>WNWU01000030.1:5230515-5241358 GCA_012654045.1 Ptyas mucosa | reverse complement strand
TTCTATTCTATTCTATTCTATTCTATTCTATTCTATTCTATTCTATTCTATTCTTATTCTTATTCTTATTCTTATTCTTATTCTTATTCTAAATCTGGGCAGTTAGTTATAAAAGGAAATTTATATAGAAATAATATAAAAAATAGTAAACTATGCCAGATAAAACATCTTGCTCAACAAGGGGAAGGAAACACTGGGCTCCATTAACATTCTTATTATAAACTAAGGGGAAAACCAGATATTTAGAGTTCCAAAGGGCCAAGAGATTCAACACTATCCAACTTCATGTAGATTGTTCACCTCAGATCTCCAAAAGGACCTGGTGTATGTTTACCCTGCCAAATTTTGCAGGATGGGTGGAAACCATCGGAGAGAGGCAATACCCAAAGTACCCAGGCTCTGACCATGTATAGCTAATAAACTGAGGTGAAAATCCGAAAACCTCTAGTACAGTGATGGCTAACCTTTTTGCCGTCGTGTGCCAAAAGCGGGAGGAGCATGGGGGGTCGCAGGTGCAGGTGCCCACATCCATAATTCAATGCGCCCCGCTCTCCCGCGCATGCGCACGTGACCTCCCCACACTTCCCCCTGCTTTTGGCACAGGGGGCCTGGTCGGCCCATTTTCCCCCCTCCCCAGGCTTCAGAAGCTTTCTAGGAGCCTGGGGAGGGCAAAAACAGCCTTCCCCATCCCCCTGGAGGCCTTCTGGAGGCCAGAAACAGCCAGTTTCCCGACTTCCAGTGGGACCGGAAGGCCTGAAAATCAGTTGGCTGGTGCGCACATGCGCACTGGAGCTGAGCTAGGGCAACATTCGCGTGCCCACCAATATGGCTCCGTGTGCCATCTTTGGCACCCGTGCCATAGGTTCGCCATCACGGCTCTAGTATATAATCCATGAACAGCGATGTTATGTGGATGTTTCATGGTGTGCCCTAATCTGCCAGCTGCCCAAGATGAAGTCCGTATCTAAAGGATGGTGCACTGCACTTTTCTCTAGAAAACAATTCTTGAGACCCGGTTTCTTATTAAAATAATTTTAGCCTTTTTACATTATCAAAATATTTTTCTATGTTCACTTGAAATCTCGATTTAAATATACTAAGATGTAACTTAGATTTCCTAAAGCAGTAGAGAAACAGATGTTTCTATCTCCATTAGTCCATTAATTTTGTTAATAAAATAAGTAACTCTGGGTCTAGTTGGGTTTTTCTTTAAGAATATTGGTCTCTTAGATGCAGTTACAGTATTTATTAGTATACCCCTCTACTATATTTTTGTACTACTTTTCTGTCAAGGAAAGCTATCAGAGTGGGTTATAATTCTTTTAAAAGATGAGCACTGCTGTAAAATTGTAATAAAATAAAAGCAGCAAACATGCAAAAATATTGCAATCCACCAAAAGGCTCAGTAAAACAGCCTAGGTGTTAACTTCTAGCACTCATGGATAGCACTATCTGTATTTTCCGTAACATTGAGCAACTGCAACTAAAATCTTTTTCACTTGATGCAATATGCTGCTCATTAAGAAAACCAGCTTGCTGTTGAGTTCACACAGAAGGTAGGTCTTTTATCTAAGCTGCTTCTGTCCTTCCACTGGCAAATCTGCCCCTTCCAGATATTGCTGAAATGCAATATTTCCAGGGGGAAAAGATGCTATTCTGCACTGTCTAGCATTAGGCCTCAAGAACGTTTTTCAGAAGATTTCACAGTGAAGGTAGACATCTCAGAAACAAGCATAAGGGCTGTGCTCAGCGGGCTGTGCATGGGGGTATAAATGGCAGTGTATAGAAAGTTGTTCTCCAGGCTCAACCTTTGTGAGAACAATTTTAAATGATAAATGATACATGATCCCCATAATGTGACTTCTTAACTTCAGAGATGGACTTAATCATTTTTTTCTGAGTCCAAACTCCCATTGGCAGGCTACTGTGTTTGCCTAGCCCTTTTCATTTGATGAAGAGCTACAGACTGATTTATGGTTTTATGAGCTGACTCTGAGTAAATGACTTGATTTATGGCTGCTCAGTTCCACTCCCTGACGGAATCTTACTAAGGCGTGAAAAAGTAACTTTAGGTTGAAACACTGGCTGGCAACCTAGTCTGTGGATTGGGTTGTCATAGATAGCTCTTGCCTTGGACTCAATTGGATGCCAGTCTTTTCCAGTAGCAAAGATAAAAGCTTCCCAATCATGTCCGACTCTAGGACAGGATGCTAATCTCCATTTCTCAGCTGAGGGAGCCAGCATTGTCCAAAGACAATTTCCATGGTCATGTGACCAAGCATAGCTATATGTCAAAGGCACATGGAATGCTGTTATCTTCCCACTGAAGTGGTGCCTATTTATCTACTTGGATTTGCATATTTTCATCTGTTAGGTGGGCAGGAGGTAACAATTATTAAATACCTTAAAAAATTCACCCAAACCCCAGTTCAATCCCATTTGTTTTAGGGTTAGGGTTAGGGCTAGGCAATTGGTGGATTTTATACAACAAAAGATGACAGAAATATGAGCCATACTATGATGTTGACTGTAGTTATGAGTGCCACTTAAGGCAAAGTATTAAGGGCAGAGGAAGAAAAAAGGTGTGGCAGTTTATTTTTCTTTTTGTCTTGTTTGAAATACTTGCATTTTTGGATTATAATGGCAACCAGCAAAAATGGAGGGAAGGATCGCCAAAGCAACCTGCAGAGGGAAGAATTATGCCAGATTTGTATCCAGCAAATGTTGGAGTGCATCCCTTGATACTAAATTGACAATTTTTGAAAAAAAAAATGAAAGAAAAATATAAAGATGAAAGAGTAGATGAAAGAAGAAGTTAAGAAGATGAAAAACTCTGTGAAAGTTATGTCTGGTTATATAAATAAAATTCACGATGAAGTGGAAATTTTGGAGAGTAAGGCAGAAATTACAGGCAGTTGAAAAGAAAACTAGATAATCTGAGTTTATTGAATTGAGAGAGAAGGAATTTTGTTTGAGATTTAGAGTAATCTCGGAGGATTCCGGTGAAGATATTAGAAGAAAGATTATTTAGGTTTTAGCCATTTTTTGGGATTGGAATGAGATGGATACAGAGGCAAAAAATATTAAAATATATAGAATAAATAGTAGATTTGCAAAAATAAAAAAGGATATTTTGGTGTGCTTTAACAGAAAGAAGACAAGGGATCAAGTTTTGCAACAGCATTTTACTTCAAGATTGAAGATTGATAATACAGATATAGTTGCTTTTATTATTTTTTGACTGAGATATTAAAGCAGAAAAACATTTCATCTTTAAAAGTTAATAAAAATGTTCACATATTTGTGAACAATCCTGAAGGCCTGTAATGCCTAAAATAAGATAATAAACACAGTTGCAATTTCACTTAGTGACTGCTTCACTTAACAACTGAGTTAAGTGTTAAATGAGGATTACCTTTTATTTTATTCACATTTAGGATTAACTGTACAACTCTACAGCTCACTTTCTGTATTATAGGTCAAGGGCTTTAGAAAAAAAGGACATTTTCTAAAAGTAGATATTTATATTTTATATTTTATGCAATTTATATGCCGCCCTATCTCTGGGGACTCAGGGTGGCTCACAATGCTAAAATGCATAATTCCATGTTAAAAACGATATAAAATTAAAATCCAATTTAAAACAATTTAAAAATTCAATTAACCCCCCTCCCCATCAGTCCAGGCTTCGGAACAATGGGGCTAGAAATGATTATATATGGTCTTAAGAAGGGTTAAGAGAGAAATGAATAAGCTAAGCTTATGAATAAGCTAACGTGCAAAACTCTGGGTACCCATTTGATGGCAACAAAGAGATCAAGAAAACTCCAACCTTTCCTGCTACCACATGGTAGTCTTATTTGCAGTGAAGGTATAGTATGTTTTTATCTACGCATAAGAACTTTTTATCTAGTTTAATATGCCTACCTTAATGGCATGTATGAATCAGGCAGAAATATTGTAATCTTACTAATCATACAAGCACTATGGAGTTCCAGGTAAGATTAATTGTAGCAATTAACCTGATTTCATAGACTTATAGGACTGGAAAGCAATCTTGGAGGTCTTCCACTCCAACCCCGTCAAAGTCCTTATAAAATTCCAAATGGTTGTCCAATGTTTTCTTGAAAATCTCTGGCAATTTCAGATCTCAGTGGTCTGATTAACAAATAATTCTGTACTGTGTTTTGGTTTGAGTATGGTGTGTGAACGTGTGAACTATTATGACTCAGATTTTTCCTTCACCAATAAGGTGGGAGCCCCAGCCCTATGGAATGAACTGCCCCCGGAAATGCGTAAGATCTCCGACCGCCGGGTATTTCGCTGTGCCCTTAAGACCCTGTTGTTCTGCCAGGCTGGGTTATCAATGTAATAATTTTAAATCAGGTGTTTTAATTTTTGGGGTCTTAAATTGAGCCGAATTATTTAATAATTTTAATTATTTTAATTGATGTTTGTCTTGTGCTTTTAATAGGCTGTACACCGCCCTGAGTCCTTCGGGAGAAGGGCGGTATAGAAATAAAATTATTATTATTATTATTATTATTATTATTATTATTATTATTATTAATAATAATAATAATAATGTGGGTAGAAAATCTTGATTTAGTGATATATGTAAATGAACTCAATATTTCTTAGACTACATAGTTGTGTTGAGGATAAAGTAGTAAGGGGAATACTTAATTCTGAATGATGATTGAAACTCTATAAAACAGCCCATCTGGATAGCAATTAGATTTAGAAGATATTTTTCTGGATATATGTGTTATAAATATGCACATACTACTCATGATCCTGCAAACAGAATGAAGAAGCTGTGGCCCAGAAATGCTTTGTCTGCTCCAAAGGGTCATTCAGTGGGCATCTCTGTAGCCCTGAAACAAGCAAATGCATGCATTTCTTCTCCATTTTTGTTGAATGGGTTGAAAGGGAAAGCTGGATGGACAGTCAACCCTGACACAGCTCTTTTGTGCCCTAGGTGGCTGGATTAATCATAGTTTGTCTTAAGTCAATAGGTAGCTGAAATGTCCATTCAGCATCCGCTTTTACTACAGAGGATGGAGGGGAATTCATATCACAAGAGTGCTTTGAACAGGAAATCAAGATATGGCCTGAGTATATGATTAATCTCTAAGGGGGAAACGAAGGAGGAGCATTAGAAACTGAAGTGCAGTCAATTACTACAACCGGATGTCATTCAACTCAACACGATCACAAGCTTCTTATACGTCTGTGAAGTCATGCTGTCATCCTGTCTGCTGGACCCTACTTCAGAGAGACACAATGTAAGTCCTAGGACTATATGTGCCGCCTTCTTAGGGGCATCTTCCAGAGCTCTAGTTATAAATGGAACAACAAAAAAGGATCCTCCCTACCCCAGTATTGTGCGAATATAATACTGGAAAAATGAAGATATACCGAGAGATGAAGAGATAGTCAGGAAGATACTAGATTGTGCAGAAATGGATATACTAACATTGAAAATTAAACAGAAAGATGACATAGAATATTATCAAACATGAGATTTATTCTACCAATGGTTAGAAAAAAGGGGTGGAGATTAAGAACATAAATTTGTATTGTTAAGCGAATTAAATACCCGGACAACCTAATGTTTATTAAGCACTAAGAACTGTATTTAATAGAAAATCAATTTTTTAAAAAAAAAAGGATTTTAAAAAAATGCTTATTAATTTAATTCACTTTTAACTGAAATGCTTTCCATCAAATGTAAAGTACTATTTATGCTAAAGGGAATGTGGTTGACTTGTGATTCAGTGGTTGTATGATTCCAGCCCATATGATTGGGCATTGTGTGTGGATTAAGAAAACTAAAAACCTTACCCGTGGTTATAAGTGTTATGGAAAACTACACAGCACCTGCTTACAAAGGAGAAACTTCATACTCCATGAATGAAGAGTATAAAGCTGGGAGAAGCTGCCTTGATTTATATAGGTATAGGGTAAATAACTTTGGAAAAGAAAACAATTGTTTGAAAATCCAGTTACCATTAGAAAAGACTTTCCAAGGGGCTTGTACCAAAAGAGAAACAATACTGCCAGCATGTATGAAGGAAAGAAGATCAGAAGACCATAGGAATTCAGTCTGAAGGAAACTTGAGCCGTGGTGGTGCAGTGGTTAGAATGCAGTACTACATGCTAACTCTCTGCTCACTCCAGGAGTTCGATTCTGAGAGGCTCAAGGTTGTCTCAGCCTTCCATCCTTCTGAGGTTGGTAAAAGGAGGACCCAGATTGTTGGGGGCAATATGCTAACTCTGTAAACCGCTTAAATAGGGCTGTAAAGCACTGTGAAGTGGTATGTAAGTCTAAGTGCTATTGCTATAGGGAAGCTGCTAGCACTATTTCTGCTGTGAGTGAGTGGTTAGGATGAAGCCTGAGAAAATGTGGAATGCCTCTTATGGATTGTAACTAAATACTAAGCCGATAAGATTAAGAGATACATGAAACAGATAGGTTGCATTTGTATTGTGTGATTAAACCAAAGTGTAATGTGTAAACCAGCTGGCATGGTTTAGTGTCTTCTATGAGCTCAAACCTTGGTTAAGCAAACAATGATTTAGTATGCTGTAGAAATACAACCATAATTAAAACACAGACGTTACCAAAGGTAATGCCAGCCATCAAGTTTAGAAAAGAGTTTACATTAATTGGGAAAGGGTAGCATCAGCAGTAATGTCTAGAATTGTTGCAAACTTATATTTATAGACTTCTACTAATTGGACCTAATTCGAATAGAATCAGGGACAGATAAGCTTTTGATCTGCAATAAAAGGGCTCTTCCTAAATTCTAAACTTACCTTTAAACAAGTTTTTCCCATCTTTTGAAAAATGCCACTTTATGTCACAAAAATATTTCCCTGAAAGATGACCATAATTTTCATCATCTTATTCATTTGTATCTAATAGCAGTATCATTTCCATGACTATGGCAGTAAAATCCAGTTACAGTAGGACTGATTTTTAAGATTCATGTTGATGGTACAGTTGAAAGTTTTACAGCAATGAAGTACTAATATGAGGCTTATTGAAAAACTTTATTACACATTGTTGCAGGGAAATCCATAAATTTAGCCAGGCAAATTTGAAAAGGAAACAGGCAAAATAGCAATGTTTTTTATGACTAACCAATTATGTGCAGAGTTAATGTTAACATATAATTTGGTAATGTTAATGGCAAACCTGTCAATAACCGAATGTAACTTCTAATGCTGGAGTGAATCATTGGAAAAATCCATTACAGCCAAAAAAGTTAATTTCACTGAATGGTTAAAAATATAGCCATGGTACAATGAGAATCGCACATACAGGCCATGATAACTGTTGCTTGGCTATTGGAAGGGAAGCTTATATAGAGAAACACTTTGTTTTGAAATCACATGCTTTTCTTTTAACAGTTTTATTGTACCAAAAAGTTAAAGACATTTTTTTCTCCTATGTTCAGGTTTGAAACATTCAATCCAGTTCAAGCTGATTAGAAATCACAACAGTGAATTATAATGGCACCATAGTAAATTCACAGTTTTAAAAAATCGTTTTGGTTTATCCAGTCTAGTACTTACTATGTCTGAATTGTGTAACTGTAAAGCTTTTCCATAATAATAATAATGATTTTATCAGCAATACAACTATGGCAGCATCTTATCAAAAGAATTAAATACCTAGAAAAATAAACTTGTTCCATGTCACAAATTGACCATTGAATTTTTAATACTAAACTTCAGTTTTCAAAAGCTGTGCAGTATACAAAGATCTTCAAACATAGCTATCACATAAATAATTGCTGATTTTAGAGCCATCTGTCATAACAAATGTATTTTCTTTTACCTTAGAGCTTTTTCCTTAATATACTTGTCAGTGCAAGCTCGATAGATGACTATTTCTAGTTATTTTCTGAATCAGCTATAATTACAATAAAATTAAACACTGTTATCTATCACCAATTTCAGTGAAAAATATTTAGCATTGTATTGTAAAGTTTTAAAAAATGGGAATAGAAGTGTTTATCATTTATTATTCATAATAAATAATAAACAAACAAGTAAATAATAAACAAGTGTTTGTTATTTATGCTCACAGTATTTATTTTATTTATTTGTATTTCATATTTTTAGATGACCCATCTCCTTCAAGGGGGGAAGATTATCTTCCCAATATGTTTTAGAATGAAGTAAGATGGAAAGAGACCATCTCAAACTTTCCATTATTTTTATGCCACGTAAATTCAATTTAACTTTGGTGCCAGTAATCCTACATTAATACAAACTTTAAAAGAATAGTAAGCTTGGATGGCTTCTGTTTTTAGGAAGTATGCTTGCTTATTGCTGTATGAAATAGGGTTAGTTTATAACTCAGTGATGTTAGTGTCAAATTTTCACTAAATAAATATAATAAAAACAATGCCCAATAAATTCAATAAATAAATGACATTGAAAGGTGTCTATTGTTTTAAAGTTACTAATAACTTAGGCTTCAAATTTAATTACAATAGAACCTTTTGAATATTTGAACACAGTTGTGCCACTCCTGAAGGCATATATATATATATATATACACACACACACATACACACATGAACTGATCAGAAAGAACTATAATCACTGCTGATTGTAACATTATTGGTTCCAGTCCACCAAGAGAGAATTATGTGTAAACGTATGCCTGGAAACAACCCTACTGACACCAGAAGTGAGGAAAAATGAGAACTGCTCACTTATACACATGCCAGAATGTGAGTGGCATACTACACAATACCTAATCAGAACTTTTGTTTTTGACAATAGTAATCATTTTCCAATTCAAGACAGGAAAGGATGCTAGAAACTACTCTCTCTCTTGCTAATTTAACAAGTTACTGCTGCCAGGATTTTGATATTTAAGGGATACAGGTCAATACTGTAGTAAACCTACATTTTCCATATTGGGCAGATGTATCACTGCTAAGTCTCTTTAGAATCACATCCTACTTATTGCCTAAAAAACTAAAATGAACATATATTTTACTGGGACAACTTTCCATATATAATCCACCTGGTTCATTGCAATATAATTGAATGTTAACACCCTTATGTGCCTAGGCCAGAGATGTCAAACCAGCATCGTCACAGTGGCGTCACGAGACCTATCGAGACTTCCCCCCCTACGCTAAACAAGGCGTGGGCGTGGCCAACGCATGACACATTTGGCCTGTGAGCCGTGAGTTTGACTGCCCTGGCCTAGGTTAATGCACCTGTAGCTCTCCAGTTGCTGTGAAAGCTGTCGTGTACTTTAGAACAGGAGCCAGATGTGTGCATAAATGCCCTATGTATATATAGTTCCTCCATTCCTCATATTCCATTCATTCAAGCATAAAGAGGCCCCAAACAGATCTTTTAGTTGTACTGAAACAAACACGATCGTTGGAGTGGAGATTACTACAGTTTGAGTGATTGGTAAAAGTTTGCTCACAGATACTACAAAGTCAAAAGACGGATAAAATTAAAACACAAATAAAGCCATCATCTATAGTTGCAATTCTTCTAAACAAATGCATGAATGTCCTGTGAAGTCACTCATGGCCTTTAAATGGTGTGGCAGATGGAGCTTCAAAGACATCGTCTTCCACACTTTCTTCAATTGGTTTCATTTTGGATGATGTTCTTAAACAAGGAGATGGTTGGCCTGCCAACGTTTTCAAAAAGCAATCATTTAAAAACAATGTAATACTTAAAACAGTGTACAACAGTAATGAGATATTCCAAATATCTTGAAAAAGAGATAGAAAAAGAAAATTAAAAAAGAAAATTTCACCTACAATTCATTCTGAACAGTTCTTCTTGAGTGCCAGAGTATTATTTATTTATTTATTTATTTATTTTTCAATTTATATACCGCCCTTCTCCCTGAGGACTCAGGGCGGTGAACAGCCAGAATTAAAAACATACAATACAAATATTAAGAATTAAAAATACATATAAATTTGGCTCCAATTTTAAAAATAACAAACCAATTTAAAAAACGTCTAAAATTACTTCCTAAGCCAGCCCGGCTTGTTGGAAAAAGTAGGTTTTAAGGGCACGGCGGAAGGCACTGAGGTCTTGAGTTCTCCTTATCTCAGGGGGCAGCTGGTTCCAGAGGGTAGGTGCCCCCACAGAGAAGGCTCTCCCCCTGGGGGTCACCAGCCTACATTGTTTGGCTGATGGCACCCTGAGGAGGCCCTCTCTGTGGGAGCGCACGGGTCGGTGGGAGGTCATTTGTGGCAGTAGGCGGTCTCGGAGATAACTAGGCCCTATGCCATGGAGCGCTTTAAAGGTGATAACCAACGCCTTGAAGCACACCCAGAAAACCACCCGGAGCCAGTGCAGCTCATGCAGGAGCGGTGTTACATGGGAGCGTCTGTTATACAGACCACACTTCCACAATCTAGTGTCAACCCAAATGTAATGGAATTACAATTCTTAGAATTCCAACTCAACATGACATCAAGTTGAGAAAGGTTGAAAATCAATGTTCTAAATTATTTTTATATTACTTTTTAACTTTAAAATGTAATGTATGAAGTAAGTAATTTAAACAATGGAATTCTGCTATATGACAGGTTTAGCTTGGGAACGTTACGTGTTTACATTTATTTTTTTTATTTTATAAAATAAAAAAACAGCATAAAAAGGCAAACCTGCAACAAATATTCCATCTCCCATATTTAAAAGAAAAATACTGTTTTCAACATTTTCTGCAGTTTCTCCACAGTTTAGCATTTGATAATTATTACAAATATATATCAAGAAGCAATGAAATAGGATAGGATAGGATAGGATAGGATAGGATAGGATAGGATAGGAT
>WNWU01000030.1:5141156-5230505 GCA_012654045.1 Ptyas mucosa | reverse complement strand
ATAGGATAGGATAGGATAGGATAGGATAGGATAGGATAGGATAGGATAGGATAGGATAGGATAGAATAGAATAGAATAGAATAGAATAGAATAGAATAGAATAGAATTTTTTATTGGCCAAGTGTGATGGACACACAAGGAATTTGTCTTGTTGCATATGCTCTCAGTGTACATAAAAGAGAATCAGATAGGGAACGTAGTAGTTAACTTTTATTTACATTTAAACTACTTGCACAATACATGCTCAGAATCAGTTAATTGTTATTGACTTTTTAAAAAAAAATTAGTTGTTAGTTACTGGAAACATTCAATATTAATAAAAACACAGGATATAAAAGCAAATGAATGAACGAACAAACAAACAAACAATCAAACAAATGGCTTTTTGATAAATATTTGTCCCATAATAATCCTATGCCTGTTTATTCAAAAGTAATTCAGCTGGGCTCAGCTCAATTGCTCTCAGGAAAATGCATATATAGGATTGTAGCATTAGGCTTTCTGCAGATAAATGCTTTCCACAGTGCTTGCAGGGAACATGCTGTGTCAGGGCATTTTGAGCCTGGAGCCTCCCAGGGTTGAGAAAGAACACATCTTCACTGTAATTACATAAAGTGCATCTGTTTGATGGAAGGAAAGGTTCAACTATTTCCCCTGTGGGGATAACTTCACATGCTGATAACTGCATGGCTGTGCGTGAAGAACGCCTGTACATGATGCATTTCTTCGCTTCCTGCAAAAACTGGAGTCATCCTCATTAAGATGTTTCCTGCTTTGCTATTCAGATATGAATGTTAATACTTTTCTGAAGCATCAAACCTGGAAAAGATTTTTCGTCTTTCCCTCCCATGAGAAGGTCATGAAGCACACAATAAATAAAAGTACAATACATAGATATTCCTGCCTACATATGCCTTATGGAATGGGTACCAGAGGTGGGTTTCAGCAAGTTCTGACCAGTTCTGGAGAACCGGTAACGGAAATTTTGAGTAGTTCGGACAACCTGTTTATAAAAATTCTGACTGCCCTGCCCCCATCTATTCTCTGCCTCCCAACTCCCAGCTGACTGGGAGGAAATGGGGATTTTGCAGTAACCTTCCCCTGGAGTGGGGTAGGAATGGAGATTTTACAGTATCCTTCCCCTGCCACGCCCACCAAGCCATGCCACAGCCACCAAGCCACACCCACAGAACCGGTAGTAAAAAATTTTGAAAGCCACCACTGATGGGTACACTAAGTAACAAGAGTGGTTGGGCAGTTATGTATATAAATGCAGGAGTCTATGCCTCCATAACACTCAAAATAAAATACAGAATTCTGTTTCTTTCTGGCATCACCTCGATGGACTGATCCAAGCTTTGCCTGTTATGCAAAGACTTCATTCAAAAAAAAAAAAATCAGCTGGACCACTTTTTCTTGCAATTTTTTTTAAAGGTTTGCTATTTTAAGTTTTTAAGCTTCATTTGTTCTCATCACCACAAGAGTTCGCCATAACCTGACAAACTTCAGTTGCCCTTCTATTAACGTGTGCCTGCATACCTCTCTGTATGTGTACAAGGAGATATGTGATTTTTTTTAAACAGAAGATGGAAGATTACAGAATAGTTTAAGTTATCAAAAAAGCAAAGAAAATCGGCTCGGTTTTTTTTGAGAAGCTATTCCGTCCTCCTCACAAGGAGTGTAATGTTAAGATGTGCTGTAGTTCAGGATTATGCTCAAAGGGTGCTTTGGAATGGGCGTGCACATTTATTTATTTATTTATTTTATTATTTATATTTCTATGCCGCCCCCTCTCCGAGGACTCTGGGCGGCTTACACCAAAGACAGTATACTAGATAGCATATTGCCCCCAACAATCTGGGTCCTCATTTTACCCACCTTGGAAGGATGGAAGGCTGAGTCAACCTTGAGCCTGGTGAGATTTGATCCGCTGTTCTGCACATCACACCTATCAGTGCTTCCTTAAAGAAGCTGCATATTTGTTTGGCCTAACATAAAGTAGTTTATATGATCTCAGAAATTTATACATGCTTTGAATTCAGGAAGCGCCATAAAGATGTGGCAAGCTGCAGGAGGCACCAATTGTTGCAATGGGTGTGCCCATAACTCAACTGAAGCATTCTTTCAGCTTCTACACTTCAGCATGTTTGTAGTGCAATAGGTGGGCCCCTCAAGCTTCATTTCACCCTTTCAAATCCTTCAAAATTCCCAAAATGGAAAAATGTTTCAAAAGTTTAAGAATCCGTCACCTTGTGGAACACCAAATACCACCAAAGGGGTGCTAGTCAGCTACATAGGTTACAGTTCTGGGGCCTTTGAAGTACAACTTAAATAGCAGCAGCAGAAAAAAACCACAATCTATTTTAGGTGGTCAGGTGAGGCATGGGCAACATACTCTAGAACAGTGATGGCTAACCTTTTTGCCATCGCGTGCCAAAAGCGGGGGGAGCGTGGTGGGGTCACACGTACACGTGCCCACATCCATAATTCTATGCGCCCTGCCCCCCCCATGCTCCCCCCACTTTTGCACGTGATGGCCCGGTGGCTCCGGTAGGCCTGTTTTTTGCTCTCCCCAGGCTCCAGAGCCTTTCTAGGAGCCTGGGGAGGGCAAAAATGGCCTTCCCCACCCCCCCCAGAGGCCCTCTGGAGGCCGGAAACAGTGTGTTTCCTGACTTCTGGTAGGCCCAGAAGGCTGAAAATCAGCTGGCTGGCGCACAACCATGCATGCCGGAGCTGAGCTCGCGTGCCCACCGATATGGCTCTGCGTGCCACCTTTGGCACCCGTACCATAGGTTCGCCATCACGGTTCTAGAATACCCTCTCCAAAATTTTCCTATCTGGAAATTTTAGGAATTGCAGTTCTCCCAGATGGGGAAAAGCTAGTGTTTTTTTTCAAGGAGTGTTAATGTAGTTACAGTAAATATAAGTAATTACAGCATTCCTACTAATCTAAAATTAACATTGCAAATGAGCATGATATTGTGGCCCTAAAAACCATGTATGGAATCAGCATAAATTGTTCTATGAATTTCTACAGCTGATTACAAGTCTACACAGCAATAGCACTTATATACCACTTCACAATGCTTTATAGCCTTCTCTAAGTGGTTGACAGTCAGTATATTGCCCCCAACAATCTGGGTCCTCATTTTTTACCAACCTCAGAAGGATAGATACAATCTTTAATTCTGAAGAACCCAAATTATTATTTCCCTCAAGTATGTGACATTCAGTCCATTTCATACCATTTTTGACAATGTTGATGAATACGTCATGCTGTTGACAAAAAGCATACTTTAAATTCAGTCCTTAAGGATTCATTCCATAAGGGAATCCTTATTGGTTTATTTTTAAAAACACAAGAATCAGATTTACATCAATAAATATTAAATACAGACATGCTTTTATTAATAGTTTTAGTCTTATGTATTTTTAGTGTAGAATTAGCTCCTTAGTGCAGAAAATAAAGAAACCAACTTCTGTAAAAAAAATGCATAAGATCATATCATATATAATAACTTTTTTTTTTTTTTGCAATTTAAGACATCATGAAACACTGATTGGTTGGAGGAAAGGGGTCTAATTTCTATAAGGGAGCGGCCCAGATCCTTTTCTGGTCACAAACCATCCTAGCCTTTCAGAGATTTGCTGGGCACTACACTCCAGGTGGGTTCCCATTTTAAATCATTGGCTTTTACATTTAATTAAAATTGAACAGAGTTCCACAATTACATCTTTAGTCTCCCCTCTTCTCTCATGTTAAAAATTAAAATTTGGTAACAGTTTTGGAGTTTTCTATGAGCTTACCTAGTTAAAGGTGTTTCAGGCTCACACTATCCCAAGGCCTAAGATTATGCACCTCTGATTTACAATGAGAATATTGGATGAGGTTTAATTTCCATAAAAATCTATGAAGTAGTGAAATTCACACTTTCAGAGGTGAATTCAGAGGGCAAATTCTTGCCTGTAAGCAGGTCACAGTGTTTAGCAGATATCCAAACTCTTAGATCTATACTAATGCAAAACACTCGTACGTGCTAGAGTTTTTTTTTAATAAAAATGTCTAAGTAATCTGATAATATGTTCATTTTCTCTTGCCCCGAACAGGGTGGTTTCTCAGTAGAATGGGGACACAAAGGCTTTATCACCATATCTGAAAACTAACAGTTAAGGGCAGAAATTGCCCCACATTAAGAAATATATATGAAGAGGCATTCAAATGAAAAATTGGCCTGCAATATTTGATTAGTCGCACATGGAAAAAGAGCTGTTTGATTGTAACTACTGAGTGAGAGGAATGCAAATACTGGCCCTAATACAGTGCTTTTCAAATAGTGGGGTGCGCCCCCCAGGGGGGGCGCGAGGCTCCATAAAAGGGGGCGCGTTTGACCTCGGCATCTGATTGGCTGTCCAAAACCCTTGTGACACGAACCTGTCGGAGCCATCTTTAGTGTGGGACGTCCGTCCACACTTACTTTGTTGCCCGACGGATGTGCGCCCAATTGATGCTCAAATGACTGACAATGACCTTCTCCTGTGAAACATAACGCTGCCCCAATTAATCAAACTTGCTAAAGAAATCGGGCTACCGCTGCTGACATTTGCATCGATAGTGAGCATTAAGCCAGTACATGTGACTGCGCATGCTCCTCCCTTTCAAGGAGAACAGACCCTTTTCTAATAATGATACTATTTACAGTCGCGCAGGGGGCGCGAAAAATGTTTTCTTCTTCCTAGGGGGGCATGACAGAAAATAATTGAGAAGCACTGCCCTAATATAAGCAGTGGAGTGATGCATTCAGATGCACCTTGTTACATGACTCCCTTTTCCCCTTCCCAACTCTTCTCCCCAAAAGCAACATGATTTTGGCCACTGACTACAATGTTTAGTGATGCCTGGAAATGTTGACTGACTAGTTAATGACTCACGAAGGGTAGATGCAGTAGAAGTTCCACGGAGAAAATGTTGCAATCCATCTTCACTATCACTTGAACTTGCCATGCTATTCCTCATTTGCATCACAGACTGTTGGGAACACAGACTGGGCTGGCGATCTATTTTTTGGGATGTCTGCACAGAAAATAAAAACCACACAATTCTCCATCAGTTTTAGATGCTAATAAATATTCATCTCTTATGTTTATATCCTGCCATCATTTCTTCTAAATTGCTCAGAGCATGTTTTCTACCATCCCAACAACCCCATGAGAGGTAGAATAGGATGAAAGAATATCTGCTAATTATAACTTGGACAACTAAATTATGAGGGGGAAAAAAATAAGAACTCTGTGGCAATTTACATATAACAGGGTAGAAACCTGCTGGTTTCCATTAAACTGATAGCTTCCCTCTATATTGGTCATGCTCAGCAAAAACTAGACAGACAGATGTTGATGCTATATAATTCCTCAGGGCTAAGATATAATATTACTGGAAGAAGACTCAATAGGACAGGAGATCTTCAATAGAAGAAGTCTAGTTTTACTATTTTGGGGTGAGGCAATGGGAGCTGAATTACACGAATTATTCTACACCAATGATGCTAGGATTAAAAAATTTTAAAAAGCAATCAGGCCACTTCTAGCCAAATAATTCCAGTTTTGCCGCAGATTTATAGGCCAGAGCAGGGGCATTTAAGGTGGGGAAGACCTGTAAGCTGGACGTGACTGTATAAGGACTTGCCCACATATGTATCTCTTGATGTGCAGCACAGAAATAGCAACTGTCACTTTCTCATTCCCTGACCCCTAGGTTGTGAGGAATTTACATACAAAGGCAAGTGTTTGGCCATGTCACTACTGGGAAGAAGAAAAAAAAGAAATAGCTATTAAAGTAGTGTTCAAGGATAACTCTAAGGGCAGGATCATTCCGATGGATAATATTTAAAAACAATCATATAGGAGGAGAACAGGGTTGGGCTTCAAAAATTTTAGCAAGGGGTTCTCTGCCCAGTTACTAGGCCATTGTGGGCATGACCTAATTGGCCTCCTGCACCATGGTGGTTGGGGGCTTTTTTGCCCTCCCCGGACTCCGGAGGCTTTCTTCGAGCCTCTGGGAGGGCGAAAGCAGCTTCTCCAGGCTCTGGAGGTTCTCTGGAGGCCGGAAATGGGCTGTTTCTGGCCTTCCCAAACTTCCGGCAGGCCCATTTTTCACCCTCCCCGAGCCCCCGCGTGCACCCTGAATTTTCCTGCATACAAAATGGGCCGCGTGGGGACTCCTGGGAGGAGAGGGGCAGAGTGGGTGAGATCAGCCAGGAGTGGGATTTGGGGGTTCTCCAAACTGCACAGAATCTTAGCTAGAGGTTCTCCCGAACCCCTGTAAACCCCCAGCAGCCCATCCCTGAGGGAGAAGACTTTAAAATACACATTTTAAGTTTAGCTAGTTTGTTTTATGCGTTAGGTAGCCTGCTGTTCTCTATTGCATTCTCTTCTTTTCACATATAAATCAGGAGTAGAAGATTTAAAACAGCAAGTAGACACTTATGCTAACAGCGTGTGTTTAGATTAGAAGGAGAAAAAATACATATAGAGAGCCATAGAGTTTGATTAACTGTGGCATTATGTAAGTTTGTATGACCCAATCAAGTATGACAAATCTGTCCCAATGGAACTATAAGAGTAAAGAACTTGGTGCCCTGTGACTTCATGGATGTGCCCATGTAGCTTTCTTCACAGTCATGCAAAAGTGATTTCTTTATACTTTTTCTTTGAATCATTGCTTAAAACTCCAGCTCCCAAATTCTGTGATAGTGAAGAAAGCCTTTACTTTCAAAAGAGCATTGCCCCCTTAAGATATATAATCAGCTATCCAAGTGGAAGCATGTTAAAACTTATACAGTTCAGTTTATGGCAAGGGAGTTCCAATGGCATGCAGAACAATAAATATATTCAATGCTTCTAAATATCCTATGATGGAAAGGGCCATATAGATATTAATGAGCATAGAACAAAGGTGAAATGTCAAAACAGTTTAAAATCCTCCAGAGTTTTGATGAGTTCTTGATCTAATCCCCAAAACCAAATGACGTTTGATAATTAAACAGTTTCAAAAATATGACTGTTAAGTGTTGTTCTGCATGACAACAATTACATAAATTAAGCATTCCAACTACTAATAACTATTAGTAGTTATTTATTTAGTTCCCTCAAAAAACTTTTAATTGTCATCATCCAGTGGTCGTATTTATCTTTTCTTGGATTTAAGATAAGATAATTGACAGAAACCACATCCAATAGAAAGTTATAAATAGGCATCCTGAATCAATTGTGTTTTAAGAAACTGTGTGGGAAAGGATGTTGTGCGTTTTAGAAGGGAGCACAACTTAGCTCATCTATAAAACAGTTCTATAATGCATGGAAGTCAAAAGGGAAATGCTTACCTTATCACTTAGGGTTGGATCATTTAATGAGTATAACTTGTTTGTAATATCCTTTCCAATAAGATACTTAAATATTTCAAAAAGAAATGGCTCTGATTCTAGAAAATACGCAAGTCTCTCTCTGGACCAACATAAGAATTTGCAGTTATCATCAGCAGTAATTGACACCTATAAAGAAAGTGTGGTCAATAATTAATACAGCATTTTAATTGTCTCAATGACTACAGCATATTTAATTCAGATCTCAGCAAATGATTAATATTAGCAGCACCTCGACTTATATACTGCTTCATAGTGCTTTACAGCCCTCTCTGAGCAGTTTACAGAGTCAGCATATTAAAAATACTTTATGAACTTCCTCATTTCAGCAAGGATGAAAATGGTATTCTGACTATACTGAGAACCTTGCTTTCTATTCTACTTCATTTAGTTTTAAAACCCTGTAAACAAAGATATTGCAAAGGAGGAATTAAAGAAACATGAGAGTCAGTATCAACGATTCAAACAGGCAAGCTTTAATTACAGTATGTAACATTGCACAGTGGGCCAAACACTCCAGTGTTGTAAATCATATTTGCGGATAAAGTTTAGCTGGTTGTACTTAAAGTCAAAGAAAATGGAAAAGTTGAATCAGAAGCGGAATAATAACCATAATTTTCCTCTAATTATTTTAAGAATAATATAAGGCAAGGGTGTTAATTCCATTGTCCCTTACTTTTGGGGATATTACAAAACGTCCTTTATCATTCCATAGTTCTGAAATACAGCTTCCATATTTGCACTGCCAAAATCCGTATCACTACCAGCTGTCAGCAGAGTGTTAAAATGTGTGTATCTCTTGGCTGCCCTTGTCTGGATTGATGCAGCCCATCTCTGATGGACCCGTTCTGAAATGGCCATATACAGGTAGTCCTTGAGTTACAACAGTTTGCTTAGTGACCGTTCAACACTTAGTGACACTTACAACGACACTGAAAAATGTGACTTATGACCTTTTTTCACACTTACAACTGTCTCAGCATCCCCATGATCATATGACCAAAATTCAGACTTGGCAACTGGTTCATATTTATGACTGTTGCAGTATCCCAAGGTCATGTGATCACCTTTTACAACCTTCTGACAAGCAGACTCAATGGGGAAGCCAGATTTACTAACTATTAGTAAACTGGGTTACTAACCGGGTTACTAACTTATCAACTGCAGTGATTCACTTAACAACTGTGGCAAGAAAGGTCATGAAATGGGGCAAAACTCATTTAACAAATGTCTCACTTAACAGAAATGTTGGGCTCAATTGTGGTCATAAGTCGAGGACTACCTGTACTCTGATAATATGCAACTCAGATCTTTTCTTCAAGAGGAATATTGCTCCTCCTCTGTCTCATCCAGCATAAACTCTAATCATGTAAGCAGAAGCAACAATATCATGGGATGGACTGTCTTCAGTTGAATGCTTCAAGGATTGAAGCCTCAGAATAAAATTCAATCTAAACGCTGTTTATATATGCAAGCCAGCTACGAATGATTGTGTTCAGGGCATCTCCATAAATCTAAATCCAGCAGATGGCACCAGTGTATTAACAAGAACAAAAGGAAGCCAAATACTCTCACCCAACGATCCATAAACAAAAAATATAAGTATATTCTTTCCAAAGAACAAAATAAAAGCAATATTTAAGCATGTGGGGAGGTCCATAAATTATTTGTAAATGTCTATGTATCATTAAATGCATAGTTACACATTTTAAGAATTTTTTTTAGAAATGTGAATTAATAAAACATTTTCCGTTCATTAAAAAAGCACAGAGATTAAGTAAATATTAAATAAACAGAAGTCAAGAAACTTGTGGTTAAAAATGTAGAGTTGAGCACAAAACAATGTGTGGATTTCAGTCTCCTTGACAAATAAATTCAGTACTCCTATTCCTGCCTTGTTCTTCTTTTGATTAAATTTAAATTAATGTGCAAAATAGGAGGTCTGAGATGTTTTCTTTCAGTATATGGTAGAGATGGTATTTTTTCCGAGTCTGAATAAATCAGTGTGCAAAGCCCAAAGTAGATATTGTGTTAGAAAGACCAGAAGTATCTTGTACTTGCCTTCCAGTACGGTGATTACTGTATTATGATGACAACCTCTCTATGGCATTAAGCCCAGTTCGTGAGTGGAACATATTACGCTAAGTCACTGATTTTAGATTCCGTACCAGGCTCAGTTTCACTTTTACTATCAAGTTAACCAACAACTGCATAGTCATTCCTGGTCAGGCATAGGAACCAGGCTTCCAAGGCAGAAATTGCCTTTTACTACTGAAAGACACTGCAATGATTTCATCTTTTTCTCCCTCACGTTTTGAAAAAGAAAAGGAAAGGAAAAAAGGAAGTCTAAGCAACTACATAAGAAAGATCTGGCTAATTGCTTCCAACTAATATAATTAATTAATTAATTAATTAATTAAAATAATAATAATATGAAAGGGACGCTGTGGCTCAGTGGCTAAGACGTTGAGCTTGTTGATTGAAAGGTCAGCAGTTCAGTGGTTCGAATCCCTAGTGCCACGAAATGGGGTGAGCTCCTGTTACTTGTCCCAGCTTCTGCCAACCTAGCAGTTCGAAAGCACGTAAAAAATGCAAGTAGAAAAATAGGGACCACCTTTGGTGGGAAGGTAACAGCATTCTGTGCGCCTTTGGCATTTAGTCATGCCGGCCACATGACCACAGAGACGTCTTCAGACAGCGCTGGCTCTTCATCTTTGAAACGGAGATGAGCACCGCCCCCTAGAGTCAGGAACGACTAGCACATATGTACGAGGGGAACCTTTATCTTTTACCTTTTAATATCTGAAACTCGCTTGCTGGAGCTTCATTTTGGGAATCGGGGATCTCTCACCACTTTCAATTACTTTTTTATTTCCAAGGATCCCTCATTAGGTACTTGCTGGAGTAGCAGACCTTATTTTTCCAACTCTCTTTAAGGCATACCACAGGCAAGCAATCATTTTCAATCATTTTTTGTTCTTTTTTAAAAAGGACTTTAGAAATTTAATGGCTAATTACAAATAAAAAGTCCTGGAAGTCATCATTTCCTTTTGAATATACACATTCCGATATTTCCTTGATTGTTGTGATCCGTTGCCAAAAAGATCTGGCAGATTTTTGAAAGGACATTAAAACTGCCATCTGTCACCATCTTAGATTCTTGTATTTTCTGAACTCTTTCCCACAGATCTTTCCATCCCTTAGTGACTAAGGGTTAGTCTGTCTGCAGCACAGGAAGGCTGTATTAATTTATTCCCCTCATTATGGTTCTTTAACCTGTAGTGAAGAAAAGGGTTTCTTTCTTAGATTCCCTTGCATTGAACAAAAATATCTTTAAATAAAGTATCTATCAGCCTTTTCTGAACTGTTCTCCAAGTTGTCCTGTTTTCAGTTTGTTACAGAATAGCTTGAATTACTAATGGATCTTCTACCAACAGCAAACAAGACTCTAGTTGATCAGGTTAAAGTGATTATTTTCAAATTATATTTCCAATTGTAAAATAGCATAGTACAATTTGGTTTTTCTCAATAAAGTCTAGCAAAGTAATTATTAATCTTCAATCACTTATCTGGTGTATGAAAATATATCATTTTAAATCTCTCCAATAACACAACCATAATATTTCACATTGGGAATTATTTTATGTTCCAATAATAGCAGTTTTAAAAGCTATATAATGCATCAGACAACAGATTGTAAATTCACAGCTCTTCAATTTTCTTCACTGAAGAATCTCCACGATAATTATAATCATTCCTAAAGAAACTGCTGATTTCATACCTGGAATTTCTCATCCCGATTCATCTGAGTTGATCGATATTCAGGAGAATCTATAAAGGCACATGGGTAAATATTATGCAGAAAATGTCCTCTATAGGAGACCTTCATTCTGATGATGAAAATAAGTATTACAACAATTGATAATATAGGCAGTATAGCAGGTTAATTTCTAAGAGTACAATTGTTTGCAAACATGTAAATTCACACAACTTCTGTTATCATAGAAAACAACTTAATTGACTTTTGTCAAATTAAAATTCTGGAACCCCTGCAGTTAAACTATTCTCCAAGAGGCATGATGCAAATGCAATCCGCTGCTGAATCATATCCTACACTTAGATATTCCCTCCCCATCCTTCCGTCTTACTTGCATTAATTCCCTCTTGGTACATGGTACATTTATATTGTTTACTATCATCCATCACGAATCATTACTAACCAATATTAAGCTAAGCACACTGAAAATACAATTTACAACTCCCTGTTACAATTAATGATGCATTAACATCAGTGCAGATGTAATATAGCATTATGGATAGCTGCATTGAGAGAAAGAGCAAATGAGGGAGAAAGTTATAAATTGGACGTTGTCTTACCTGAACGTCCTTTTTCGGGGCACTGCGGCTCCACTCCATCTGTGGGTTAATCCTCCTTTCTGACAGCAACTGAGAGAACTTAAATCGATAGCTCCCACTCCGTGCTCTAGCCACGCCTCCCCTTAATCCCCAGTCTTGAACGAAGACTCAGCACCAAGGAAACAACAAACTTTATTCAGACCAAAAAAACACAATCAACAACCAACAACAGCAGGACGCCAAAAGCAACGAAAGGGGAGGGAATGGAGTGGAGCCGCAGTGCCCCGAAAAAGGACGTTCAGGTAAGACAACGTCCATTTTCCAGAGCACTGCGGCTCCACTCCATCTGTGGGACATACCCAAGCTCAAACCACAGGGCCGGGAGGCGGACTGCTCCCCCCTGAAGACCCCGGCACAACACTCTGCAAGACCCTCCTGCCAAACGAGGCATCGGCCGAAGCGTAAGAGTCAATCCGATAGTGCCGTATAAACGGCGACAACGAAGTCCAAGTGGCAGCCCGGCAAATGTCCAACACCGACGCCTGCGTCGACCAAGCCGCAGAAGTAGCGGCACTCCGCGTTGAATGAGGCAAAATCCGCGACGGAGGAGTCCTCGCCTGACGTTCGTAAGCGGATGCTATACAAGCCTTAATCCACCGACCCACCGTGGCCGAGGAAACCTTCTGACCCATGGAGGCCGGGTGAAAAGACACGAGAAGGGCCTCCGACTTCCGAAAAGCCGCCGTCCTGCGGATATACCGACGTAAGGCCCTACGAACGTCCAGAGTATGCCAAAGGGCCTCGCGCTGATGACGAGGCGAAGGACAAAAATCCGGCAAAACGATCTCCTGCGCGCGATGAAACCACGAGTTCACCTTGGGTGTAAATGCCGGATCCAAACGAAGCACAACCGTATTAGGGCGGAAGATGCACAAGTCCTCCCTGACCGACAATGCGGCAAGCTCCGAAATCCTCCGCGCCGACGTGACTGCCAGAAGGAAGGCTACCTTAAAGGAGAGAAACTTAAGCGAAACCGACCCCAACGGTTCAAAGGGCGCAACGGTAAGCGCCTGCAAAACCAACTGCAAATCCCAAGTAGGATAACGGTGGACCACCGCCGGGCGCAAATTCCGAGCGCCATGAAGAAACCCCCGGATCCAGGGATGATGCGCCAACGACTGGAAAGGAGGAACCGAAATCACAGTCGACAGAGCCGCCACCTGGCGACGCAACGTAGCCGGGGCGAGTCCCCGCTCAAACCCCGCCTGAAGGAAACCAAGTACATCCTGCACCGACGCCGACGTGGGATCCACGTGACTCTCAGCAGCCCAACGGCAAAACGCCCGCCAAGACGCCTCATAAATCCGCGTTGTCGACGGTCGACGAGCCGCCTGGATAATGCCAATGACAGGATCCGGAAGCCTGCCCTTCCTCAGGAGGAGCCGCTCAAATCCCAGATGGCCAACTGGAGCCACTGCGGCTCGGGGTGAGAGATGGCCCCTTGGCGCAGGGCAATTCTGTGAGGGGGAATCACCCACGGGTCGGAAACCGATAGCTCCACTAGGTCCGGGAACCAGGGCCGGCGAGGCCAGAACGGGGCCACAAGTAACACCCTCGCTCGTTCCGCTAAGATCTTCCGGACGACCTGCTGGATCAGCGTGACCGGAGGAAAGGCGTACAGCAGACCCGCAGGCCAGCGGCAACGCAGAGCGTCTGTGTCTTCGGCCATCGGCGAAGGATAACGGGAGATGAACCGAGGAAGCTGGGCGTTGGCCCGAGTGGCGAAGAGATCTACCACCGGATCCCCGAAACGGAGAGTCAGTTCTCGAAACAGACGAGGATGAAGCTGCCACTCTGCCTGGTCGATCACCTCCCTGCTGAGCCAATCTGCCTGGACGTTTGCTGTGCCGGAAATGTGGTCCGCCCGAATCGATGACAGGTTCCGCTCTGCCCAGCTGAACAGCCTCTCCGACTCGAACATCAGGCTCCGGGACCGGGTACCGCCTTCCCGGTTCACGTGCGCCTTGGCCGACGTGTTGTCCGTGAGGACCAAAACGTGTCGCCCCCGAATCTCCGCCTTGAAATGACGAAGCGCCAACCTGATCGCCCGCAGTTCCAGCAGATTGATGCTCAGGGCACTCTCGGCCAGGGTCCAGACACCCTGAGCCACCCGATTGGACAAGTGAGCACCCCAGCCGTGAAGGCTGGCGTCCGTGGTCAAGACCACCCGATCCAGGCCCAGGAAGTGACAACCTCTCCGAATGGCCGCCGATCTCCACCAACGCAGTGACAGCCTGACCTGGGGGGGAACAGGAACCTTCCTCAACGAACTGGCTCGCCCCGACCGTTGAAAGGGGAGGAGAAGCCACTGCAGCGGCCGCGAATGACGTCTCGCCCAAGGGACGATCTGGTAACAGGAGACGAACTTCCCCAACAGTCTCGACAGGGTCAACAATGGCACCGATCTCTGGGAGACCACCTGGTCCAGCAACAGTGAGATGTCTCTCACTCTGTCCGGAGACAAAAACACCTGTCCTCTCGCAGAGTCTATTATGGTGCCCAGATGCAGAATCGACGTGGACGGAACGAAGTGACTTTTTTCCACGTTGATCGTGAACCCATGCGCCCTGAACGCCTTCAAGACCAGGTCCATGTCCTGAACCGCCCGGACCCGAGACGACGACAGCACCAGCACATCGTCCAGGTAACACAGAGTCCGCACTGGAACCGAGCTGAGCGAAGCCGACACCACCGCAACCAACTTGGTGAACGTCCGTGGGGCGGAGGAGAGCCCGAACGGCATCGCACAATATTGGTAATGCCTGCCCGCAAACTCGAAGCGCAGAAACCGCCGATGTGCCGGGTGGACGGGAACATGGAGGTACGCCTCCCGAAGATCCACGGACTGGAGGAGATCCCCCCGCCGCACCGAAGCAAGAATAGAGCGCAGAGAGTGCATCTTGAAACGGCGATAACGCACTGCCAAGTTCAACTGTTTCAAGTTGAGGATTCCCCGGACTCCGCCCGAACTTTTGGGAACTAAAAACAGAACTGAATAAAATCCGGTCCCCCACTGATCCCGAGGCACCGGTTCTATCGCCTCTATCTCCAACAGGTGCGAGATCTCCTCCAGCATCAATTTGCGACGTTCGGTTGTCAACGGAACGGGACAACGGAGGAATCGCCCAGGGGGACGATCCAAGAACTCGATCGACAACCCCTCTGCTACAGTGCGCCGTACCCACAGGTCCGATGTCGACAACTCCCACTGATTCCGGAAGAACCGAAGACGACCGCCGACTGGCCCTGCCGGCGGTGAGTCATTTGCCCCGACGGAAAGGTTTGGGGCCGGCTCCCCTGAACGGCCGGGTCGAAGACGCCTGCTTTCCACCTCTCTCACGGAATCCACGTCTCCCGGAAAACCGATCAGCTGCTGGGAATGGCTGACGATAACTGGGGGACCCGCCGGCCCCGGGATACTGACGAAAGGGCTGGCGAAAGGAATAGGGCGTGAAACGCCTATCTCGCTTGTGAGAAGACGACGGCATAACCTTCCGCTTATCCTTGTCCTCCACAAGGACCGGATCCAGAGCAGCCCCAAAAAGCGCCGGTGCCTTGTACGGAGCCGCTGCCAGCTTCCACTTCGTCTTAACATCCGCCTTCCAAGGCTTCAACCAAAACAAACGGCGAGACGTGACAGAGGCCGCCAGAGCCCTGGAAGCAAACTTGACCGAGCTCAGAGAAGCATCCGCCGAATACTCCGTGGCTGCGATAATCTTATTAACATCGTGGTGCAAACGTCTCTCCTCCGGAGGAAGGCGTTCCTGCAGCTGCCTCAGCCAGATTAGTGAGGCTCTGTTGAAGAATGATGTCGCCGTAGCCGAACGGACGGCCCAAGCTACCGCCTGATGCGCCTTACGAAAGGCCAACTCAGTGCGCCTCTCCTCCGACTTCAAACCCTCCAGGGGATCCCCCGACACCAACGACTGCGAAGTCAGTGCTGCCACTGGGGCATCCACCACCGGCAGTTCCAGCAGAGCGTCCAACTCGGGCGCTGAACAAAACAACTTTTTGTCCAAGTTCGTGGGCGCAGTCGAGGAACCCGGCTGGCCCCACGGAGCCTGCAGGACATCAGTAAACAGTTGAGGGCACGGCACAAACTCCTTCTCCATCTTGGTCTGCTTGAACAAGGCATCATGCGGCCCAACCTCAGACTGTGAAGGTGGAGGTTGAGCCCCCACCGATCCCAAGTTAGTAGTCAGGCGTGCCTTGTGCAGCAAGGATTTAAACAGAGCCGGTCGGAACAGACCCGTAAAGGCGGGCGAATCCGGTAGTAGACCTTCGTCCTCCGAAAACTCATCGTCGGGATAATCCTCCTCACGATCAGACTCCTCTGAAGATTCAGTCTCGGGCTGCGCAGGCTCACGGGATCTGCGAGCAACAGGAGCCACCGGAAACGACTGGGAAGGTCCCGGAACAGAAGCCTGAGCCGCAGTCTGCGCGCTTGCCGCCATGATAGAGGCTAAAGCCGTAGACAGCACCATCTGGAAGTCAAATTGTGGTCCCACGCCAGGCTGTGCCACCGTTCTCAGCCCAGCAGCTGTGGGTGTGAACGTAGCGGGGGAAGGCTGGCGGCCTCGGCTATGGTCAACGTCCAACCCCGCCCGGGATACATCCGGCAGAGATTGAGAGATGCCCCTGGAAAGTGACAGAGGAGCAGACGAGACCCTCCCTGATAAGGCCTGCGTCTGACCAGATGGACTACCTGGAGAGGCCCTTTCCACGTGGGTAGCCGGCGTGGCCGTAGCCATTTTAGCTTTCTCCCACTGCCTCTCCAAAGCCTTGTGCCTTCGGAGTGCGTCCTTCTCCACTGAAGAGGACGCCCTAGAATGGTGGGATTTACGGCTCCTCTTGCCCGAAGGTTTCTTGGCAAGTTTGGGAGGCCGAACCGGGCTAGGCTCCCGTTCCAAATCTGAGGAACATGAGGAATCGGCCATTCTGCAAACACCAGGCAACAGCCTATTTTTTTTTTTTAAAATATGTAATTTTTTGCAAATTTATTAATATATGCAAATTATATGCAAATTTTTGATAATATATGCAAATTTATTAATATATGTAAATTATATGCAAATTTGATAATATATGCAAATTTATTAATATATGCAAATTATATGCAAATCTGATAATATATGCAAATTTATTAATTTATGCAAATGATATGCAAATTATCAATTTCTGCAAATTACTCAATTTGTGTCAAGCCAGTTATATATATATGCAGCTGGGTAAACCAAACCGCCCTGGCACAACCACACCAACTGCAAGGCTGTAGAGGTTGGGGCCAAAGAGCACCCCCCCCCCCCCTTAATTGCAGCCAAAGCCTGACACAAGAAATTTGATTCACAGAAACGACCCCAGGCAGTAGGGGAGAAGTTTCGCGCCCAAGTATCCCCAGCCGTTAAGACCAGGTCACGGCACAGGGGAGAGAAGGGACCTGCAGATGGCCCCTAAACGGGACAAGGAGGGAGGGGGAAAGGCAAGCCCTCACTTCCAGAGCCAGGCCTTTCAAGTAGAGTGCCCAAGGCAAACTCTCCCGGCAATCTGCTGTGGCACCAACACGAAAACAAAATGGCGGGCGGCCACGTTGGAACAAAATGGCGCCCGCCGCTTACTCAGCCTCCCACGTGCAGTCGTCCCGATTCGGCTGTGAGCAATGCAGCCGCACAAAGCCGACCTCGAACAGGCGTTCCTCCTCGCCTGCGCTCGTTCTTCTCAACGCTTTCGGCTCTTGGAGACAGAGGGAAGACAGCGCCGCCCGCAGAGCCCTGCCGGGACGGTCGCCGCAATAGCCGCCAATCACCTGGGACTCGCCTCGGCTGTTCAGCCGCCCAGGGAAAAAACGGCGCCGCCCGCAGAGCCCTGACGGGACGGCCGCCGTGCCTGCCTCCGCTCCCCTCGCAGATGGCAAAAGGCGGGGGAGCGATCTGAAAGGGAAGGTGGCAGCCGCCGACCTTCCCCTGACTTCAACGAGCCGGATCCGCCCCGAGGGGTCGGAATCCGGCGGCTGGAGGCGCTCACAGCGCCTAAGCTCCGCGTGACCAGGCACCCCAGGCACAACGCAGGCAGAACCAGCAAGCAGGCAGACAAATAAACCAAAAAGTAAAAGCCAAACAAAAATCAAACTAACGAAGCCCCAAGCTCCACCGAAAAGAAACTACTCAAAAGAAAATAAAGAAACCTAACGCCCAAAGACCAGAGCACGGAGCTAAATATTTTCCACCTCAGTCTGTCAGCAACTGAGAGAAAGACTGGGGATTAAGGGGAGGCGTGGCTAGAGCACGGAGTGGGAGCTATCGATTTAAGTTCTCTCAGTTGCTGTCAGAAAGGAGGATTAACCCACAGATGGAGTGGAGCCGCAGTGCTCTGGAAAATGGCAGATCATGAGCAGAAGAAAGAAGAAGGAATCTGTATTGTACTGCTTGGTTAACTTCAGCTTGGACTTTAAGATCCTTGCCAAGCTTCTGTTTTTAGTTGTGGATAGGGTTTATTCCTTGATCCTGCTGGAGGAAAAAACCTCCAGAGGTTGGGACTGGGAGAAGTAGTGATGCTCCCAATATTAGTTTCTCAATCTCGATGTCACCAACATTGATGGGATTAATTGAAGCTTTCCTGTTACCTAATAAAAGGCAATTTCTCTACATGAAGTAAGTAAATAAATAAGCTACCAGGAATTTACGAAAGCATAAGATTGCTCTCTGGCTCACTGTAACAAGAGAAAATTAATCATGAATCAAGTGACTTGAGCACTGTCGCAAACATTTTTGAGGTTTAAAGAAATACATTTCTTAAACACACAATTCCCAAGAGCTCGGACATTTAACTGAGAATCTATCAACAATCTAATTTTCCTAGAACCACATTGTCTGAAATATGTAACAAATGTATGATAACTGAGAAACAAGAATAAAACTTTGAATAGGGATTAACAGAAGATAGCAGCTGACAAGGGCTGATCTTCCAAAACACTAAGGAGGGTTAGATCTGTTAGTACTGCAAATCACCAGGAAATTCCAAGACCAAACCTGATGGAGTAAAAAGAAGGTACAGACTGGATCTAACTTAGTTCCCTAAAAGAAAAATCCTTAGGCATGCCCTAAACAGATTACTTTTTCTATGATTATATGCAAGAGTAAAAGGAAAAGGAAAGAATCTTCACTAATTCTATTTATCCCCTTTAGCATCTAGTGCTATTTCCATAATTCAGGGGATTCTCTAAATTTTTGGATTCAATTTTGGATGAATGTAAAGGAAAGGAGAATTAGTGAGGCAACTTCTACAGCAGAATTCTTCAATTAGCTAGAAAGAGCTCTCCTGTCCAGAGATAGGTGGTGGTGGTGTAGATTTTTGGTTAACTAGCTTATTTTTAGGTCTATCATACCTGAGCTAAATGAGCACAAATTGGCAGCAAAGTTATACTGAAAGTTCCTTGCTGCCATCTAGTGGTTGTCTGGATTTGTGCAGACCAGATCTGGTAGCATACCTATCTCTTTCATATTGAGAGTGCATTTTTCATACAGTCCAACTATATAAAGGAGAGATCGAGATCCAGTTATTTCAGGTACATACTTTCCTTTTAGTAGAATACTTAATCGTTCATCCACTGACGTTTTATCTTCTGCAGCATATGCTTGACCTGTTTTTAGAGTCTGAATATTGCAGAACTGTCCTGTCAATCTTTGGAATAGCTCTGGAGGAACATGGAGTGGTTCAAACATTCTCTTGTATAGGCTACTGAGCTCTTTATTTATTTTTATCTGGAAGACAATAGCGAAGAAATATTACAAACATTAGAAATGCAGAAGTGGTTTTAAGACACGATCGTTTCAGTTAAAAAGCCTCCAAAAACATCGTTGCTGCCAAAAAATCAGTCAAAGTTTATTGTTCATTTGTTTAAATAATACTGCTTTTTATGTTGTCAAATGTGAAAACTATTTATGAGTAAAAATAAAAGTTGCGTGTTAAAATAAAAGCCTACTCAATAAAAGAGATAATGGGGAAGAAAAGGAAAAACATAAACAAAACCAGCTAATCATAACATTTTCATTCAAAGAAACCCCAGGGGAAGAATTAAGTCTTCAACAGGCATCTAAAAGACACATTAACAGGTGTCACAGATTGGGGGTGAGGGGAGAGGAAGAAAAGGAGCTTTCTAGAGTGCAGCTGCCAGTTGCTTTTGTAACTACAAGATGACATTGTCAGTCACGATACATAGACCTTCCGATGATCGTAGTGATTGTTCAGATTTGTAACAGGATATTAAATATTCTGGTGCTGATTTGTTTAGTGTCAGAAGCAGAAACGTGGCTTGATAAATTGACGCTCGTGTGTATGATGAGATATCCCACTCAGAATGCTGATTGGATTCTACCATACATTCTGCATTTTCTAGGCAAGCACAAGGAAGCCCCACGTAGAATGTTATCTAATCTAATGAAGCTATCAGTGTGTGTTCAATAATAGAACAGCTGTTATTATATCTAAGAGACTATGTAATTAGCATTCCAACTAATTTTGATAATGGATGTTCCTGTGCACAAGATTACTTGGGCCTCTGAAATCTATAATAACTCTAGCGGCTTCCCAAAAGTATTTTCCTGTTCTTTCTGAAGCATCGCCACTCTATTCTGAACACAAAAATCATTCTGGAGTCCTTGATGCTATTTGAACTTAGTTGTTTGCTTGCTGATGTTTCGTTACTTAACTAGGTGCTGATGAGGTTACCTAGTTTGGTAATGGAATGTCTGCAAGTAAACAATCCAACTCAGAGACACCAAGGATCCCACAGTTCAACCCTGAATATATATATTCTCTTCTATTGAAATAAAGATCCTCAAATTCCTGTACTTGGGAACCACAGAGAAGATTACTATTGTTTCAGGATTCAGCACTGGATTACTGAATTTCATCTAGCCCATTACAGAATCAAAGTGTTTCAGAACATGAATAACCTTATCTTAATAAAATATTATCAGCAAAAAAAAAAAACCCATCCTAAAACTCTCTGATGATTATCCCTAGGGACATTATATAGATGTTAAAGAGAATTGGGTCAGATGTTAAAGTGCACTTTGGAGGCCACAGCCAACTTCCAAGGTACAGTACACAATCCTGTTTCAGTTTGATTGGAACTACTGTAATGCAATGGCTCCAATCTTCAACTCATAGGAGCAGCCTAGGGAAAATATCATAGTCAATACTATCAAGAGTAGCTAAGAGTCCAGCTGTACAAAAAGCTGTCCTCCTTATTTTTATTTATTTATTTTTTATTTATATTTATATGCCGCCCTTCTCCGGAGACTCAGGGCAGCTTACAATGCGTTAAGCATTTTTCCCTCACAAAATTGTTATACTATCACTACTATAAGTCATTGGCTCCCGAAGAATAATCCAGTTGCAGAGGTGGTATTCAGCAGGTTCTGACCAGTTCTGGAGAACCGGTAGTGGGAATTTTGAGTAGTTCGGAGAACTGGTAAATACCACCTCTGACTGGCCCCGCCCCCATCTATTCTCTGCCTCCCGAGTCCCAGCTGATTGGGAGGAAATAGAGATTTTACAGTAACCTTCCCCTGGAGTCAGGTGGGAATAGAGGTTTTACAGTATCCTTCCCCTGCCACTCCCACCAAGCCACGCCTACCAAGCCACGCCCAAGCCACGCCCACAGAACCAATAGTAAAAAATTTTGAATCCCGCCACTGTGACCAGTTGCCATAAATCTTTCATAAATTTTCATGGCAACATGTAACCCAGTTTTATAGAAGCCACCATTCTATATATAGCAACTCAGCATTGCCCTGTGATAAGATAGGAGGCCAATAAATTTAATAAATAAATAAAACAGAACATGGCAGTTACACATTTTAATCTGACAACTTTAAGTTCAGGATTCATTCAAAGTTTATTCTGATCTGTTCAGTTATCTATAATTGCAGATGATTTAGTGTTTATTCTAGAGGAACCTCAATAAGTAGGACCAAAATTAATAGAATTAATAGAAGAATATGGAGAGGTGGCAGGGTTGAAAATCAATAAAGATAAAACAAAATACTGGTGAAAAACATTACAGAGAAACAGAAAAGGGATTTAATGGAGAGATTAGATATTCATATTACCAGGAAGGTAAGGTACCTAGGAATTCAACTAACATCAAGATGTGATAGTTAGGAAAAGAAGAAAGCCTGGAGAAATGGAAAATAACCCTGCTTGACGAGATGATGGTCCTTAAAAAGTATTGTTTAAATGTTTAAAGACTTTGAACTTTTGGGGGGGAAGAAAAAAAAAAATACTACACAGCAATTCAATGCCAGTTAACCAAGTGATGGACGATGAGGAGGCAATTTATAGTTGTATTGGAATATTTTGAGAAGAATAAACAGATCACAGCAATGCTGGTGTGTTGGGTTGTGAAATATGCCCTGACTTGAAGGAATTGGAACATTTTATTAAGGACTGTGATAAATCTGGATTTAACTGTAAACGTAGAAGTCTCATTGAATATACTAAATCGGAGCTTTCTGTTTGATGGTAATAAATATAAGGCAAAAGGACTATGGATCTAGAGCAATTGCAGTTGATCTGGTGGTTTCCTTAATACGCTTGATGGATCTACTAATCTAGTTTTGACTGGATTTGATGGATATTACTACAATTATAATTATAAAGTCACTCGGGGGGTTTTTTTTTATAAAGAAGCAAATTACTATTTAGGTGGGTAGACGCAAATGATGAAGATACTCTATATGCTGTTGGAAGATGTGAAGACAAGAAGATTAGCAATTGGTTTAATCTAGTATGAAGAATTAAAATGTTTGATATAGTTATTAAATGATGTTTTATCTGTATTGATAAATTTATAAGAGGTTTGATTGTTATACTCCTTTTTTGACTAAAAACTTTATTATTATTGTTTTAAGTGTTTTAACTATAAATGGACCTTGATGGTTTAAAAATGGAGGACGGAAGATTTTATATAGTATTCTATTTTAAATTTGGGGGGGTTTTTTGGGTTTTTTTTTGACTGAAGGTTTTTTATTTTTCTTTGTTGTTGGGTTTTTTTTTCTGTTTTAAATGAAAGAAGTTACAAAATATTTTGTTAGATTGTGTAGACTTAATAATTTGCTAAGTATTAATTAGTTATACTGAGTAATGATAGTTGTGATTATGTAATATTTAATTGTTTTATTAATTGCTGTAATTATAAATGGAGACATGGAGATTGATTTTGTCGAATTAGATGGAATGAGAAGAAAAGAAGACTTGCTTTCCTTTAATTTACTTGTTTAATGATTAGGATTATGATAAGAGTGAAATGGAGTTTAACTTAGAGAATTTGAGCTGTATTTTATCATGTACTTGTATTTGCTCTGGGAAGTCCAGGGGGTGGTGGGGGAGGGGGGAGAAAATGTATGTAAAAATTTTATTAAAAAACTTTTTCAATAAAAAACTGGGAAGTCCATGAGAGGAAGGCCAAACTGACAACACATTTGAATTCAATAGCCAAAACACTATGCCTTGTCTTATCTGAAAACATAGGCAAGCAGAGCAGGGATCGATTAATTTTTCAGAGAAGGAGAATATGGGCATAAAAGAAAGCAAAAACAATATTTACAGAGCCTGTAGTACAGTGGTTTAAAGCACCCTGTTATTAACATCTATTAACATCTGCTGCTTGCAATTACTGCAAGTTCGAATCCCACCAGGCTCAAGGTTGACTCAGCCTTCCATCCTTTCTAAGGTGGGTAAAATGAGGACCCAGATTGTGGGGGCAATAAGCTGACTTTGTATAAATATACAAAAGTATGAAGGCTATTGCTTAACGCACTGTAAGCCGCCCTGAGTCTCCGGAGAAGGGCGGCATATAAATCAAATAAAAAATAAAAAATAAAAAAATATAGCATTGAGCTAGATAAATAATGATGGGAGCTTTAATGGAGGCACACAGAGCCTCAAGTAGAGAAGGCAGTCTTGGGCTATTCTTAATTAATTTACTTCTATATCAACAAGAAATAATCAGAATTTTAAGTGAAATGGGAATGTGTGCTCTATAGGGGAAAAACAAGAGCTTTGTCCTTGGGATTAAAAGAGCAATGTGAAGCTAGTTTTTCATTAATATAAGATCTTTCAGGCAGCCCCCCCTCCCCCGACAATAGGATTTGTCTGGGAAATTGAAATAACCCTGTGGCAGATAACTGTGGTTTCTATTGTGTACTGGTTCCTCCAGGAATGGTGCCTCAGAACAGCTGCGCTTAGAAAGAAGTGATGTAAAAGGACAGCTCTGCTGACCACAGAGGAAATGTTTTCAGCGATGAATGGAGCAAATATCATGCATCTCTGCATATGATAAACCAGGGCATATGCCTCAATCAACCGCAAAAGCATCTGCACCTTTTTCTGACAGCAGCATTTCTTCTGCAGTACCTGATAAGCAAAGCTCTGGAAGTGACAAGGACAAGGATTACTTCTTTAAACCATTCACTAGCCAGTAAAACATCTCCCCCACACCCCGCTCCATTTCTAAGATTACGATGACGCAGCTTGCAATACGGGTAGCCCTTGACTTACAACAGTTCACTTAGTGACTGTTTGAAGTTACAACGGCACTGAAAAAAATGAATTATGACCATTTTTCACATTTATGACCATTTCAGCATTCCCCACACAAAGGCAATGGGGAAACCAGATAGTAATAGCAATAGCACTTATATACTGCTTCACAGTGCTTTACAGTCCTCTCTAAGCGGTTTTACAAAGTCAGCATATTGCCCCCAACAATCTGGGTCCTCATTTTACCCACCTTGGAAGGATGGAAGGCTGAGTCCACCTTGATTCACTTAACAACCATATTACTAATTTAACAACTGCAGTGATTCATTTAAGAAGCAAAAGTTGTAAAATGGGACAAAACTCACTTAACAAATTTCTCATTTGGCAACATAAATTTTGGGCTCCATTGTGGTTGTAAGTTGAGGACTAGGACAACTTCCCCTTCAACCCATTTCGTTACACTGATAGATAGGAGGAAGAGAAAAATTAGAGGATGTTGTATGACAGCCCATTTGTGTAGCTTGCCCTTTTGTTCTTTAATTTTATTTCAATCAAGCTGTACTGAATTAAAAAAAAACACTGTAAAATTTCTATGGATGACAAAAAAGCTTTACTACAAAGGTTGTTGGAATGCAGATGAACCATCGAGTCATACAAACACTTACTGCACATATGGGTTGTTATAGGTAGAAAAAAAGGCTGAGAGCTAGAAAAGTTTACAATAAGGTTCAAATGTCAAATGTCTCGTCAGAACATGCTCATGTTTACCTGGGTATTTCAAGAAAAGGGGTAATTGCAGGGTGAAATGCTCCCAGTTTGGATCAGGCAATCTAGTAGCTATCGTCGCGGTTGGTTCGGGGATCTGGTAGCGATGGCGGAGCAAAGCTCCGCCCACCCCCCCCCCCGGGTTTCGTTACTTCCTGGTTTTAAGCAGGAAGTAATGTGTTTTGTACCTTCTGTGCATGTGCAGGTTTTGTGCACTTTCAAACTGGTAAGGAAGGCAAATAGATTTCACTCCTGGGTAATTGGATTGCATAGTGGAAAATAGCCCTAACAAGTTGTGAATGATTAGCACAAAAGTTATTTTTAAATCAGTAAAAACAAGAGTCTTTCAGAGGAATGCAGCACTCTTGAAATTGCTAAGATATTGGGACGTGATCACAGAACCATCAAACATTTTGTTGTAAATAGTCAACAGGGTCACAAGAAACGTGTTGAGTAAAAAAGATATACATTAACTGCCAAAGATTTGAGAAGAATCAAACATGAAGCTACCAGGAACTCCTCCAATGTTGTCATATTTCAGAACTGCAACCTACCTCGAGTGCCCAGAAGTACAAGGTGTTCAGTGCTTAGAGACATGGCCAAGGTCAGGAAGGCTGAAATCTGACCACCACTGAACAAGACACATAAGTTGAAACAGCAAGACTGGGCCAAGAAAGATCTGAAAACAGATTTTTCAACGGTTTTATGGACTAATGAAATGAGAGTGACTCTTGATGAACCAGATGAATGGACTCGTGGCTCGCTCAATAACGGGCACAAGCTCCACTTCGACCCAGATGCCAGCAAGGTGGAGGTGGGACACTGGCATGGGCTGTTATTATGAAAGATTGGACCTTTTTGGGTTGAAGATGGACTCAAAATCAACTCCCAAACCTACTGTCAGTTTTTAGAAGACACTTTCTTCAAGCAGTAGTACAGGAAAAAGTTGGTGTTTTTCAAGAAGACCATGATTTTTATGCAGGATAATGCTCCATCACGTGCATCGAAGTACTCCACTGTGTGGCTAGCCAGTAAAGGCCTTAAAGATGAAAGAATGATGACATGCCCCCCTTCCTCACCTGAGCTAAACCCTACTGAGAACTTGTTGGCCCTTCTTCAATGGGAGATTTACTGTGAAGGAAAACAGTACACCTCTCTGAACAATGTCTGGGAAGCTGTGGTTGCTGCTGCACAAAAAGTTGATCATCAACAGCTCAAGAAACTGACAGACTCCATGAATGGAAGGCTTATGACTGTTATTGAAAAGAAGGGTGGCTATCTTGGTTACTGAATTTTTTTTTGAACTGTCAGAAATGTTTATTTGTAAATTTTGAATTGTTTATTATTCTCACTTTAACACATGAAAATAAATGAGTGAGATGGGAAAATTTTCATTTTTCATTTAGTTGCATAATAATTCTGCACATTAATAGTTGCCCAATAATTGTGCACGCATAGATATTCTCCCAAGAATGCCATAATCTCACTTTTACTTTTTTGAATATTCAGGTTTGAGGTTTATTAACATTTTGGATTGACCAAGAGCACTGTAGTTGTTCAATAATAAAATTAATCCTCCAAAATACAGCTTGCCTAATAATTGTGCACATAGATAGATAGATAGATAGATAGATATAATTTATTTATATTTATTTATTTATTTATTTTATTTAAATTTATATACCGCCCTTCTCCTGCTGGACTCAGGGCGGTGCACAGCCAGAAATAAAAAACATTCCAATACAAAATTTAAAAATTTAAAAGAATTATAAACTTTGGCCAAAAATTTAAAAACCTCCCAACTAAAACTCATTAGACAATTTAAAATCTAATATCTCAGAAAGGGGGGGCGGTTACGCCAGCCCTGCTTGATGGAAAAGAAAAGGTTTTAGGGCACGGCGAAAAACCCGGAGATCTGATATCCTCCATATCTCCGGGGGCAAATGTATTTATATACATATTTGTCAAATAAAAGACTATGTATTTTAAAAATGTACTACTTCAACACTATACATGATGAAATATTTTAATATAAAGATAAAATGAAGATACAAGTAAAGATATTTTCCACCTATAAATCAATGTATATAAGACATTCTGGTAAAGTAAACAGAGATGACTTTTTGCTGACCAAATGTGAAATATACTAGAGAAACTTGTAAACATACTTCTCCAGAAAATAATTTATTTCCTATTTTTATGAAACTTTAATAGCATGACCTTCAATGGTCATGACCTTCATCCCACCTCAGTGGGAGGACATGATAAGTATTATAAATAATGAAAAGAAAACCTTCATTGTTGTCGACGCACAATGAGGAAGAAGAAGTGGAAGAAGAGAAGGAAGAGGAACAAATTGTACCCTACTGAGAATTATGAATTATGCTGAAAATAGAACCAATGTATAATAATGCTGTTATTAAAAATATTATTGGATATATGATACTACTATTATTACTATTAGCAGTAGTATTTAATAAAAACATTTATAGATGCACAGTTCATACCAAACAATGCCATAATTACAAATGTCCAAAACAATAAGTTCAAAATATAACCAAGTTATTTACTTAGAACAAACAATATATAATAACGTTAAAACGATACAATATAGTACTCCATTGAAATCCTGAATGTTTATTCTTACTTACTTACTTATTAGGATTTATATGCTGCTCCATTCCCAAAGAACTATAAGTGGCTTAAGAGCCCTCAAGAAGATTAAAAGCAAACAAAACAACATGGTATAATTAAATTACAAATGCAAAACTCTTGGCACTCAATAGTTGTACATGTTATATTAATCTTGCACTAGGACTACAGCTATGTAAATGAAAACCTGAAGGGTTAAGTACTAAAAGCACAGTTATTAATAAAGATTAATAACCTCTTACACTTTTTTTTGGCAGTGATAAAAAATAGAAAGCAAAAATACCTTGTGGTGTAGCAAGAATGTATATCAATACATTAGCTGAACAAGCCCATTTAGAAGCAAAACCCCATTATTTTAAATAATTTCTTTATGCATCTATCATTGCTTTACGGTGGTGAACGTACCGGCCTCCTCTTGTACAGCAAGTATATAAAATGCAGAAGATTGACAACAAGGAATACCGTATTCCAGATTACCATATCCACAGCACAACGAAAAAGGGCTGCCCAGATGATAAAAAGTACACACCCTGCCAAAAATAAAAATGTGAAATTATTAGGCATGCAACTCTACCATCCCTAATCCAGAAAACTAAGTATAGTAGAATATTGTGTTCAAACTTTTTATCTTCCATATAACAATCTACCAAGAAAAGACTAATAGTAGTAAGAACAATGAAGACTATGCCAGGAAAAGAATGCAAGTTATAGCATTACAGAAAAATATCACCCACATTTGTCTCAAAGCACAGTCAGAAAATGAAATATTTTTCATTTATTTTTTAAAGTTTTTATGGATTGGTTTTCCACACATATTCCAAGGCACCCCCCCTCCCAAAATCAAACAAAATCAAACAGCAGGAATAGAGAAATAAATTTTATAAATATGTTATAGTGGATTCTCATTACAATAGATTCTCAAGGCTGCAACATTTGAGTCTAATATAGCTTTGCTTACCCATTGTCAACATAGCTCGTAAAACAATCATATGGAGATTAAAAGTAGTTGGAATAACCAACCCAACTGCAAAACAAATATTGGCCATATGAAAAACCAGGTGATGGATCTCTCTCCAATTTTCACATACAGTTTCATTGAAAGGCACAGAGGTGGCATTTCTGAAGTCCAGGTTGAAGTTCAATGGGGCTGTGGTAATTGAACTGGCTTCGATGAAGTTCATCTTGAACTAGCCTGTTAAAAAGAAACATAGGTTGCACTTGCAGTGTGACAGAATATTCATCTTTTTGCAAGACGATTGAATGGGGACACATCCCAAGAGCTTGAAAAGTTATACATGGAACATGTCAAATGTTCGCTTAATATTTTTTAAAAAAAGAAAAGCAGTCCTTGTATTTATCAGAATTAACTCAATCACGATAAAATGTATGCTCTTATCTATGTCATTCTGCATACATAAAGTGTGTTCAACAAAGTAATGGGTATAGTTTTGGCACTCAAGTAACTGTTAGTAGAGAATACTTAAAATAAAGTTAGAGTCCCGCTTATCTCCCCCACACCTATCCAACTGCCATGTAGCTGTGACATTAAGCAGCACTACTAAATATAGTACCTAATGCAATGCTGAATAGAAGATAAGAAGCAAGAGTACACGATATTCTAACAGCCAAGTTTTAACGGCAACAAAAAATTATTTAATTTTTAAATATAATTGTAGGTTATACATTTGACTCTTCAGAAAACTGTCCACTTATGAATATCAGCAAAGGGATTCAATATACATCTAGTCCATGATAGTCAAAACTTATGATATTTTTTCTATATGCAATAAATTTGATAGTGATTCCCTCAACAGTTCTTTAATTTGTGCGTCCACACACATGCATATGTGATTTGTACTCAGGTTATACTGGATACTCTAGCAGAATGCAACACATCTGCTGTCTGCATTTCATCATGTTAATTTTTGATACATAATGCAGATTGATGGTTTTTGATGGACAACAACTTCAGCTGGAAAAAAGTATGAACTTCACAACAATTCTTTGAAGAGTTGGAAAAATTCTGAATGGGCAATAACCATAAACTGAGGGTAGAAGATATATTTAACCTTTATCTACATGTGTAGGGTGCTATTTTCAAACAGAAACTAAAAAAGGATAATTTTAATCAAGAAAATGGCATACAGAAGAAAGTTAAACTTACTCAATGAAGTTGCTAGACAACTGCAAAGCTCCCTGAGACTATTATAAAGGAAGAACCAACAACCTCAGAAGTCATTCCACACATATACTGTGCGCTTCTGCTTCAGCCCTTTTGTCCAGAAAAAAAACAAACACAGCATGACTTACTTCACACTATGTCTGGATTCATGATACATCATTCATTGATTGAACCAGATCTTTAAAACCACACAGTAATATTTTTTTTATGTTTAGTGCCTTAAATATATTTGCTACATGCAAGTAGATGTTTTATTTTAAGGTGTTGCTCTGAAAGTGAAGCAAAGAGAGAGAGAGATAATATGTGAATTTCCAGCATCATGAAATATTGATCTCCAATTTTACAGATATACAGGCAGTTAGAAAAATATCCACTGGATATGGTAATCTGTTTTATATTAGTGGGATCTTGGTTGTTCAAAGTGAATGTCCCTATGAAGAACTCAATAATTCTATATGAAAAAAGCAATCTGCATTTTACCTTTTTTTGACCTATGATACAACACTGTCCAAGATTTTGCTAAAATTGAATATGTGGGCATTTAATGTGTAGTTTAATGTATGTTTGGTTAAAAAAGAAATTAGTGCATGTGTGTGTGTGTGTGTGTGTGTGTGTGTGTGTGTGCATTTTCAAATTAGCATGCAGTTTTCTTGACAATACTTTCAGAAGGAGGTTGCCATTGTCTTTGTGGCCCAAGGTCACCCTCTTACATGCCTAAAGCCTGGTGCCCTAACCATCATGCCAAAACAGCTCTCTCAAATATATTATTTTACAATATTAAGTCTAGACCCTAGACAAAGGAATATTACTTGAAATATATATACACCATTAAACATAGTATATTTACTTGCTATTAAATTTGATGTTTCAAACACATTGCCCACATGAGCAACAAAACAGGATAAGAGGGAAAGACATCATATTCCTCTTAGACAGCAACTTCAGGAATCTTGGAGGTGGGGGCTATAATTGGAAGGGCTGGGGAGGATCATATCTGGCCATAACTGGAGTGCCAATTTATTGTAAGTTTTCATCATGCTGCACACATATAAAACATACACAGTATTCAAGCCTCTCCCAACATGGATGGAGATTGTACAAGGCTGTACTTTTTCTTCCTCTCAGAAAATTACTTCAGCTTTAAAGTATGGCTTGTGCTGAACAATGAGGACTAGTTGTCTGCACAGACTGAGCCAGACCTGGGCAAGGTTTTGATTGGCTTTGCCTTCTGTTTCAGATATAAAGTAAGACTCATTCAAAGATGGTGGCACAGGGATTACCTGACCATGCTCACCCCTTCCCCTCTTCAAGGTACGATTCAAAACAATGAGAAGAGGACAGTATTATTATATTGCTTTTTGCAATTAGACTTCACCCCCACCCCCCACCCTGGGATGACAAGAAGCTAGGGTATCTCTAGTTTAAAAGCAGATGAGAACCCTAAGAATCCTCTGTAATGTGCTTTGGGGTGCTTTTGCATGAAGGATCTTTCTTTTTTTGAGCTCCCGCAAACTGATCTCCAGCCACAACTCCAGTCACTCCACGGATTATTAGCGCGAGTCTCTGCAGTTCTTTCTCCAAGTCCGGACGTGAGAATCCAACGAGGACGGTATAGAGGGCAGGTGACAAGGGTAGGCTAAGGCGGGAGATAGGCAGGACTTGGAGGCACCCAACGGGCGAGGTTAACAAAGTGTCAGGCTCTGGGAAGCAGCGCGCCCATGTTAAAGCATGTAAGTATCCCAAACTAATTCACCCGGACTAGCTGTGCACCGGAACGTCCCCCACCCCCCTCCACCGCCTAAAGGCGGCTCGTGAGTAGACCGGGTTGCGGAAAATGTCGCCCAGCCCTGCGCGTCTTCCCAGCTGCCTATCAAAATTGATCAGCCCCGCAGCTTCTTCTGGTTGCCCCGGAATCTTCTCCTACTTGCTTCGCTCTTCCTAGTCCCAGCCTTACCTGTCCGCGTCGCCGCTGCCAGGCGCCTTTTCCAGAGTGTTATACTCAAAGGTCCTTAACGGGAGCGCCCTGTGGCTCCGCTGCGCCTGCTAGAGGAGCCTTGAAGGGAAGCGTGCTCGCCGTCCGCGGAGCGGAGGTTTTGACTAAAATAGGCATCAAGCAGCCGCCAGCAGTAACTTGCGGGCGGCGCTAGGTCCCTCCCTGCGCTTGCAGCGCTCAGAAACCAACGGCTTGGGGGAACGCGCAGGCGCTTTTTTTTTTTTTTTTAAATAATATATACGCTTTGCTCTTCCCGGCCCGCCCGCGTAAAAGTTCTTGGGACTTGCTTGTCCGTCTGGGGTGGGGGAGCGCTTGGTAATCGCCAGTCGCCGCTTTAGCTATCCGGAATGTCACGACAGCTCAAAAGTGAGGGAGGGATTAAGTGCCCAAGGAGCAATATTAGGGCTCTGCGAACTTTCTTCCAAATTATTGGGGAAAGAAAACCGCTTCTGTTTTTCTTGAGATTACAAACTGCCCCTCTGCTGCTCATTGAAGCAGCTGCTTAGAATTTAAGGGCCTCCAATTTAGGGATTCACAGTCCGAAGGAGCTTCGCCAACGTTCAAGTTTTTAAGAATGTATTATTATTATTATATACTTTATTCATTAAGCATGAAATTCAGTCAACTGAACATTTTAAAATGTATCACAAATATCATTGACTGGCTCTGATGGTTGACACCATTTGCTGCCAGCATCCTACCCTGTTTCCCTGATATAAGACCCTGTCTTACATTTTTTTTTGAACCCTGAAATACGCGTTTGGCCTTATTGTCATGCGCTCAAAAGCCCGATTGGGCTTATTATCAGGGGATGTTTTATTCTGGGGGAAACAGGGTAGGTATGACCAAGTATCTTCTTAAAATGTGTGTTGTTCCGAGAGTACCGCAGTCTTTTGCAGTTCCGCTGGTGTTATTGCAAGAAACTGCAATTTCTTGATGTACTTTGTAAAATTCTTGGACATGGTGCCAAGTGCCCTGATGACAATGGGTATCACTGCCACATATTTCATCCATAATCGTGTAGTTTCGATGGCCAGGTTGCAATATTTTGTGATTTTTTTCCAGTTCTTTTTCTTCAATTTTGGCGTCTCCTGGTACAGCGATAATAAATTGTATGCTCCGGTTTTCAACAACTCTGATATCTGGCGTTTTGTATTCCAAATGACGATCTGTCTGTATTTGAAAGTACTACAAGATCTTCACCTTCTTATTTCCAATAACTTTTTCCACTTTATGTTCCCATGACTTTTCAGATACAGGTAAATTGTATTTTTTACATAATGACCAGTGGATTAATTGAGCAACTCAATCATGTCTAGCTTTGTAATCAGTTTGTGTGACTTTGCTGCACTCACATATTAAATATGAAACAGTTTCAACTTTGTCGTTGCAAAGCCGGCAGTTTGGATTGTCAGTGGATTTTTGTATCTTCGCTTTCATGGCATTAGTTAGTAGTGCTTGTTCTTGAGCAGCAAGTATTAAATCTTCCATTTCTTTCTTTATGGTTCCCATCTTAAGCCATGCCCATGTCAAGTTGTTATCACATTTTCCTTCAATGTTTTTCAAGTGCTGTTCATGTAAAGCTTTGGTTTTCCATCCATTTAATCTGTCATCTATCTGTTTTTCCTTATATTCTGCCTTTGTTTCTGTTGTTTTTATAATGTTCTCCGTTTTCACCACATGTAGCAATTTTTCTGTACTTTGATTCACATAGTCATTCAAACTTTGTTTTTCTTCTTCTACAGTTTGATGGATTTATAATAGCTCTCTGCCCCCTATTCTTCTTGGCAGGTACAACCTGTCAATATCACTCTGTGGATGTAAAGCGTGGTACATATTCAAAAGTTTGCGCATTTTCTGGTCCAAGTTTTCCAGTTCAGCCAAAGTCCAGTTGATGATTCCAGCTGACTAGCGTATCACTGGAACTGCCCATGTATTAATGGCTTTGTTTTGGCTTTGATTTTAATATTTTGCAGACCCTCCTGATATATTCCTTTTGTATTGACTCTTTGACTTTTTCATTCAAGATGTTATGTGCTTCCATTATGCCTAGGTATTTTTAACCATCATCCTTTGCTAATGCTTTCACTATGTTTCCATTTCCCAGTTCTATTCCTTCTATTTTTTCCATTTTTCCTCATTGCATGGATAATATAGCACATTTTTCAAGTCCAAAGTTTATTTTGATGTCGCTGCTGAAGAGTTGAACTGTGTTGAGTATTGATTTATGTTCAGTGTGGGTTTTCGCATACATTTTTAAGACATCCATGTATACTAGATAGTTTATCTTGCCATGTTGGCTTGACATTTGGTATCCCAGTTTTGTGTTTCGTGGGATTATTGTCAGTGGAATTAATACAATGTTGAACAGTAGTGGTGAAAGTGAGTCCCCCTGGAAAATTTCTCGTTTGATGTTGGCTTCAGCAATGTTCTCCCCATTTGCTGTTAAAACTGTTTTCCATTTTTGCATATTTGCTTTCAAAATTCTTCTTCTTCTTCTTCTTCTTCTTCTTATTATTATTATTATTATTATTATTATTATTTTCATTAAACATGAAACTCAGTCAACAACATTTAAAATATATATCACAAATATTATTGACTGGCACTGATGGTTGATACGGGTTGCTGCCAGTTCACTTGTAACAGCCTGATGTTTTATTAACATTTTTTAAATAGAGCCTCCACAGTTTCCCATGCCTGGCCATGTCAAAATCCAGCCCTCCTTTCATAAGTTTCTGCAAGAAAAAAAATGTTGCAAAGACTTTAAAGAATCATTATTTTAAATGAATGAGATTTGGAAATCAGCTGCATCTTTTGGACAGGTTGGCTGAAAAAAGTTTAACAAAAGAGTGGCTGCTGCTGTTATGAATAATAGTGCCTTGCAGTGTTCCTGCAGATCTGAAACACTTCTTCCCAATTAAAACAAGTGCACAGTCCCAGGAATGAGATCTTTATGTACAGGCATACACAGGCAGAGACACATCTGGAATTGGACACCAGAGGGAACCCATTCCAGGTAGGACTTGGTAGTCCACTATGAATGAATGAATGAATAAAATTAATGTGTACCAAGAACCAGGATACTGTATTGCTCAAAAGATTAAAGATGCAGGAGAAAGGCTTGATTAAGAAAAGGACTGATACAGTAATAAAAGATAAAGAAGCAAATCTGACTCAAAGTGAACAAAAATACTATCCTTGATCTCATACATAGGAGTGCAAAGATCAGATGATTGCTAGAGTTTTCTTTCTCTTTGCTGCCACTTAGCCATTTTCCAAATATTTGCAACTCAGATCTGGTAGCACTCTCATATCCAAAGTTGAAAGATGTATTTTGGCATGAGAGATTTTAAAAAAAATTTAAATTGTTTTTTAATGACTCCAGAAGTGCTGGTTGAGGCTATTTCACTTTAGTCAATGTTACTAATGCAACAGGAGTTGTCCTTAAAGGCTCAATTAATGATCTCTAGAAGGTCCTTTCCACTGACTTGGTTCCTCCAGTATTTCTCACTTAGCCATGGTGTTAAATGAAGTTAACATTTAACTTCATTTAATGAAGTTTGTTTAATGAAGTTTAATGTTATGTGTTTAATGAAGTTTAGCTGTTTAATGAAGTTTATCTGTTTAATGAAGTTTAGCTGTTATGATGTGAATATGTACCATGTTATGTATGTCATGCCAAAACATAATAGTTTGGTACAGACCACTACCAAGCTATAAATCCAATCAATCAGACTTAACACAACTGATGACCAGGTTTCACACCTATTATAAATAGGAGATGCATCTTCTAACCCGTTTCTAAACCTTTTTCCTCCAGTTACCTGATATATAAAAATACAGGTAATGTAAAGCAAGGGTGATCATGAAGAGGTAACTGCATCATCTCTTGCATTTATCAACATTGGAACATTGGAAGTGTAGCCTTTTGTTCAATTTAGCCTACTTCAAAGAATTGCTAACTGAAAGTGGTGGAACCTATAGCCATACATTTAAAAGAATGTGGAATGTTTATATTCCATACAATCAAGTTCCAAAGCTCTCTTATTTATATACATGTGGGCTTCCCAAAACAAATTTAAACTATTTAAAATTGTTCATGTTTCAGTTTGGCCATATGGCAGGAACTGTCATGAAGATTTATGTGACAGAACCTGAAGGCTCCATGCTTTTAATGTGTAAAAATAATTATTTCCTGAAAGCATAATAATTTTAATGCATACTGCAAGCAATAAATATTAATTTGGTCTGTTGACTTACCTCTAATTTAAAATCCTCTTTATCCACGGTTTAAACAAGAATGGTTATCACTTGTCACAGTCCTAGGAACAGTGGACACAATCCATAGGCTGTCATCACTGACGATGTGAGAAATGAGTTAGTCTATTAAAATGGGATATTTTCTGCTCCGGACAAACTGCTGGTAAGGTTATTTATTAAATTCATTAATCATTTTCAATTCTCCAACTTTACTGAGAAAGCTAGCAAGGCTGTTTCATAATTATTCTGGAGAAATTGCAAACCTTTCTTCAGATTCCTATTTTAAATTCATTTGCCGAAAGCAAATTCTCCTTTCCAAATTCTCCTCAGCTAAAATAAACTATCCTGCTTTTTTCCATTATGTGGAACAGAAGTATCTGCTCAAATCACAGATTTTCCCAAAAGGAGGAAAATGGTACACCTAATTGGCCATGTTTTAAACAGTACAAGGACAAATGAATTCTCATCAATGTAAACATACACACAAAAGATAAACCCCATCCAAACTAGGTAGGTCATGAAAAAAAAATAAAACAAAAATTTCCTTCAAAAATAGAGGAAATTTCTTTGTAGCGCCAGCTGAAGATTTGTAATATTTTATTGATATTGGGGGACCTTGATTTACATGAGAGGCTTTCTCAAAACTTATTGAGAAGAAACAAATGATTCAAAGTCCTTCATTTTGAAAAAAAACCAAGTTCAGGTTAATAGAATAAAATAATTTCCATCTTTGGAAATACATAAATTTAGTGACCAGTGAAAACAAATGTCAGTTGGAGATTATTTAAATCTTAAATCTGATTTTTTTTATTCTTAATTTTTTTTATTCTTAAATTTTTATACCGCCCTTCTCCTGTGGGACTCAGGGCGGTGCACAGCCGAGATAAAACATAACATATAAAATTTAAAAACAATTTAAAAACATTAAACAATTTTGGCCCAGCAATTTAAAACAATCCAATTAAAACCGAATTCAGTTAAAACTGAGAGGATGGGATCAGGCCAGCCCAGCTAGATGGAATAAGTGCGTTTTTAGGGCCCGACGAAAAGTCCAGAGGTCTGATATCATGCGTATCTCATGGGGTAGGTCGTTCCAGAGAGCAGGCGCTGCCACAGAGAAGGCTCTCCCCCTGGGGGTTGCCAGCCAGCATTGTCTGGCCGACGGCACCCTGAGAAAGCCCTCTCTGTGCGAGCTAACCGGCCGGTGGGAGGCTATGGCGGCAGAAGGTGGTCTCGCAAATACCTCGGCCCTAAGCCAAGACTTAAGCAACTTTCTGGGTGAAGATACGTTGGAATTCCAAGAGTATGTCGCAGGTAAACTGTTTAAATTATATATAATCTTTTGCCACTTCTCTGAAGTCTTCAGTGTCATAGAAATATTAGTGTCTACAGATATCTTTTCTATGGCTGTTCAAAAGCTTTGATGAGAAGACAGAACTGAAAGGCGATTCAATCAATTTATGTATTTGGATAGATTTGATGTCTGTATCTAATTGAGTGCATTTGAATCGGTTCAGTTATTTGAAGGTGACTTAAGAGATTTGATAGATTTTCTGCAGTCTTAAGCACTATTGCAGCTTTCCTTCTATATTTACATAGCTGAATGGAGATGTTGAATGGTGTGATCAGTCTTATTAGCAGCTGGCGAATGATTTTCATCACTTCTGCAAACACTATTACAGCATTAAGAGAAGAAGGTTGTCTGCTGTTTATATTTCTCCTTTTCTCTAGGGACAGATTGCTTGTTTATTGCCTGAACAAGTTTGCAGTAATGTGCTTGCTGCCGAGTAATTATGAATATGAAACATATTAGTATGATACAGAATAATACTAATACAGGTAGTCCTCAATTTACAACAGTTTGTTTAGTGATTGTTCAAAGTTACAACAGCACTGAAAAATGTGACTTATGACCGTTTTTCAGAGTTACGACCTTTGCAGCATCTCCATGTTCATGTGATCAAAATTCAGATGTTTGGCAACCGGTTCATACTTATGTTACTGTGTCCCAAGGTCATGTGATCACTTTTTGCAACCTTCTGATGAGCAAAAAATCAATGGGGAAGCAAGATTTACTTAACAACCAGATTACTAATTTATCAACTGCAATGATTCACTTAACAGCTGTGGCAAGGAAGGTCACTTAACAAATGTCTCATTTAACAACAGAAGTGTTGGGTTCAATTGTGGTTGTAAGTCGAGGATTACCTTCTATCTCTGCCTTGAAAGATTACAGAATATTTCAAAAAAAATTAGCCCTTTGAAATCCCAGAATCTATCCAATTGAAGCAGTAATTTTCTTTAAACTGGCCATAACTGTCCTGTTACACTAATCCTATTTGGCCTTAGAATGAACTAGCTGTAGACTTTCAGCGTTACCCTTTATAGTTTATCTTTACTGAACTGAAACTCTAATACAGGGCTGTCAAACTCCTGGCCCACAGGCCGGATGTGTCACGTGCTGGCCATGCCAGCAAAGGGGGAAAACAGTCCCGATACTTCACATTATGCTGCCGTGATGTTAGTTTGACACCCCTGCTCTAAAACTTCAAATCTGCTCCTTAGAAGTTGTAGGGCAATCTGCTGTATATAAACATGGTGCAAACCCCACACTCATTCACACTGATGTTGTTATCTAGTTGGGTAATGAAATGTCTGCAAACAAATGACGAAGCTCAGAGAGCACCAAAGACTCAGTTCAACTCTAAATTACATATATTGTCTTCTAATAGATTCAATTAAAACTGAATCATGCTTTTCATATTTGGATTCAGACCAGGTTTTGGCTGACAGATGCACCCCTGGTTATTATACTTTTCTCCCATATCTCTCTAAATTGATTATATAACAAAATCTATATTTTTCATATTCTTCCTGTAGATGTATTTTACCATAGCTCCTTGTTCGCATTTTCCATCATGCCTTTTGCATTAAAATAATAAACTTTGAAGCTTGTATAAAAAGTAGGATATATGTATTTTAGCATAAAACATGTTATTCTAAAATCTGTTATCTGTTATTCACACACATTTAGTAATTATTCCTATTTTTCCACTAATTATCAAAGCTTATAAAGATAACAGCAGGGAAGTAATCTATTAAAATGGTAGTCTACATCAGAGGGAATACAATATTCATTGAATATCACGAATAACAACTTGCCTACAGAAAGGATCACTGTATTTCATTAATGAAAAGCCATTAAATTGAAATGTTTATAAGCTTTTTTGAGCATGCTGTTTATCTTTTTTGTGTTGTCCTTTAGTAAAAGATGAGAATGTTAATTTAATTTACACAAACATCAAATGTGTAATAACACAGAATAAACAGTCTTTTCACTTAACTCCTTTGCCTCACTAATGTGTCTGAATGTTTTTCTCCTCCCTCCTTCTCTGTGTATTTACAGGCACATTTGGGGGAAAATTAAACAAGCAGCACTCCCTTGTCCACATGGCTCCATATCTATAGGCATCATAGATCTACAGATTCCTTCTACATACCTGTGCTAGATGTTAATATCAGTACATTAGACGTTCTTCACAAACTGAAAGATTTATCTTGAAATTAAACAATTACATTTTAGAATCTCACATACGTATGTATTTGCATGGACAATAGAGTGGGTGCAGAATATTTGTAAGATTGAACATACAAAAGCTTTTATGTATACATTTCTACTAAATATATCTGCTGGTAGCAACATATTTAATGCATTTTCAAATTACTAAAAACTATTTCTAAAACCTTCTGCCATTCCATAAAGTCAAACTATTCTGAAATGCTAAGAAAATACATGTTTTGACTAAAATTTAAATATTTGTAAAGTACACATCTGTACAATATTGGACAAGTACATTTAGCATAGAAAATATAAATTGTTTCAATTCTTTTAAAGTTTTTATATATAAATCATCAATTTTCTAAGCTTCCCCTGAGTATAAGCAACAAAAATATAAGACAACATTCATTGTGAATCTTTATTATCAATATTGCAACTACTCCTAATTGAATCTAATGTATTTGGTTTGAATTAATTGCCCTATAATTTCTGTTTCTAGAAAGAAACAATGTAGTGACAAACCAGAATAAATCCAAACCAGAACAGTAACACACCATTACTAATCTTCTAAACTAAATAAATGGCAAACATAAACCTGTGGTTAGCCAAGAATCAGATAGATCAAGCAAAGTGCCAGATAACTAGATTCTGGAATATTTCACAGCATAGAGTTCAAAACCTATTGCTCAAATCTTTCTGGCTTTTGAACATGACTTTAAAAATAATGGCATTTGTCCTAGTTGTCCCGCCACAAAAACAACAGCATTATAATATAGGCTGTACTTTGAGGACCAAAGAAATATACATTTTCCTTATACTATTCCTAAAAATACAGAAGCTTTATATCAGTTAGTGATATAGGGAAGAATGTGTACTTTTTCTTCCTTTAAAGAGATGTTAAGCCCAAGATTATACAATGCAGCTGATATTAATAAAGGGGAATATTTGTAACTCGGGGTTAAAATGAGTTCTTGGTGCTCTCTAAGGTTGGTTGTTTTCTTGCAGATGTTTCATCACCCAAACTAGGTAACATCATCAGTACTAGTACGGATGATGTTACCTCGTTTGGGTAATGAAATGTTTGCAAGAAAACAACCAGGCTCAGAGAAGTTATTCAATCCTGAAATTAAGCCATCATCTATATAATGGCCATGCGTTTGCAACTGTTACAATATTATTTTTCTAGTTGATTTTGCATGTAAAATAGCATAATAAACTAGTATTGCTGTCTAAAAAAATCATTGGCCAACTTATGAAGAATAAAGGACTTTTTAATACTTCCCAAGCTTTGAATAAATCTAAAATCTCAGCTGGTATTCTTGGTTCCAGCTGATGCAACACGATTGAGGTATACAGTTATGCATGGTGCAGATGAAGTACACAAGAAGCTATTTTTCCTTCCCCCAAATTCTAGAAACAGAAGTCACTCAATGAAACTGAGTCCTGGAAGAATCAGGATAGACAAAAGGTTTTTTTTTTTTTAATATAAAGCATAATTTGGAATTTGCTACAGTGAAATGTGCTGGCAATCCATTTGAGGCTAGCCTCAAAAGAGTTGGACCAATTCATGGAAGTTCATGGGATCAATGGCCATTAGTTTTGGTAGCAGCATGGTTACTCTGAGACTTGTCTACAAGACTAGTGGACTTTCTTGTGGAGTGGCTTGGCCACTGTGGAAATAGACCGCTGGACTAGATGAGCCAATAGTTTGATCCAGTGGTGAAATGTAAAATTTGTTACTACTGGTGTGGCTTGGGGGGGGGGGGGGGGCGTAATGTGATTGGGTGGGCATGGCCAACTTTTTTTTTTTAACTTTTAAAAGCATTTTTTCTTCAACCTCTTCAGCTGAAGAGGTTGTAGAAAAAATGCTTTTAAAAGGCTCTGACGATCCCAGCTGAGCCGCACGATCATCACAGGCTTTTTTTTTTACTTTTAAAATCATTTTTTTGGCCATATTGTTATGTGATAACCTCTTGAAAAATACAGGTCTATTCCCTAGATTCAAAATCTGAGATAAAAAACATGCTTGCGATTCCTGTTATAAATCTCAAACTCTTCTGATGCAAGTTAAGACTGATTTATGGGATTCCTAGATAGTTTTCCATGTTCCTGAGGTTAGTCTGATATGTTAGAGCAAAGGAAAGGAGACTGATTGATTTGTTTGTATATATGTGAGTTTTAGAGTTTTTATATACAGTAGTTGGTGCCTTTATTTCAATTCACTGGAGTGGCATCAGTTTAAGAGTAATTGGAAACACCATTTCTTTTTGACTAGGGGAACCCCTCCTCCCAATATTTGCCCTTTAAGAAATAATTCCTTTCCATAACATTTCCACCATTCTTAAAATATATAGTGCCCCATCCATCAAGATACGGTAGCTGCCTTCTATGCTATTTAAATAATGGAACATTTTATGCTACATAAATTTCAACATTTAAAGTGATTGATGCACTTTTTGAATTCTAAATAGTAATATTTATGTCTATTGTTGTACATCCAAAAGCATCAGTTTATGATAGAAAGGAAGGAAGTGCCAAGTCTTCTTTCAGGTTGTTCAATTTTTTTTGTCACATGGGTCATCTGTAAATCTGTAGGCCAAATGTATGCATTGTTAATTATGCACAAGTGAACCAAGGTTCCTTTGAAAAGATGGCTTGCTTGTTGCTCTTCTCTATGATAAAATAGCTTGCATAATTCATGATGACAAGGAGACCTTAATAAGCAAGAAGAAAAGCTCTATGCAAATGTTTTTGAAAACACAACAAAGAAAGTACAACTACAAGAAGTTGTATCAAATGATGATTCATATCTGCCCCTATTCTCCCAAAGTAATAAGATGAGCAGTACAAGTCAACAGAAGTGAATCATAATAGACAATCTATGTGTACAATCTGCTGATTCTAAACAGTGTGAAGAGTCCCACTAGATTGTCTGCTAGGAAAGAAAATGGTTTTTATTTTAAAAGTTGCCTTTTTGAGAGTCTTTCACATGATACCATCATAGTACGTTTCACCATTTAATGGTGGCAAGAAGACAAAATTATGTCATTGTGTAGTAAGAGGTATATTGTCTTTAATTTTATTGTTGTCTTGAATTGTTCTGAAAATGGTCTGCAGATTTTTTTTTTGGTGTGTTAGGTGCTGATACATGATAGAAATTTGGTAGCCGAATATCGTATCGAAATCTTTTCCCTTGGCTCACTCTGTCGTTCAATGCATAGAGTTTATCAGCAATATCATTTCCAATCAGTATTGAAAACAGACGTGAGATGAATCGGTGTTTTGCAAAGAGTAAATACAATTTTTTTCTCCTCCATGCCACATAATGACAATCTGTTTCGGCCGTAAGGGTTACCTGAAAGACATATTCCCAAGAATGGGGAAGGGGAAAAAGAGAAATTGATATTTTTATCATTGTGCTTAAAAAACCCAAAATTAAAAACAAAACAAAAATAAGACTCTTCCTTTTCTTTTATTGTACTATAAATCAAAATTGCAAAATGGTTCATTCTAACTCTTCTCCATTTACTAGCATTCTCAGCTACAAATATATTTCTCTTACTGGATAGGTTAGGTTATCGAAGTACAAAAGCTATCTATCTTTATTGTATTTCTTTTTCAAAGACAAGTTTATCCAGAGGAGGTATATCCTTAATATGGGTATTCTATTAAAAGAACAGTACTTCTGGTAAACACAGAATTCATGCTGAATTTTACAGACACCTCTTCTCCTCAAATGAGCCATTAAAATGAAGGTTTATTGTGTCTGTTCTACTTACAGTGCTACCAGAGGATAAGCCTCTGACACAAGGAGCTAAAAATCCAAAACATGAAAACAAAAGAGAAAGGAAAAGGAAATGCAAGCAAGGAAGAAAAGAAAAAACATGCAATTTTTCCAGTTTCATGTACATGGATTTAGTTACTTGATCAAGCATTATAGAAATTCCATATCATCATATACAGAAAATTATCAGCAAAATACTCCCTAGGGCAGTGATGGCTAACCTTTTTGCTGTCGCGTGCCAAAAGCGGGGGGGAGCGTGGGGGTTTGCGGGTGCGTGTGCCCACATCCATAATTCAATGGGCCCCGCCCTCCCACACATGCGCACGTGACCCCCCCACACTTCCCCCTGCTTTTGGCACGTGATGGCCCGGTGGGCCCGGTAGGGCCATTTTTCCACCTCCCCAGGCTCCAGAGGCTTTCTAGGAGCCTGGGGAGGGCAAAAACAGTCTTCCCCATCGCCCAGGAGGCCGGAAACAGCCAGTTTCCCGACTTCCAATGGGACCGGAAGGCCTGAAAATCAGTTGGCCGCTGCGTGCTGGAGCTGAGCTAGGGCAACACTCGTGTGCTCACCAGTATGGCTCCCGTGCCATAGGTTCACCATCACGGCCCTAGGGCCTAGGTACTGAAAAAAATGTTCACTGTTTAGATTTTTATTCCATGCTTTATTTTTTTCCATTGGTAAATGTTTTAAATTTTCCTTGGCTCCCTTACTTTTGCCTCATGTCCAGTAACAAGTTCTGTCAGTGGACATTTCCCACCCTTGGCAGAATGGCATGGAACTAAGGCTGTGGGTGCCAAAGTCTTCACAGACCAAGTTGTTTTTTGAGTCTGAATCTAAAGGAACATTCTCAGGAAGCTTTTCACTAAAGCATATGGTGCACAATAGGCAGATGGGGCCATACTTAAGCAGCAAAAAGGAGTACTTGGTTCACTGACATGGAAGACTTTATATATATAAAGTGTTTTTCTATCAAGACACCTGGTCTACCCCAACATGTGGGAGGGAGAATTCTGCTCCCTTTCACCTTTCAGCTCCAATCCAGGAGCCCTCAAGCAGTCACATTCATGACAAACCATTTTATACCAAATTTATATTTTGCTGATAAAGAAATAAAGGGAGACTAGTATAGATCTATTTCAAGCTTTTTAGCTTTCATCAGCTAGCCATACCCTTACTCGGATTCGAACTTGGGCTTCCTGAATGTTAGGCAATTGAATTAACCTTCTGAGCCACAAGTTCTCCTCCCTTCATCAGCTTGAGCCAGGAGAAAGATTAATTAATCTATAACTAGATTAATTTCTAGTTATATGTCGCTTCCTTTACCATATCAAGAAAAAATATACACAAAACAAAATTAAGCATTACAAAATCAGCAATTAAACTTATAAAAACAATCATTTTAATCCCCCTGAAGGATGTTTGTATGTGTTTATGAAAGAATATATTCAAACTCACCCAGACAAAACCTAGGTGAATGGACTAAAGTTGAAAATATTATCACAGTGAACATCTGAAGAAAAAAACTCCAAAGAGTAGGTGCCACTGAAGGGAAGGCCCCCTTCCTTGAAATTCTGTATGAATTCAGATCCTGATATACTTGATAAGGTCTCCTCTTATAGTCAGATCCTATTCCCTATAGTGGACCACTATAGTTGTCTGCCAGTTAATTTAATGATCATCTTAGATGACTTCATTATACCTGTTAAATCGCATTGGAACAAAATGCTACTATTACATGACACAACATAGCTGTTGGGAAGAGAGGTATGATCACCCATTTTAAATTTCTGTAAACATTCCTGCAAATAGGAATGAAACCATGACAAGACAATGACCTGATGCTCTTAAACTCTTCGAGCCAATTCACTCTTTCGTTTTTGAATTAGACACTGCTATTCAAATCAGAGAGCCAGACGGATAAAGTGGTTAATTCACACAGCTGGAAACTCTGAATTCTGTTCCTGTCTTAGGCATGAAGCCAGCTGAGTGACCATGCCCCAGTCACTCTCCCTCAGCCCTAGGAAGAGAGCAATAGCAAACTACTAATGAAAAGTATGGCACAAAACCTTGAGATAAATCCAGCGAGTTGACAGGAGTCAACAGTGACTTGAACGTATGTGTGGACAGAGGGAGAGGGAGAGAGAGAGAAAGGGAGAGGGAGGGGGGAGAGGGAGAGAGAGAGAGAGGGAGAGAGGGAGAGAGAGAGAGAATGAATCAGTATGTATGATCACAATTGGGACTGGAATTCCCCAGTGCCTTCAGGAAGCAAAGTCAACCTACCTCTATCCAAAGCATTCCAGGTTTGATCCCTACCAACCCCGATTCTCAGTTCTTACAGGTAAGGGACTGCCTCTCTTTCAACTCCTCCCAACTGCCGCCTCTCTTTCATTTCTATCCTTTTGGTTGTGCTGCACCTGCCCTTTGGGGCAGCAAACAGTCCCAGAATCGTGTGGCTTTGAAGCCACTGGCCACAGGGTGGCCAAGGGCTGCATGGTGCACTGAAGCTGCAAGAAGTCCCTGACCCACAGCATAAAGCTTCAGCCACCAGACTGGTCCAGTGGCATGGCACAAAGCTATTGTGCCTCAAGAAGCTGCAACAGCAGGCTCAAGAGCTGGGTAGCAATTGCGGTTGCCCTTGCCATCCTGACTCGAGGTCCCTGCTCCCTCAGCTATTCCAGCTGACCTTCACCATCTTCTTGCTCCTGCTGTTGATGAGGTGTGCCCACCCTGGTCTTTTGCAAGGAAACTATGTGAGCTCATCTTCCCCAGGTCTTGTGGCCTTGTGAGGGGTCTAGGACAACTCGCCATGGCCAACTTGTTACAGGACAATTCATGCAGGTTAACTCAACACAATTTTCACATGTTTGGTCAGCAACAGAAGCAACGAGATAGCAAATGTTGGCTAGTGTATAGTACAGGTACCAAAAGGGCATAAATGGGGAGGGTGGTAAATAGGTGGGGAATTGAAGCACCCCTGTGGTCCTAAGTATGAGTAGGCTAACAAGCACCCAGTTTTGATCATGTGCCTGCAGGGAGGCATTTCAATGTCCATAAATTTGGACACTGGTCATAAGTCCCTTTGTTCAGTGCTTTTATAACTTCAAAAGATTGCAAACGAATGGTCCTAACTTAAAGCAGCCCTAATGCTAGAAAACTGGTTTTGCTGGCATTGCAAGCCACTCTAGATTCTGGATATTATTAATTACAAAGCTATGAGTTCCATTGTCAGCATTAGCTGCTAATTCAAGTGGCAAGTAGAAAAGAAAATGTGTGAAAAAGCCTACCCAAAAAGTGTTTCTTTTTCAAAATTACTGAACTAATAATTTGCTTAAACTTTCACATACTTTACTCTGCTGGCATTTTCATTAATTATCCTAGTATTTGGATCCTTCTTTAAAAAAAGTGATGTCAATACAAATTCTTAGAGAGCTAATTCTTTAATCTTAAATAGGGTATTTCCTGTAGTATCTGTGGTTCAGTTCTGGAAAAGGAGAGTTTTATCTGATAGATTCAAAGAAGTTCCCTACCTGAAAAATGCCATCTTCTGTGGGTCTTAATGAATCCCATTCAGGTGAATCCAGAAATTGAAGAGGGAAAATATAATGCAGAAATTCCCCATCCACCGTCACTCTAACTCTAATAAAACAGATCAATTTGTGTTAATAACTACCAGCAAAAGAAAAGGAAAATAATGCCTAGGTTTATGGTCAGGGGTGAAGAATGTCAGTGGCATTGAAGTTTTTAATGTCTTATATTGGAGGACCATCATTTTTATGCTTAATATTTTTATGCATTTAGTAATAAAATACACATATATATTTATAGATTTTCAGTCCATACTAGCAAAAACATATGGAGAGTGGCAATTTCTGCTGCAAACCCCCCCCAGAAAATAATACTAAGTCACATCTTTCTTAATATTCTTGAATCTCCTTGGCAATTACCCAGTAAGTATTCAAGAAAAGCACAAACCCAGAGAGAAACAAACAACAACAATGGTACAAAACAGAAATCCCCCCCCAAAAAATAAGTACACAGTTTCAAAGACATTCATTCTGCAATATAAGCCTGGTTTGTCGCTGTAGTGCCAGAAAGACAAAAATACCACAGAGAAACAAAGAAAATGGCTAGAAGCAGTCAAGGATTTTCTACCTGTAACATGCTACATGGATTATAATATATCCATTATGTAGAATTCACAGAATTTCTGAGAATAAGAAATGGGAGTTTACAATAATTCAAATTCACATAGAATAATCTTGTTGAGGGTTTTTAGATGTCATCCTAAATAAAATTATCAATGTTTGGTGACCAGATACCTGTATGTTTGAAATAAGTCAAATTCCTTCTGTTATACTTGTGGAACTGCTAAACGTTTCTATCCGACCATTATGGAAACAGATGGCTGGACTATGGATCTTTCGGAATTGCACCCAGGTCCTGTTTGTTTATACATACAGGTCACTCTGTAAAATAAAACTGATAAGCTCTACATAGGGTTGAGCTACATCCCATCTAACTTGAATCTATTTTGAAAATTAAGATCTTTAGCTTCTTCATCCAAACATAAACCACTTCCATTATAGGTTTCAATGTTCCCTTACCCTAGGGATGGGCAGGGTAAGGATACCCTTTGTAAGACTTCAGGATTTATGACACATAAACTGACCTGTGTTTAATAATATCAGGTTCACCACTTTGATACAAAAAATGTGAATTTGGGGATATTAATTGCACTGAATAGGCAAACTAAATTATGAATACTTTTCACCACCCTTTTTTTTTTAATTTTAATGATGTAATTTGGAAAGGTGAGGTGTTTGGTTTTTTTTTTTTAATGATTGCCATGGTTAAGAAATTCAGGGGAAAAAATCCTTGCAGATGTATTTCAGGTCAACCAGCAGCCTATTGATCTATTTTCTACTTTGTCGCTTTTATGAACTAATTAAAAACGAAAATTATTAATTATTTGAAAAGATTCAATACTCAGCGAATCCAAAGATGATCCCCACTCTGATTTTGAAACAAAATAAGGGGACGTGAATATAGCTTTTACATTCAACCTGCAGTTTCTCCAATGTTCCAGAACACGGATGGAAGAAAGAAATGAAATTGGGATAAATGAAACGTTGCTGCAATAACTGATTTGACAATGTACCACTCTTTAATGAAATTTAGGAGATTAAAATGAATACAGCCCTCACGTGAAACATACTGAATATGTTCCAAGAATAAGTGCTGGTCTCAAAGTCCCAGGTATACTTTGAGAAGAAATCCAATTTTTTTGTTTTGTTTTGAAAATTATGCAAATTAAACAAAAGTTGTAACACAACACAAAACATAGCAGAAATACGGGCTGTGGGAGGTGGGGGGGCGGCGGCGGCAGATACAACAATTTTAAAAGGGATTAGCCAGAGAAAAATGATAAACACTGAATATACAATATTCTAAGTCCTAGGAAACCTATCCAAAGTTTTCACCTTCAGTTTTTTGTTTTCAGTATCCTTAAACTTTTCCAATGCTAAAGGAAAAAGCAGTTTTTCTCAGGAAGATAAATCCTGCCTCAATTAATGCTTTCTCACATATCCATGGTCTGATTTGTTTTAAACCACTATAATAGCTTATTGACCAAGGAATGTTGTTTACACTTAGTATTAAACTGTCAAAATATTAAATGCATTCTTCATTTTAAACAGGTTCAAACAATGCCAAGGAGGCCAAAAATCTGGTATTCTTCAACCTTTTGTTTCTAAAGAAGGAGGGATAAACATAATACAAACCTTCCTGACAAAAGTAAGGAGAGCTTGTCAATTGGAGTTTTGCCTTGCATGGCATAACAATGTTCCTTCTCTAATGTAATAACTTCTCCACCACAGCAGAGGACAATTTTTCTAAAAACAGGCAAAGAGATCCCCAAAGGCTGGAACAAAGCATTGTAAAGCTCCTGAAATTCTTTGTCAAAAGCAACACTCCGTATTTGGTAGGTTACATAAATAAACTGTATGAAGCAGATCACAAACAGGATAAAATTCCACGAGAAAATGTCAGCTGCACAAACATCCAGCCATGACCACACAGATGAGCAGAGAAAACCCAGCCCTAGCAGAAAGAAAATATAAAGCAGGCCAAAAAAGCCACTTCCGCCCATAAAGCCAACCACAAACAAAATGCTAGCTAAATGATAGATCGATCCTTCGGTTTCTGACTTCCAGTTTATGCAGATTGGGTGTGAAAATACCAAGCTGTCCCAAAAGCTTGAGTTGTCTTCCATGGCTGCAATATCAAATTATTCACTGTCTCTGTAGTTTTGCATTTTCTGTCCTGAAGAGTTGCTATAGCAAACATTCAGGCACTAAGATAGTTTGTCTCTTTAGAAATCCATATTCTTCCACATTGATTCTTGTTACTTTCACATCTTCTTTGCCTAAGAGAAAGAGAGAAATACAATATCACAAAGATGCAGGGGAAGGGGGGGGGGAGATAATACCAACAACATATTTGCATACTTAAAAGGTATTTTCCTAATATTTCCTCATAGGTGCAGGATCAAATTTTCAGAACAACTGAATGTTGATTCGTTGGTCGTAACAGGAACTGACCAACCAGCTTGTCACCTCAGCCTGAGATCATGGGCTGAGAAAGAAAGAGAGACTGGCTCAAAGTCACCTGAATGCTTCAGGAAGGACTAGAACTCTCAGTCTCCTGGTTTCTAACCTGGTGCCTTAATCACTAGAGCAGGGGTTTCAAAATCAAGGCCTGGGGGCCAGATCTGGCCCAGGGGCTGCCCTGGAAACATCAAAGATGACCCATGCTGTCTCTGCCACCAAAAATGGAGCTCATGAGGGTTGTGGGTGGCCCTCCTGCGCTCCGTTTTCGCTGGCAAAGGGTTGCAGGAAGCCGTTGCAGCCCGAAAACGGAGCTTGGGAGCCCGTTTTCGCTGGCAGAGTGCTTGGGCCACCACAAGTGACACTGATCTGGCTGTGCCCCCACTGGCACCCCCGAGGTCAAACACAACCCTGATGTGGCCCTCAATGAAATCGAGTTTGACACCCCGGCGTTAGACTAAACTAGCTCTCAAATGCTTGCTTAAAGTGAAAGATTTAAATCCAGGTTTTTAATATTCACAGGAATGCTTCTTGAAGGCAGTTTTCTATTCAGAATAACCCTGTTAATGGAAAAAGGGATGGACACTATTTTTTTTCCTAATGTTCACCTCCTTCTAGAGCTACAGCACCATATCCCCTACTGTTCCAATTATCTAAAAAAGATTTTGAAGAGCATAGAAGATTGCAAGGAAAAGAGGAACTAATAAGTACTTGGCATCTCACCACAGAGAATCTTTCGTTAGATCAGGGCCTCTTATATACCAAAATAACACCTCGTTCTACGTGACCATTTGTAGATCTAACCTCCTATTTTCAAGGACTAAGCAAATTAAGAGTTTAATAGCAATTTAATTCATATTTATATTATTACATTCATGCTTCTAATATTTTCACAGTTCTGTCCTAAATATGATTACCCATAAGTAAGGCGTGTCAAGCTGAATCACTTTTTCAAATGAACAGTCATGGATGTCAATATAAATGCAAAGTGTTCAGAATGTAGTTCTATATCTAAATGAATTATGGAGATTGCTGGTCTATAGTTTTATGCTTACATTCCTCTAATTGAATAGCAAAACATTTTTTGAAACTGAGTAGAATTTCAAGTAGTTTGTGATATTGTAGTTTAACATTCAAAATAATACAACTGCCATAATTATAAATAATCTAATAAGTACATCATTTTTAAAATAAACCTAGCTTTCCTGAATCTCAGCTTTATGTTATATCGGATGATCCCTATATGTATTTTTTGTAAAAAAAATTGATACAATTTAGAATGAACAACTCAAATTTGCCACCACATGTCATGCGGATCTTGATTAGGGACAAGTTCAATACTAGATATCTGAGTTTCTTCAAATTATTACAATAAGAAAATACAATTTTGAACTACAATGAAAACAGAAACAACAAAAGAGCAGAGCATGTTCTCTTCCTCACAAGAACTGGACAAGCCACTAAGGTCTTTCTGGATGTTACTTTTATTTCAAACCCGTCAAAATCAGTATTTTATACAAAGAAGCGATAAATTACTAGCTCACAATGACAAGACTGGAATTAGAAAAGTCTACAGGATATGGAGCTAAAAGCTGGAGTGAGATTATTTGGCAACGTGCTTCCTAAAACATCTGATCAATCAGTAACCATTTAGTTAGTAAACATTCTAGAATATTTTAGGTAGAAAAAGTATGCCGAGTATGGCTTCTGAAATAATTTACAACTCCACAATACCGTGTTTTCCCGACTTATTTTTGAGGTGGTCTTATTATTTTGGGGCATGTGGAGCAAGACGGAGCTCCTCTTGCCATCTTACTTGATTTCCAGCTCTATCTCCCTAAGCCTAACCAGAGAAAATGGCGGGGACCGGCTGTGCATGCATTTAAATATTTTTGGGGAGGTCTTATTTTGGGGAGGGGGGGGCTTATTTTAGTGCATGCGCTCCAAAGCCTGATTTGGCTTGTTATCTGAAGAGATCTTATTTTCGGGGAAACAGGGTAGGAATGCCACTCTGAGTCATGTGACCAGAAGGAAGGGTGGTTAGAATGCAGGGGGAAGCAACATTCTAAGCCCTTGCCCACTCTGTCTTCCACGGAGATAAACTGTTTTTTTTGAAAATGTTTTTCTCCAATGCTCCTAGAATGATTTTCTCCTAGCTTTTAAAATCTGACCCATTTTAAAACTCATTTTCCATTTATTGGCTTCTGTCGTACCAAATTTGGTCTTCTTGTGCCAAGTTTTGGGAAAGTTATCCTGCTGATAGATTCTTCTGAGTTCTTTACATAATGTAAATAAAAAGAAGTCGGTTTTCTAACTTTCTGCATAGATTATTTATCCAGCCAAGGACAGAATTATGCATTTGTGAAACTCTGATAATCAGGTCCTCAACCAGATTGACAGCAGAGTAGAGGAACTCAGCTTGATTTTCAGTGAGTGCTAATCATTCTTGCATTCTTATGTATAATAGAGCTTTGTTATGTGGTAATAAAATGTAAAATAATGAAATACGTCATACTGAAAAGGTTAGTACATAGTAAGATAAATTAAACTAGCTTTTAAAACTTCTCTGTTATATAAATGAAATGAAATAAAATCAGCTGGGACAAATCTCTCCAAAGTAACTTTCAAGTCAAAACAATTATTGAGTACTATAGAGCACTGCAAATGAACAATTCCTCTCCACACACACACACACACACCCACACATACCCACACACCCCCCCACACCCATGTAAAATGTTTATCTGGTTCTTTCAGAATGTATTTCCTAGAAATAATTGTTGAATTGCCAGGTTTTATCCTTATGCCTTGAAAAATGCAACAACCCACTAGCTTATTGTATCTCAATTCTGACAGCAAAAAAGTTGTATGCAAAATGACACAGGACACAGTAGGGAAGAAAATTTAATGCTCCAGAATGAGAGCAGATCTGAATGTCTCTTTATTTTTCGCATTAAAAAAAAACTTTTCGTTAATGCATGTCATTGGTATCCCCATGCGGCTTATTTTCTGACAGCTACTCAATATGGCGATCCAAATGTTGAGAGGTTTCAGCACTTCAGAGATGTTATCACTAAAGTTCACAGAAACAGACATTCAAAGAACATGGAAAATGTCAAATTCACATTTCTCAGGTGATGGGCTTAAATTCTATTAGTAGTTTCTCAAAGCAATAGTTAAAAGTAGGATTTGAGACAGTGTTAGCATCCCTGTGCAGTATAAATCCCTGTACAATAAAAAAGTTTAGTCCCATCTGATTGTGCATGTCAGTTCAATTGATAAAAGGTATTTATTATCAATGAAGGTTTTTAAAAACACTTATTTATTTTTACTTTTATTCGTATTATTCCTTGACAAAAGATCTTCACTATGAACCTCATTATGAATAAAATATTTTTCTTGGACATATTAAAAGCTGTTTTATTTTTCTTTTAATAAATAATGACACAGAAGCAGGTGGAAATGCTGTACCAAATTAAAAAATAAGGTATTTAATAAGACAACATACAAAATGAAAAATAAAATCATTTTAAAGGGCGAATATAAAAAGCAAATCTATCAACATTGTTTCAGCTACCCAATAGAATATTATAAAAGATACATAACAAAAATTTGCCCAACAAAGAACAGACAACCTGTAACCCTCAAATCTCTCTTTCATAGCACTCAGAACTCTCTCTGACCCATAAATACTGAAAAATTAGGCCATGTTGTCCTATCATTTTGAGGTAGGCAATAAATATAAGCCCTAAAATTGGCAGATCAAATTTAAAAACGGAGATGAACCTCAAACTTCCCCCCAAAATCCCAACCCAACTCACACTATAGACCACAACTTCCCAAAATGCCATGTTACTATGTTAAGTGCAGCCTTTGACTATGAAAAGGTTGCTACTTCTGCTTTAGAATAAGAAATACATCTGGAGTTACTACTGTCACTGTCATGTCATGGTCAAATGAGGAACCCTCGTATAGTGGATATCTATCTATCTATCTATCTATCTATCTATCTATCTATCTATCCATCCATCCATCCATCCATCATCTATCCATACTATCTACCTACCTACCTACCGATAGCACCAAATACAACAGAAGAGGGAGATTTTGGTGGAACAATATCCCACTAAAAACATGCAAAATCCATCTTAACCTGGAGGAAGGCATGGTTAAAAGAGAGTGTATTAGAATTTTTGGATGAAGGCTGTTCCAGAGATCAGATACCAGAACAGAGAAGGCACATATCCTGTGTATAATGTAAGGGACTTGGACTCTGTCTCATATTGCAGCATAGGCAGAAACATCAGGAGAAAGATCATCCTCCAAAGAGTAAGGCCCCATGCTACTATTGTAGTCTGCATAGAAGAGGTACTATATTTGCATAACATGGTACACACCCGTGGTAGGGGTAACAGCTTATGATACTATATTTTGGATCAGGAGACACTTCCAAGGATTTTTCCATGGTTGTTCTATGTAAAACACACTGCTGTAGTCCAGATATGAGTTGGCCAAGCCATACCTAAGAACTGTCCTGCTTGGATCATTCCAAGACACCTGATCAGCAATTGTAGGAAAGATATGAGGGACCTGACTGGACTCTGGTCTGATGCAATATAGCTTTTCTTCTGTACTGTAATTGTACTGTACTGTACTGTAATTCTCAATCTTTGGAAGAAACTGCAACAAATACACAAAATATATAGCCAAAGCTATGAAAGGAAGTTGAGGTACAATATATTAAGCTAGTAGAAATAGAACAATTTATATAGTAATCAATAATGGAATGTAGGTGAAATTAATTTTCAATGGGTATTTAAAGATAAGCAGAACATCTGACCTAGACTGTATTGTTGATTCTCAATTTAGGAAAATCTCCAAGTACTCTTTTTTGTTAGAGAGATGTTCCATAGGTTATGCAAGACTTAAGCAAACCTTACTTTATACAAATATTTCCATAAGCCATATTAAAAATTTGCAAGATGGGTAAAACTTTGCATTAAGCACATAATCCAAAGAAATACAGTGAATGGATACATGTTTTAAAATGTGTATGTAAGAGGGGAGGCATTTCCCACAGGTCTTCCTCTTATTTATGCTAAACCATAGATACTGGGCACATATCTGTGCATTAGCTCATATTTTCGGTGTTATTTTACTCTTATTTTTATTCCAATTAGGAGGGTAGCAGTGGTGGTTTGCTCCCGGTTTAGTCCGGTTCTTTAGAACCAGTAGTAAAAAAGGCGGGAGGCTCCACCCACCCACCTGCACATCATAATTGATGATCTGCACATGCGCACATGCTCCCATTGTGAACTGGTAGTAAAGGTAAATAGAATCCACCCCTGGAGGGTAGTAATTCCAATTCCAATGTCTGCAAAAACCAGATTATTCAAAGATTTCTAGAAAGGAACAGTTATTTAACTGTTTAACTGTGCAAAGTTCCTATCCTGTGAACAAGTGGAACAAAAATATCTGCTTATGGAATTACAAATATTTTGTCTTCTGGTCAGTTTGTAATGCGTATACATTTTACTTAACAATTTTCTTTTCAGGGTCTTTGCTATGTCTAGAAAGATCCCATCAGAAGAACCAGTCTAGAAATGTTCAAATAGCAATCCCTATACTGCAATCTATACTGCAGCAGAACATAATGTGAAGGAGGACATCACAGGACTGTAAATTTAACACAATCTGGATCTAAAATATATTACTTACTATGTTACTTATTGGCACCAGGAGGTCAAACTAGGCCTTTGAGGAAAAATACAGTACAATGTTCTCTAATACCAAAAGGAAATATTTAAAAGGCAGATTAATTGGTAGGTTGGTTTAACCCTATTAGCAGATGGGAAAAAATGAAAATCCACATTTATGAAGTGTCTTCTCACCCAATCTGGATTCTAATGCTAGATTGTATACAGAAAAAAAAACAGCATTTGACAGGATTTGAAAGAGTCAGTAAGTCATATTCGTTCCAACAGACCTTTTTAAACCCCCTGTATTTATCACAGCAACTGTCAGATTTGCCCTTCATATTAACCAGATTAATGAATAGTTTTAATATTTATTATTTATTAAATCCCTACCTTCTGTCTTTTCTTGCAGGCAGATAAGGCAGCTAGCAATTAGTTAACCCTTGTTTCTCCATACATGCATATACATGCATAAATACAAATCTGTAAAACAAACTAAAATTATTAGTGAAAGTCACATGAGATGATAGCACCAAGGAGACCTCAGCTAATCTTAGAAAAACTTAAGCAGGGTCATAACTAGATAGTGCTTGGCTAGGTTTCTAGAAATGATTTCTCCAAATCAGATGTAAGTAGGGATGAAAGAGGCCTATTTGAAGCTGAAGTGTTCAATTCAGAAAATTGAACCCTATCAAAATGGCATGTTACAGACAGAAATGAACCATCCAGGGTTCTACTATTCCCAGATCAATGAATTGACTATGCATAGTTACTGGTACAAGCCAAAATTGGCTAACTTCTGCCATCTTCTGAAGCAAGGCTAGTTTACACGGTCTTAGTATGCATCTATTTGTTAGATGCAAATAACCAGGAGCATTCATTGAATCCAAAGAGTTTATTATTGCTACAATAATATAATACACTAGAATTTAGTCAACTAATGGTTAAAGCTCAATTGGCACTAGATAAGGGTCAACAGAATTCATGGGGGAGGGCTGGACTTGGGTCTCTTGTGGCAATGCAATGATTCCAAACTGATGACATGTTTAAACCTGCCTTCCAGCTCAGCATGTCCTTCTAAATTAATGTACGAAAGAACATGAAAATAATATGATTTACGGGACTCATGTTATTTTTGTGTGTACCTTAGACTCAGTGTTGATTCCTGGACAAGTCCTTGTAGTTTTCTTGGCAACTGGCTTGCCATTGCCTTCTTCCTACGGCTCAAAATGAATGACAGGCCGATGGTCATCCTGCTGGCTTTGTGCTACATAGTCTCCCAATTTCTAGCCTAGCGCCTTAACCATTACACCAGTTTGACTTTCACAAGGCTTATCAGTTTTCCCATCTGATCTATTCCTGGATGATCAAATTTTACACATCTTTATTGACTATGGTGAAATGCTTGGATGGAGATCCACTTGGAAATCCCAGGGCTGTTGGCCAGATCAGGAAATGAAAAAAAGCATCCCAAGAGGCAATGGCAGATGACTTTCATAATATTGCCAAGAAAACTCCATTTTTATATCAGCGGGACTTGTATAAGCTCTGGTAAAACATTCAGTAGCCAAAATATGCAAAAAATTGGAAGATCGAAAAGGAAGAAATATGTTTTCAGAGAACTGTACATGTTCTCAAACCCCAGGGCCAAAGCAGAAAGGTTTCCTTGCAAAGACAATTAAATCTCTAAATATGACATTATCCTCTCCACCTCCCAAGTCTAGACTGGTGCTGGACCAAAAGGCCAGGTGAATTGTACTGGTGGAATCAACTCCACTAAGCCTATTCCATCAAAATATCAACAAATTGCTTAACGCATTGTAAGCTGCCCTGAGTCTCCGGAGAAGGGCGGCATATAAATAAAATTAAAAAAACAAAAAAAAAATACATACCTTGTAGGCCCTCTCGTTTTTAATTAATCATGAATGAAAACAATCTTATTAAAGGCTGACATGTTATTTAAACATAGAACCACAAGACCAGAAGATAGCACCCCTCCAGTTTTTATGCGAGTTACCTCATATCTAATGAGCATATTGTTAAGAATCATGGGATTCTAGATTTTAAACTGGTTCTAAAATTCAATATTTACAAGAGTTATTGCATAGAATGAGTATTGCAATTATTAAAGAACAGTTCATTTTGAAAAATATATCTCAGGGCAAATTCTCTATGTTCTGTTTCTTAAATTTGCCAACTATGTCTCCTTCTTTCTTTAAACCTGGAGTCTTCACAGTGATACCTCTGAAATTTGTAAAGAGAAAAGTAAACAAAGTAGTAAAATACAGATTTTAGACCAAAAGATTATTAAACAGAAACTTTAAAGCACATAGAAAGAGACAATGAGATGTGATTCAAAGACCAAGTTGGATGCCCTATTTCAAACTTTTCCTTTGAACAGACTAAAAGGAGATGATTCTGTGTTAACTCAAATATTAACATGTTTATGAATCTGAACTACTTTTCCCCTACAAGGTAAAGATGTCTTCTGGTGAAGCTCCTCCACTGGTGACTGGTTTTCTTGAAAACAATACCTAAGAAACTTGGCATTGCCTTTTTCTGAAATGGTGTTACAGTGTCCTAGTAAGCTAATAGTTCTGGAAATTCTTGGTGGTCTTCCATCCAAAAACAAAACAAAAACACACCATATATATATATACATTAACACACACACATAAACACACACACACACTCATTGACTTCAAGATTAGTCAAGGCCAGCTAACCTATATAAACGCTTCTTTTAGAAAACTATTAAAATTATGTTTATTAGCTACCCTGTGCATTAAAAAAAAAAAAAGCCCAGCCACTAAGATTCACTCGCTTTTTCGGTTTCATGCCACAGTTCCGTTTTTCCTTGTACCACCAAGCCTCTTTCTATCTCTCTCAACAGACGGAAGGAACCGCGAGCAATTTCCTACTACCCCCGTCTCATTCCTGCGCCGTGGCAGCAGAGGACCGGGGAAATTGGTGCACGGGCTATTCGGAGCGGTTTTCGAAGTGGCTCGAAGAAAAAAAAAAACGAAGCGGCGGAGCAGAAAAGATGTGGGGCGCGTCGCAACCGGGAAGCACATCGCCCCTCGCCTTCGGTCCCGGACCAAGCCTGTCACCCCGAGTTTTTTCCTTTTTCTTTTCTTTTTTCTCACCGTGAAATACATCGCCTCGAGCCGTCGGGTTTATCCTTGCAAAGTTTAAGAAGGAGGGGGCTTCTAAAGAGGCTCGCGCCTCGGCCGCCTTCTGAAGCTGAGTAGGGTTCCCGGAGAGAGAAAAGGGGCAACTCAGCAGTGACTGCGCGCGCTCCCCCACTGAAGTTAATTCTGCACGACAGCCCCGAAAGAAAAATAAGAAGAGCCACTCGGCTTTTCCCCACCCCCCGCTCCTCTTACCTTCGCCAGCCTCCCTTGCGCGAAGTTTGCCAGCCCGAATACCGGGGAGGCGCTGTAGTTTCCCCGCCGCCGCTTAGGCGGAGACGCCGACGCTTTTCCTAAAAATAGGGAGCAAGGCAACTGCAGGCGGCGTCAGCTTCGGGGTCAACGGCGCGGCACCGGCGGGGTGGAAAGGGCGCCCCCCAGCGCGCAGGCGCCCCCTAGCAACTCTGGCCGCCGCTGCCCTCAAGGCCGCAAAGTTGGGCGGTTCTGAGCACGGGGGGGAGGGGGGGTGCGAGCTCCCGCAAAGCTGTGGCTGAGGCGCGGTCCCGAGGGGGTGGGGGGACAGCGAGCCCGCCGCTGAAACGTTTGCAGCTTCGCTGGCCCGGCTTTTAAGCTCAGAATATTTGCATTTGTAGCAGGCATTGCCTTGCAACCGCACAGCCCTTTCGCGCCTGTGTCTAGCGCCCCCGAATTACATTTAATCCAACAGCTGCTCCTGCTCATTATTGTGGAAACGAAATGGCTGCAAACTCAAAGGGGGGGGGGGGGGGGGGGGTTGCGGCCGCTGGGGTTTATCTGAGCTTGGGAAGGATCCGGGGCTTCCCTTGGAGTCTTTTCACTCGGGGCCTCGAAGGCTATTTTCGGGTCCAGATTCTGCTTTGGGATGTATGTGAAAAATGCGGGGCGAGAATAACTTTAGGCATGTGCAGAATGCTGCTGTATTTATTGCCGTGTTTTAGTTCCTTGCTGCGCGTAATCAGGCATACTTGGAGCAGCGGATGAACTTAGCTGAATTAAATAAATAAATATGTTTATTTAAGTAGGCATAACCTTGGCAAACATTTGGAATCACCCTTCCTTTTTTCTAACTTAAAGAAAGCCAAACTCTTCTTTTTCTTTCTTTGCTCCTCAAGTTCCCATTCACTGTAGACACATCATTCTCTTCCAGTAGACATTTTTGTATTTTGCTTTTGAAAAGAATTTTTATTTTACAAACAAACAAAAATCTCTTTGCCGTTTGAAAACACCCCCCCCCCCCCCCCATGGTTTGGGAAATCCGATTTTGGAGACAAAGCTGAATGCCAGCTTTCATGTAGAATGAAAATATTTCTTAAGGCAACAGTGTGGATTATTGGCGTCTACATCATCCTTTGTAATGGTACTTTTTATCCTTGAAAAATATACAGAATAGGCTCCGATGCTTGGCTGTTAGGTCTCTGCAGATCTTTAACAAAGACATTTTGAAAAAGCTTTCAGTTTCTACTATCAGCACTAAGGAAAGAATTTTTCAACCAGTTTGAAGTACTCACAGAAAGGGATTTCAGAGACTGAAGCATCTTAGCAACTTTTAAACAGAAAGAAAAGGCTCTTCTGGATAAAATCAAAGAGAATATCTAGCCCAGCATCTTATTTCTCTTAAACTGGGCTTTTGTTATATACCAATCCAAAACTGATCAAATACACCTTAGCTTACTGTGTTGTAAGAACCCAATGTGTACTTTAACTCACGCTAACAAGCACACTTAGACAATTGAATTGAATGAAGCATTGTTAACTGTGGGCCAGCCTGTTGTGTGAATGAAGCACACTGGCCAATCAGATACCTTTGGAAAACCTGCAGGCAGCACATGAAGGCAATAGCCTTTTCATTCTGTTATTCAGCAGCATTTGGCACTCAGGGAAATTCATGTTATAGGAAAAAACTTTTTTTTTGTCTACCTAGATTTCTTTCAATTAGTTTCATGAACAATGCAGAATTCTAGAATTCTAAGAGAGAGAAAATATTCCCCCTATCTATCGTTCCTAAAATCAGAAGTTTTCTAAACTTCTTCCAAGGATCATTTAAAAATGTTCCAGAAACTAGAAACCACCAAATATTTTAGCCTGTCTTTTTCAAGGGGGATTCCATTCCTCCTTCACTCTGGTTTTTGTTTTCGGGTTCCTAGCCTTTTGAGATATTGTGGCCAGACAGTACTGCAAGTATGGTTGGACTCTTATTTTTGCAAACCCCTTAGGAAAGAAACAGAAGAAATGGTGAACTGAAGACAGATAAAAGTGGAACTGATGACCTTGTTGGAATGAAGAGTCAGCAAGTAGACCAACTCTTCATAATTCCTTTCTGAACAAAGAGAGGAATTGAGATTGCCCATAAATGGTCCATGGAGTTGCTCCTTGCAAGGATGCTGCAAGAAAGCAGTTCCCAGCAGGTTTACATCTCTGAGGAATTAAGGAATAACCATCTTTTTGCTCAACCTGCATTCAACACCTTCCAAAGGGTTCACATACAGTTGAGTTAAAACTAACTGAGCCTGGCAATTATTATGGTCATAAGTTATGACAGATACAAAGCAGGTCACTACATGACTGAACTTGATTTGATGACTTTTTTGTGGAGGACGTTAAGTGAATACAGTGGTTGTTAAGCAAACCCATTGTTTGCTATGGACAGTTTTTTGCCAGAAACTAGAAATAAACACAGGTTTCTGGCAAAAAAATGATTGTAATAAATTGTAGTTATGTGACCATGGAGCATTGCAGGATTCAAATATTTTATTAGTTTATCAAAATATAAATACAGAAATACAAAGAAAAATGAAGATAATGAGAATAAGGGAGGAAAATGGGAAGAGAAAAAAGTGTAGGGTAAAGGAGGAAAAGAAAAGCATTGACTTCTGATTTCTTTTGGTGTAGTAGAATAACATAAAACCTCAACTTTTTATTTTTATATGATAATATATATTAGCCATTTCTATAACAACAAACCTATGTAATCAGAAAAACCCAAAATGAAAGTTTTATTTTTTTCCACCTCAAGCACAAAGTTCAGAAGTGGTTTCCAAGTAGAAACAGAAATAATTATGTTTTTTTCTTTAATCAAAGCAGTCAATATAGCCATCTCTGCTAAATCTATCAGCTATTCGTCCATTGTGAGAATCGAAGTATCTTTCCATTTTTGTGCATAAAGTAATCTTGTTGCTGACAACATACATAACATCAACATTCCAATCTTTTAAAGTTCTTTATCTATTAATCCTAAAAGAAAATTCTTTGGTTTTATCTTTATATGTACTTCTGTACATATCTTCTGTATTGAGATGTGAATCCTACTCCAATATTTCTTTGCTTTGTCACATGTCCACCATAAATGATAAAAAGTTCCTTCTTTACATTTACATTTCTGACATTCATATGAAATGCCTTTATACATTAATGACAATTTGGCCAGTGTTAGATACCAATGGTATATCATCTTATAAAAGTTTACTTTTAAATTCTAATTTAATGTGAACTTTAGACCTTTCGTCCACATATTCTCCCATTGTTCAAGAAATATATTATATCCAAAGTTCTTTGCTGACCATGGGGCATTGCAAACAGCTGTAAACGTGAGCTAGTTGCTGAGAGCCCAAAATGTGGCCATGTGATCAAGGTGGGGGGGGGGGGCAACATACAAATGAAACCAGTTGATGTCTTAATAATTAAAAGGGATATATAGGTAAACAAAAAAAGTGACCTGGATAACATTCAACAAGTCATACAAAAGAGATTTGTTAAAGCTTGGAAGAATTTTGTGAGAAGAGACAAAAATGAAAAGAAATCAAGTTCCAGGATTTGATCAAGGTTAAAATAGGCATGTTATCACCTCTAGCAATCGTTAATGGACATTTGCTGATCAGAACTGAACAACAAGGCTTTAAGGATCTGGTTATAGCCAAAACTGTATTTCTTTTTCTTTTCTTTACTATATTCTTTTTCTTTCTAGTTTTTCTTTTCTACACTTTTTCTTTTTCTTTCTTTTTCTTTTTTAGTTTGCATTAGTGTTTTTTTTTTAATTGTAATACTTGGTAAAATTGCTATAAAAGGAGAATTTTTTCACTGAAATAATACAGTTTTTTTTTAAAGATTTCAATTCCAATCTGCTTGATATCAGTATTTTAGACGTTGTCTTTCAGTATGAGTGTAAAATGCAGTTAATACACACAAGTACCCTCACTGATGCCTTGGAGAGGCTGTGTTAATTGGTGATTCTGGAAAGCTGCTGTATTCTGTGTTGCTTTTTTTATTCATGTGGAAGTTTTCTTCTGCATATCCCCAATTTCAGGCAATGAAATTATTAAAAGCTTTTCATTTGCATCCAGTTGCACAAAAGCAGTAAGTGATGAGTCAAAGATTCATTATTGAGAACTGAAATTGTAGCATCTATTTATGTGCTTTCTTTTCAATTTTCTATACTTGGTTGGAATGTATGAATATGGCACCATTGCTGCAAATGTTAATGATATCCTCCATCATTTCAATGTATACTCATTTCAACTGACTTCCCAAATTTGTTTGGAAACAACCATAGGTAGCATTGGCATTGTTACATTTAATTTAATGATGTGAAAATAGGAACACAACCCATTTAAGAACCCGACTAGAATTGTTATGTTGCTAATGAAAGATACAATTGATTAACATCAAACAATGAAGGTCTTTGAAGTTGCTTTCTAATGAATCACTTTTAGACGAAGAGTCATTATGTTTCTGATTAATTTTCTGCTTTGCTTTCTTTCTGAGAGACAAGATAAAAATGTTTTCGTTGGAAGAACCCAACAGACAGCCTTACTGAGTTATGTTATAATGAAGTAGCCCATGCTATAGTGTTGGAAAATGTTGACAATATCTATGATTCACACATTCTGACCCTCTGAAACAAATACAAAAGTTGGAATGCTATAAAGCTGCCTTATAGTACAGTGGCCTAATAACATTTGTCATGCTATTACATTAATTTGATGCATACTCAAAATTGGGCAGAGAGGTATATTCCAAGAGTTGAGCTATGTACAAATAGCTTTTTCGATAATTTATATGCAGTGCACTCCATTGTACAAATCCAAGGGTTAGTGTGCCAAAGGGTCATATTATCCAATTACATGGTAGGTAGAAGATATGAACAACAGTTGGAAAACATTTAATTTTATCTCAACAGAGTCTACAAAATCTTCATATATCAGGAATGATAAGAAAAAGAAAAGACCATATGTCTTTTGTGGACCAGAGTAGACCACATTTTCTGAATGCAGAAATTCTCAGAATGAGCTTAAATGATTAGATGATATTCAGGTGCTAATGAAAATTCTACAGAATCATGAAAGCAAATTCCCTTGTTTCATCCTATGCTCAGAAAAGAGATGATGTATTTGAGGAAAACTAAGCCTTTGCATTTAGATTATGAAAACTTCCTAAGAATATGAGGAGTTGACTTGTATTAGATTTTTCTGTGTGGAGGAGATTCATTCCAATGGCATGAGCTAGAGAGCCAGATGTATGCCGTTGCTTCATTGATTGGTGTACATAGACATTTAGAGCCCTTAAAACACAAATCAGGTTGGGAGTTGTCTAATAATAATAATCTCAGTTTACTGCAAGTTGTCTATTGCCATGTTTATTTAAACTCGTATGCTCAGTGATGTATGCAGGAACTCTTGTTAAAAATGAAATGTGCATGTACACAATCAATATATATCCACAGCCAATGTATATCACAACAAAATTGGATTAGCCATTTTTAATCCTGAGAATAATCAGTTAAAATACATTGTTCCTTATAGTTTGATATAACACATATAGATTGCACAGGTGAAAAACAGCTCAGTTAGTATAATATAGACCAGCTTCAACTCCCAGAATTATGGGAGTTGAAGTCCACACATCTTAAAGTTGCCAGGGTTGAAAAACATTGATGTAGATCATTATTCTGTTTCTAACAGTCTTTGAATAAAATTTGAGAAATAGCACAGATTAGGGCCAAATATTGACAAATAAAATAAGGAAAAAGTATTAGGAAGATGAGATAGAAATAGTGCTTAAAATAAACATTTAGATTATTAGAATATGATTGAAAGGAAAGAACTCAAGTTGTAGGCCAACACAGTAACAAGGATTTCTAAAAAGCAATATAATACAACTTAAATTTGACTGTTACCACCAACAATCAAGTGAGGGAGTTATTGTTTTTTATTGTTTTAATATTGGGTTTTTATTGTTATAAGCAGTCTAGAGTAACTGAGAGTTAGGTGACCGTATTTTTTTAAAAAATAAACTAGTATGTGTGTTGCAATCTATGGGAAGATCAGAACTCATTGAAGCAGAATATTTTCCATAATGGAAAGTTGGAGAGAAGAAATAAAATATGACCTATTGCCCTTATCTTTTTATCTACTGTTATTAATGATCCAAACTACATTTTCAAAGGACAAAGAGAACTGAAGAGAACAAAAATATAATCTTAGGAATGTAATGGCAGCATCACAATCAAAATACTGAAAAATTAGGATAATGTTCATATGCTAAATACTGCAACATCTTACAAATACAATTTGATACAAAAATGACCAAGAGATAGTGAATAGACAGTAATCCTAATAATTATCAGGGATATGGTATATCTATCTACATCCTCAAACAATGTGAAATTCTATGAATGAAGTCCAGATTTCAGATTCCTTGTAATTAGAGATCATTAGAGGTTTATAGTCTCTTTTTAATAAATGCTGGTTGATTTTATCTTCTCCAAAATATGGTAAGTGAATAATGGTATTGGCAAATTGAGTGCTTTAAGCAGATAGCAGAAGCTGAATTTGATTCCCAGAGAACATCCTGATGCATTGTAGATACTTGAAATAACAAGGTGCCTCCCCTTTCTCCTGACTAGTTGGGCTACATGAGTTCATTGCTGAGCTTGCTAAGACCCTAATATCTCACTGTGAAATTAAATTTGATGTTGGAGATTCTGATGAGTTGCTGTTTCGCTAAAAGTAATCAAGAGTGAGGGGAGAATCTCCCCTCCCACAATTGCCCATGATAAATAATTGCAGTGTTAGTTCAGTTAGCTATAGAGGGGTAAGCCATTTGTTTCCTTTGTTTCCTTTCACACACAAGTTTGTGTGTGAAAGAGAAACATACAGGATTAAATAATATTTCTCCATATGATTGCAGTCTAACTTGTCCTCAGAAATTGTTTAAAGGGAAGAAACATTAAAGTAATGTATGTCAGTATAACATCCATTGTTGCAGTTAGTGAAAACCCTAGTTTGTTTCTATCCAGACTGCACAGTTTCCCCCCACCCCCAAACTACTCCCAAGTCAGCAAAAGCTTTTCTTGAGACCTCTGTAGTAATATACTACAGTGAATTACAAATTTGGGAATCATGTATTAAGTTTTTGGGGATCATATTTTGAATGTAATCAAGCATCATTTTAAGCAAAACCAGTAATAGACCCATTCACAAAAATCTCAAGCAAGCTTGCACTGTTATTCAAAGAGATTTCCTATTTCCTATTCTTTAAAAACTCTATTATTGGAGATTTAAAATGTCTGTATATCTACCTATATCTATATTTACCATCTGCTCATTATCACACTGTTTTGCTAGATCTTTGCCAAGTTTATTTTTAAAAAAATTTACCAATGTAATTATATCTTGCCATAAACTCTATCAAGCTGCATGATCATTATCTATGTGTGAGCATCTGGAGGCATAAGGAGGTAGTTGAACAACAAACATTTTAATTTATATTCATGGTAAGTCAGTGCTGTAAAATGTATGGAACATAAATATATTGGCATGTTAATACTTGTAGGACAATGGTTGTAGAAAAAAAATGAATATAGGGAAATAGCCCTCAATCCCAACTATATATAGCCGATAAGACATTTTGCTTGGAAATAACAAATCATCTTTATTTAATCTGTTAAAGACATCAGTGAAAGCAACATGGAAAAACCTTAAAAGAAGAACAATTTTTCATAGCTACTAACTCACCCAACAAGAAGCTCTCTAATTCTCTGAATTACCTGGAAATGCAAAAGTATTTGAATGTGTTAATAGATTTCAAACAAAATGCCTTGTGTGGGTTATATATATGAGAGAATTTGTTTCAAACAAATTTATTTCCTCTTCAGCTGCTTCTGACCTTGTGGTAATTGAACAAAGACTATTATAAATCATTATTTCCCCCCACCCCCAATAATATCCCAGGTTCATTGGAAAAAAAGCTAAAGGAACATGTCAGACAGGAACACAAGAATGGCTTCTTTTTACCATTTGTAAGAAACTATATAGTTAAGAACAGCTCCCTTCCCATGCGTTTTTCTCTCAATATTATGTGGATAAATCTTTATATATAAAAGTGAGACATTGTTTAATGAGAAGATTAGCCTGACATCTTTAAGTCAGATCAGCATATAATATTGTAGAATGTGTGGATTTTTAAAGAAGCCTGCATTATGAAAGATACTGCAAGTAATAGAGGACTACTGTAGAACACAAACACACATAGGAGGGATTGCACAATACTCTCTTACAAAAGATTTTAGAGCAGTACATTTCAGACTATACAAGTATAATTTACAGGCTCATCAGTCTATTCCTATTCTGTACTAATTCATGACAATTCTTTGTGACAAGAGACGGACAGTTTATAAATCAGGTAGAAACATTTTAGCTGACTTTTTCAACCAAACAAAGGAGGGAATTAAAACTTCATTTTCCGTGGACATCTATCTTTTCTAGGCTGACTTTTCAGTTCTTCTATCCTACCCCCACCTTTTTAAACAAGAAAGTTGCTTTTACCTAGTAAGGATGAATCTTCTCCTGTCCATGATGATCTCTTTTAAATCTTGGAGCATCAGAAAAGCCCTTCTTTGTTTTTTGTAGTAGTTGTTGTAGGTTTTTGGTTTTTTTTTACGATCCAGGCAATGTTAAGCAGGAAATTATTGCTAGATCATGATGACCAGGCAGAAATGAAAACTAATTCAAAATAGAAGGAAATGTGTTTAATTTTGCTGGTTCTTGCTCTTGCAATTTATGTTTCCTTTTCTCATACAATTCTAGAGAGTCTTTCAAAGTTCCAGTATGTGGAAGTGATTTTTGAATAATTTGGGGGGTGGGGCGCAGAGAAAAGGGAAAGTGGCAAAAATGACCTTCTGCTAATTGTTGGATTATCAGTTAGATTGTATCAATTCAAGGTTACTAAATTCAAAAAAACAGTCTCAAATGTAACTTGGCAGAAAGTCTAAGGAAACTGAGATTGTAAGATTTTCAGGTTCCTAATTTGCCTAATAATAAAAATCCCACATGGAAAACTATTGATGTATACACAATATATTGTAGACGGGGAATTCTGATGGGAGGCAATCAATGAAACTAGGGAGATTGCTTTAAGTTATGAGGTAAAGTCTTACCCACTGTGGAAGGATGCGGATATCTTGCTATAATGGGACTATTAAACCATTATATGAGAAATCACAAAGAAAATTGGCTCATAAAGTTTATAGTTTTTGTTTTCTATATACATATTCTCAGAATATGGGATATGTGACAACTCTTAACAGAGAAAGCAATTATGGTATAATAAGTATAAATTAGCTGGGGGGGGGTGACTGCCTTGATAGGAATATAACAATGGAATGATACTTTTTTTAAAAGCAACTTCTAGAAGCAATATAATTGGAGAAGGAAATACACTGCATGCTAAAAATATTTATTCTTGCTCAGAAATCCAATAATTTGGCAATATCATAGAGACTATCAGGATTAATCTTGCATCTTCATTTCTCTCTCTCTCTCTCTCTCTCTCTCTCTCTCTCTCTCTCTCTCTCTGTGTGTGTGTGTGTGTGTGTGTGTTTGTCTGTCTGTCTGTCTGTGTCCCTCCCTCCCTCCTTCTCTACCCCTTCCCTGTCCCCTCCCTCCCTCTCCTAGTTCCACTTTAGTCATGAAAGCTGGATGATCTTCGGTCCTCAGCCCAATTCACCTCACAGGGTTATTTTTGTGGGAAAAGAGGAAGAGGAAGGTATGCTAGATATGTTTACTGCCTTGAGTTATTTGTAAAATAAGTAAGTAAGTAAGTAAGTAAGTGGTAACATCAGGTTTTGCCAGACTAATCATTAGAAAAATGAGCTGAATCTGAAAAATGCAAAATTCTTCATTTAGGAAACAGAAGTCAAGTGCACAGTTATAGGGTAGTGGACACATGGTTCAATAACTATGAAATAGCTGCAAAAAAGGATAATGCACTAGTAGACCATATCAAAATCATGAATTCATTCTATGCTGGAAAGATTCAGCAATGGATCATTCTTTTAGGCTTCATACTTTCCAGACTGACACAAATTGGCCAGATAAGAGCAGTTTCATGATTAGAAACTAAGTCCTACTAAGAGAGATTGGAGGACTTAGAAATGTTTATCTTTGAGAAAGCTGAGGTGGATATGACTGCACTCTTAACAACTCTAAGGGGATATCAGAGAGAAGCAGCCTATGACCAAATTCCATTATTCAGAACTGCAGGACCCAAATTAATGCAACTAATTGCAAGAAGGCAGATTCTGATTGAATGTTAGGGGGGGAGGGGAATCCTAAATCAAGATATCTGATATCATTTAATTACCCAAAGGTGAGTTCCATTTTGCTGTATGTTTAAGTAAAGATAAGACAGCCATCAGTCATAGGTGCTTTAATTTATATTACTGCAAACTGAGGAGGCCTTTTTAATGTACATCTTACTTTTGAATGCTTACAATGAGCAAGTTAACGTATTTGTGATGGGTGTTCTGAGCAGTATAAGGAACATTTTTATAATTATTGATGTTAGCATTGCTTTGCCAGTTTTAAGTAGAAATATATTTTTGCCACAATGACATAGTTTAGCTATCCTGTAATTTATGATTCTGCTTTGAACTCCATACTTTGAATTTCTATGCTTCTATGTCAATAGAAGCCTAAATCTAAATATACATCTCCATCCATGGAAAGTTAAGTATGCAGGGAGCAACAACTAGAAGTCTCTGAGTAGTAGTACAGTATATGGAGTATGGCTAATACAGTTAAGAAGGGAATTTGAGCACCAGCCATTTTGAACTGACACAAGCAGAATTAGCTGATACTTATGATTCTTTTAATCAAAGATTATGGTTTTATAAAGTTGAAGGTCCTGAATTTTTTGATTGTCCTTTGTTTCAGGTATTCATAAGAGTGATAGCTGAATTCAAGATAGCTGGATGAGAAAGTCTCCTATCTCCAAATCCGCCATCTTACTTTCCTTGTTAATGGACTTTCATTTATTATGGATGAAGTTTAGGAGAATGTCTTCCATCTTCAATGAAAAAAGTTCTGGTAAGAAACTTTTAAGTGGCATTGATTAAATATGTGGAACAATCATTCAGATCATAAGAATAAATCACTTATCCTTATAAAACATTCTATAGTAATGATGATCTCACACACACTCGAAAGTCTGAAATGCTTAAATTCTAAAGCTCATTGCAGAACATCTAGGTTAAACTATTGCGTATCTACAGTTATCACAATAAGAAAACACATCTTTAGATATCATGAGGACATTGGCACCCACAACAATCAAAGCTGGGCTAGATGGATGAAGTATGAGTAATTAGTGAATCTTATGGGTTTATTGTGTTATTGCTGCAATTCATATTTCTTATGGTTTGGGCAATCGGCTACTCAGAGACTCTCTGCAATCCCCACAGCAGTGGATTTGCAACTCCCCAGGATTCCAAGTTGCATCACCAAAATTCAGTGGCAATGTGGCCAAATTTGGTGGAGGGGGGAGAGTTTGATTTTTTTAAAAAAAAGACAAGAATGGAAGTAGCTTTCCACCCATTCCCATTTTGACTGCTCAACACACTCATTATGGCAAGATCATAGCATTACTAGATAGTCTCAAGGGGCTCTCTTGAAGGTCAGGAATCCAAACTTCAGTGCAAACCCTATCCTCCAAACATTGCTCACTCCTGGCATGGAACAATAGTGGAAAAAGACTTGGTTTAGGAAACAAATTGAAAAGCTTTATCCAAAAATGGGCTCTTAATGTATTGCAGAGAATTCCAAGCTCATTTCCATTTATAGTGTTCTGACTTCAGACCAAACACCCAGCAATTTTATCTTTACTGCTTTGCCATAACAGAGAAAGGAAAGGCAAAATAAGGTCTTGCTTCCAAGTGAGAAAAATTCAGCTGACCATTGGCCCAATCCAATTCTATGATTCATTTTCTTTTGATACTATGTTGAAAGATACATGTGTTTACAGATGTTTCTGAACATAGAGAAGGAGCAAAACCCTGTGGCGTCATCTCCCTTGAGCCAGGGAAATACAACGGATAGCAAGGCCTATCCTGTAAATTTCAACAGTCTAAAACGGAACCGGCTTGCTGTCAAACAGTCAAGCTCTAAGCTGATTAGGGATTTAAAAGTTAATACCAATCTAGAAATACAGTCTGGAAATCAGTGCTGATCTTTCACTACAGAAGGCATATTATACTTGTCTTACACTGATCAGCAGGCCAGCCCAATGCTGTATTTTGCATCTAGATGAGTTTCAAAAATAATGCCACATACAGTGTTTTGTAATAGTCAAGATGGAATATGATCACAATATTGATAACCATCACCAACCTTGACTGATTTAGGAATGTGAATCAACTTAGGATCAAGAAGCACTTCTGAGGTTTTACATACTGCTCTTTCTCCTAAAGGAGTTTTAACTGCAGCTAATTCTTTTGTCCCCAAAGTGCACGTCCACAACAGATCCACTGCATCTTCCATAATTCCCATTAGAGACTCCTTCCCACCCCAAAAAAGCAGCTTTCAGAAAAGATGCCACCAATGATTCCAAGGCAACTGGAATCTGAAAACTGGGATTTGCAGCAACTGATGACTTCATTCACTCAAACAGCGCACACATTGTAGCTAGTTAGCCAATGAGCTCTTCAGTATTTCCCCCAACCTCATGAAATAAGAATAACACAACAGTAAGGTAAACAACTTGCTGCCACTTTTTGATAATCAAATCATTGCTTAAAGGTAAAGGTAAAGGTTCCCCTCGCACATATATGCTAATCGTTCCTGACTCTAGGGGAGGTGCCCATCTCCATTTCAAAGCCGAATAGCCAGCGCTGCCTGAAGACGTCTCTGTGGTCATGTGGCCGGCATGACTAAACGCCAAAGGCTCACGGAGTGGTGTTACCTTCCCACCAAAAGTGGTCCCTATTTTTCTACTTGCATTTTTTACGTGCTTTCAAACCGTTAGGTTGGCAGAAGCTGGGAAAAGTAACGGAAGCTCACCCCCTTACACGGCACAAGGGATTTGAACCACTGAACTGCCGACCTTTCAATTGACAAGCTCAGCGTCTTAGCCACTGAGCCACCACATCCCTCTGGATCATTGCTTAGGGACCAGGTTATTTGAGGGACCATCTCTTGCAGGCCACATTTACCTGACCCACTAAAGCAGGGATGCAAGGAATGTTGCGGGACCCTAAGGAGGTACATCTGGCGGGACTAGAAGAAAGGCCTTATCCATGTGACTCCCTCCCTTTGGAATATTTCTTTATTTATTTATTAAATTTATATTGCTGCCTATTCACCCATGGCAATTCAAGGCGGCTTACAGAATATAAAAACCAAATTTAAAAACAGTAAAAACTAATAAAAAATCAAATAAATTAATATAATAAAATCAACCCCTCACCCACCCTACCTCCTGCCCCAGCGACATCAAATCACACAAGCTATTTAATGGGCTCTATCCCACTCTGGGTTCCCCAGGCCCACTGGCAGAACCAGGTCTTCAGTGCCTTCCAGAAGAGAATTAGAGTGAAGGCCGTTCCAAACTCTGGGAGAATGATGTTCCAGAAAGGGAGCCACCATGGAGAAGGCCCTTCTTCTGGGTCCCACCAGGTGTATCTCCCTTGGGGATGGGACCCACAGCATTCCCTGCCTCCTTGCTCTAATGCATGAGTAACTGTGAGTAGGGATTGCCTACTCACAATATCATCCTTCAGAAATTAGACTGACCCCTCCACTTTGCTACTCTTTTGTAAGACTCAGTTTTGCCAGCGGGCATGGGCAATCCAGAGTGGGATGGAGCCAATCAAATGGCTTTTTTTGACTCTGTATTGTCGCCAGGGGAGTGATGGTTATTCTTTTATTGCTTGTGAGTCACCTAGAGTTACTATGAGCAAATAGGTGGCTATATAAGTTCTCTAAATAAATAAATGAATAAATCTAGTTTCAGTAGCTACCTCTCTGCCTACTGATAGGGCAACCTGTAAACTAGTCCAGGTTTGTGTTGCTACTGCTGTATTCTATCTTCCCACCTGCTCCCATCAATTTGCCATCTAGCAGGGATCAAAACTGCTTTTCAAAAGCACTGCCAGTTTTAGGGCCAATGATTCAGTAACCCTGTCATGCTGAAACGTTCATTTGGATGTGCTAAGTAGTCTTTACCAGCAGCTGTCAGCTAGCATTTGTTTCCTTTACTGTAAGTATAGTGTGTAATCATTTTTTTCCTAGCGATTGGCTGGCAATAGAGTATGACTTTTGGTTTAACTTTATATGATGATCAAAAGATCCACTTTGGGGGGATGGAGGAGGAGAACACAGACAAATCAGACCAATTGATTCTATTTTGCAGCTGTAAAGGAAGTGATAATGAAGCCTAGAGAGAAAGGTGGGCATAATGGAGAAATAGAAGCTGCACACCTCTGGAACAAAATCAAGATAAATTGATTGTTAGGGAGAATAAATCAAAGCTCAAGTTATACCGTAGTATGGCACAGGTGTTTTATTTTATTGTTTTCACTGCTTTATGGTTGTTGTTTTGTTATTTATAGGTTTTATTGTTGTTTTATGAGCCGTCCAGAGATGGGTGGCCATATAAATCTTTAAATAAATAAATAATAAATAAATCCTGAGAGTGCAACAATGGCGTTAATAAAGTAGGTTGGATTCCACTAGGACCAAAATAATTACAGCGGCAAGTTGAGAAAGTTAAAACAGTTTCCATTCCAACCTAATGAGCAAGAGAATAAAACAAGCCAGGGTGAAGTTCAGTGAACTCACTGCTGATAAATATTAGATGATTGTATAGTCCAGCAAATTTTAATTAAGCATATGAGGAAAACTTGGAGCCTTGGATAGTACAGTGGTCTAAAGCCCTGTTATTAACATCAGCTGCCTGCAATTATTGCAGGTTCGAATCTCACCAAGGCTCAAGGTTGACTCAGCCTTCCATCCTTTCTAAGGTAGGTAAATTGAGGACCCAGTTTGTGGGGGCAATAAGCTGACTTTGTATAAATATACAAAAGTATGAAGGCTATTGCTTAGTGCATTGTAAGCCGCCCTGAGTCTCCGGAGAAGGGCGGCATATAAATCAAATTTAAAAAAAAAAAACGTATCTGAATCTTATGAAAAATATTAGCCAGTAGTCATTTTCTTTAATCAATAGTTAATGAAATACCTGTTTATTTACTCCATATGTGGATCAGACTTTGTTCAAGTTCAAGATAACGTTCTAAATTAAGTGTTTTTACTGTAATGATGCTTTCAAACTCTTTTTCTACACTGGGCTGGATCCAGAAGTGCTGTGTTAGAAAAAAATTCTGACAATGACATCAGTTGGTGTGACCTCATGCAAGATGTCATCTTGAGATCATGTGTAAAACTGTGAAAGCTTAATTTGTACAAGAGATTCTACAAAATGTCTGTTCTGTCCCCGTCTCCCACACGCACAAACGCCCACCCCAAAGGATTAAATAATTGTTTCAAAACAGTCAAAGGTTCGTTATCAAAACTTGGCAGCAACGCAGCAGCTGCCTGCCAAGAGCTTTTACTTCAAGGAGGGGTTGTTCCTCCACCAGATAACACCAAAATACAGACAGTTTGAAGTAGTCCAGTAACAGAAATCCACAACAGATGAGGCTTTGTTCATCCAAAAGGGCTAGTGACTCACCAGAGTTTTTGCTTTTCCGTCACAGAGCTGGAATGGCCATCACCCTCCCTTATATAGCCTGTGGGGTGTGGTCCAGTGACTCAGCTCAATCTCTGGCACGCCTCCTCATCTGCTGTGACCGTTTAGCACGCCGACGCTGGTGTGGATCCAGCCACAACTTGTCACTCTCATCACTCTCCGACAGATCGGAGACACCTGGCTCCTGGCCAATCTCCTCTCCTTCGGCCAACACCTGAGGAATTGCCAGAGAGGAAGGGCCAGGAGAGGGAGGCTTGGCCAGCTCCTCTCCTTCATGTTCGGAGCCTTCTTTCTCCGATACGATGGGCTCGGGGGTCGGAGCCACAACAATGTCAGACATGTGGAAGTCATATTTACATTTCACTTTTTTTTTGGTTACACAAAAATCTTGCACTGTTAACAAAATGGCCTTCCACCGATAGCTAAGGGTCTTCTGTTAACATAAAGGCACTTTTGAACCTAGTCAGTAAACATCATCTGTGCTTAAAGCTATAGCAGAGACAAAAAGAACAAAATGGTTGCCTGATAAATTGTGTGATATAAAGTGTGAATCCTAAATCATATGAACCTGCCAAAGGAATATTAGAGGTAGATACTGGATATGGCCTTCCTGTCATAAAAATGCATGGTTTATGATTAGATAGAAGAAGAAAGGCTGATAAATAGACTATAAATTTGTGAAGGCAGCTAGTTTATCTCTGAACATATTAGGTATTCTAAAATTCCGGGTGCTAATGAGCCAAATAATTCATGGTATGGACAAAATGAAAACAGCAAAAGAACTACTATAATGGGCAGAAAATTGGAGAAGGTGACATGGTTAAAACGAACGAGAAAAAGAGGGCAATTTGTCAAGCTCAAAATAGCATACAACAATGCACTTGTCAGTTGTTTTCCTACAGGTCACCGTGAGCAATCAGGCAAGGTTAATGAGAGAATGTGTGACACAACATTAAATAAAAACTGAGGTGCTTAAACAGTTAGAAAATATGCAAGACTATAGTGTAGTTTTGAGTACTCTTAGGAACATCAACTTACAATCTGATCTCCTGGGTCATTCATCAGGAAACAGATAAATGGTATGACAGTCTTAACAATTCTTTGCCATTTGCATTCTATACAGTAATTGGGTTTTCTTTGAACAAAATCTTCAGGCAGCTGGGTTGAAAAATATGGTTGCTCAGAATGCATTCAATAGTGAATCAGTAAAACAATCTTATGTGTGGTGGGGAGAAAGTGATGGTGAATCATCCACATTTGTAAAGCCATAGATATGCTCAGTCTCAGAGCATCTATCTGTTCAGAGAAAAAAATTAGTTCTATTCTCTCTTAGTCTCTGTAGCCCACAGATTCAGAGGTAAGGGCTGCACTGCCGTTTCTTAAATCAATTTTTAAAATTTTATATATTCAAATCAGAGTAACCGATAATATGTTTCTCCAACATATTCTGTTTACAGAATTGGCCATTCAGATATTTAGATGCAGAAACCAAAGGAACTATCTTCTTGTTTTCTACATTTTAAGAAAATATTTTTTCAAAAATGGGAAAAATGAAAACTTGGATAATAGAAGTAGTCCTTGCTTAAAGACCTGTTTAGCAATCTGTTAGGATTTTTCTTAATATTTATTTATTAATCAAATATATATAGTCACCATCTTGTTGATTTCTCTTCTGTCTGGATGTTGCATGCTGGATCATACTGATGATTTTATTTCTACAGAACCCATTTGATGTCAGTACGGTTGTAGACATATGTCTGTAAAGGTACAATATTTGTTTTTCTTTCTTTTTCATAGGTTTTATGTGTATTTCTCATTAGCCAGGTTCTACCTACGTAAGCCAAGATTTGGCTTACGTATCCTCCCTCTACATTTAGAAAGAAAAACAAATATTGTACCTTTACAGGGAGGATACATGAGATGAGGGTGTGGCTAACTGATGAAGCCTTATAAGGCAGAAATAGATCTATCTTAGTCTCCCAATGGGCAGCAAAAGGTCTGCTGGCTGCCAGAAGAAAAGAAAAGAAAAAAACCCCAGAAACTAGTGAATGAGATTTCACTGAACTAGGGCTATATAAAATCTTGGCTTATGTAGGTAGAACCTGGCTAATGATATATATATATATATATGTATGTATGTATGTATGTATGTATATATATATATATATATATATATATATATATATATATATGTATATATGTTTATGTTTATATATGTTTTCTGAAGTTTTCGCGGGTGTTTGTATGTGGGTCTTTGGTTATTCGGGTTTTCTCCCACGTAAAATTGGAAGTGTCTTGGCAACGTTTCAACGAAGTCTCATTCGTCATCTTCAGGCTGGTGTTCTTGGGTTCGTGCTTCCAGCAATGTGTGATCACAGCTGTTTCTTCCTTTTAACTGCCAGTGGGGGGTGGGAGCTGATTGGGTGGGAGCATGACTGTGTTCTGATTGGGTGGAGGTGTGCTTTGATTGGTTGGAGGCCTGGCTGTGCTCTGATTGGAAGGGGGTTGGCTGTGCTCTGATTGGCTGGGGGTGTGCTCTGTTTGGGTGGGGGCTTGGCTGTGCTCGGGTTAGTCTGAATTGCAGGGGGATTTGAGCTGGTTAGCTGCATTGCTGTTGTTTGGCTTCGTGTTTGTGGTCATGCCACATCTTCATGGTGGGTGTCAGTTTGCTTCATGTATGGACTGGAGGGGTTTAAAGTGGCCAATGATGCAGCTGTGGTCTGGCTTCTGGTCTGTGGTCGTGCCTCAACATTGGTGTGGGTCTGGGTTTTCTTTTTGTGTAGAAGTGTGGTGGTGATATCCTGTGTGGTTTTCGTGAGTGTGGGTCTGGTGTCATTCTTTGTGTTAGGGACTCGTTTGTCAATAAGGGCGGGTTTCCAAATGGCTGGTAGGCGGGAAGTGTCATCTCGTTTATTCATGCTGTGTGGGCGTTTTTCTATCTCGATGGCTTCTCTGATTATTCTGTTGTTAAAGTGTTCAGTTTTGGCAATAGTTCTGGTCTTTTTAAAGTCAGTTTCATGTCCTGTGGCTTTAAGGTGTTGGTTCCTCTTTTCTGACTGAGTTCTTGTGTTCTTCAATGCGTGCACTTATTCTTCTGTTGGTTTGTCCGATGTATGTGGTGGGGCAAGCGGTGCATGGGATTTCATATACTCCTTGATTTTCTAACTCAATTTTGTCTTTTGGGTTTCTTAGGATGGTGGATATATATGATTGTTTTTCCACACACACAGCTGTTTTATTATACAAAATTAATCTATTTATCTCATATCTATATCTATTTGACTATTTCTCTTCTTATTTAATCTTATTTAATTTTTAACTATGTAATAATTTAAAGGAAAGGGAATTTTCTAGCATTGTTCTTAAGAGCAGGGGTGAAATGCTACCGGTTCGGACTGGTTTGGCAGAACCAATAACGATGGCGGTGGGTGGTTCGGAGAACCGGTAGCAATGACAGCATGAGGCTCTGCCCACCCGCCCGGTTATCGTTACTTCCTGGTTTTAACCTGTTTTTACCCTCTGTGCATGTGCAGAAGAGTTTGCACATGCGCAGAGGGTCTGCGCACAGCATGTGCACTTCAAAACCGGAAGGGAAGTTAAGTAGATTTCACCCCTGCTTAAGAAGTATTACTTGTACATAATTAATCGTATCTCAGAATTCAGAAGCCGGAGTCTTCCAGTCTCAGAATCTATTTGCCAGAAGATTTAAAGATAGGGCTTGGTAGCTGAAACTCTTTTGATGTGATAAGATTCCAAGCTGGCAGCAGAGGCCAACAGCAGAAAGCTTCTGGGATCTTAGGGAGGAATAATTTATTACAAGGAGAACTTCCATAGGAATGTGCAGTAAAGAAGGTAATTATATTCATTTTATTGTTTTTATGTTGGGTTTTATATTCTGTAGACTGCCTTGAGTCACCATGTGCGAATAGGTGGCAATATAAATTCCCTAAATAAATGAATGAGTGAATGAATGAATAAATAGATAAATAAATAAATACCGGATTTGTTCCTGATTCAAAACTGTGAGCCCAGCTCATTATGAAGTCATAAGGTACCAGATTGCCTCAGGAATTATACTGTATAATTTAAGCAATTTAAGTTATTCCCATTGACTATGATTTCTGAAATAATAAATTACGCTACCATCCTTATTTGGAAAAATAGCCATGGATATTCTTAAATACAATCCCATCAGGCTATTTTCTTTCAAAGTATGACACATTATACATAATGTAAAAAAAAATAGTAAGCAAAAGTAAGTTGGTACATGAAATAAAATATTGGTAAAAATAGATGAATATAATTTGAAGATGAGGGAGATTGCTGACATGCAAAGGAAGGTGAATAACAAGAAACTCATCACATTTAAGCCTGTAGTTCAGCTACCAGAGGTGAGAGGTCAAAAGGAAACAATCCATCAATATTTTACATGTAAACCACCTAGAGCTCCTTTATGAGGGAGTTTTGGGTGGTTTCTAAAGGAAACGTTGTGTTGGTTTTTGTGGGGAAATACCCTATTTCTCCATGGACCTATCATCTAAGGAGTGCCCATGTCTTCCACAATCCCTCTAGATTTCCTTGGCCAGGATGTAGTCTAGCAGGTATGAGTAAGTGTGGTGTGCTTAATACTTAAGCAATTGTAGTTAAAAGCATTTGTAGATTAATAGAGACTCTGTGTATGCCGTGCATAGTGAGTATAATACCCTAATAAAATTACTTTGTTTCTCTTCGGGTGCCCTACTTTCATTTCAATATTACAAATTAAGCAGAAGTGATACACAGTTATATATTTTTTGTGCTTTTCTTCAGATTTTCATGCCTTGCAACACAGGTACTAATCACTAACTGCACTTTGATCAGCATTTGTTTTTCTGGAAATGTTTACAAATGATATTTTTTTCCTTAGCTTCACTGCCTGAGATGATAAAAAGACATCACAGCAATTTCCAAACTGTCCAGTTAAGAGTTTATATAAAACTTGTTCTGAACAGCAAATGTCCTGCTATAGTTTAAAAATTACAAACTTTTTTTTAAAAGTAAGCCCTTAAAAAGGATAAAAAAAATTGTCAAGCAAAGTCAATGGAGAAGCCAGATTCACTTAACAACCAGGTTACTAATTTATCAACTGCAGTGATTCACTTAACAACTGGCAAGAAGGTGGTAAAATGTGGCAAAATTCACTAAACAAATGTCTCACTTAACAACATAAATATTGGGCTCAATTGTGGTCGTAAGCCGAGGACTACCTGTAATTCATTATATACTGACAGTGCAACAATTTTTTTTAAAAAAAATCTGGAAAGTATTGCATGCATTACAGTGATTAAAAAAAAATAGCCCATACCTATGCAATAGTGTAATAGCAAATACACAATCCCATTTAAAGTGAATAACTCTTCTTTCTTTCTCTCCCCTCCTGAACATGCCTGAACAAATTCTGGCAGAAGTGTAAAATAAGAATAATAAACAATAATAATGAACAACACTTTGCCAAACATTCCAGTGAGCTAGATTTGCACCTATTATAATGTTTTGAGGCAGGTACCTCTATTAATATCATAATGCCCATTGTAGCATTCAACCTCTTACTTCAGTTTTTTCATATATGGCAGAAAAGTTGTCTGAGATCCTGAAAGGCCATAAAATGATAAATGTTCAAACACTTTCAATAGATTCATGGCTAAATGGACCTGCTTAATTTGATTAAATCTCTGTTAAATTAAGTCATTCACTCATGGTTTCACATAATTTTAGTTCTGGCCCCAAACAATTTTGTTAGCAGTACAGAATCAACTACTGCATTGTTTTCCTTATTATTATGACTTTCCATATTATGTCCGTATCAATCTACTGCATAGCTTTTTGTCACTGAATTGTAAGGCCTAAGAATCAGCAAGTAATTAGATATTCCAGAGAAGCTAAAACACCTAGTGACCAAAATGATAAAGAGGTGTGTGTGTGTGGAAGAAACAATATTCAGAACCATCAAAGTTCTCAACTGAAAAATGCAATCTTTGGATAAGTTGATTCATCAAAGAGTGATATTTAGGATATATTGGACACCCCAAAAAATGCATTTAAAAAAATGGATATTGGATTTTATATGCTGGAGGTATAAAGAATTTGAGGATTCTTTGACTCATATGATATGATTATTGGTAACTTTTTGGGATAGTATATAAGCAGATTTATGGTAGAATGTTTAAATGTTGAATAAGTTAATAGCACTAGCAATAGCACTTAGATTTTCCAGCCCTCTCTAAGCTGGGCCCTTTTACCTACCTTGGAAAGATGGAAGGCTGAGTCAATCTTGAGCCTGGTGAGATTTGAACTGCCAAACTACTGAAAACAGGTAGTCAGCAGAAGTAGCCCGCAGTACTGCATTCTAACCACTGCACCACCTCGGCTCTAATATAATGTTAAACTATATATAGATTTGAATTTGACTTTCTATCAGGAATTATGGTTGTATAAAGAATGGGGGTGGCTAAAATAATGAAATTGAGAAATTTAAAATTGGTATTATTCCAGATGTCAAAAGAGTAGCTATCAGAAATATGTGATCTCTTTATTTTGGAAAAGACAACATTTTCTCCCAAAGGAAATAGCAATATTTATTACTACGGCAAAATTTGTGGTATTTTACAATAATATTTTATATGATGATTATTATATTGATGTATTCATTAGTAAACCAGTAACTATTGGTAAATATAAAATAAATGGTAGATTTTTTTCATTTCTTTTTCAGTTTCTATTATTAGTCTTTTGTTTAGTCTCTATTTTTTAAAAAAATTAACTATTTTGTGAATTGTATCTGCATAACATAAATAAACAATGTGTACTAAGAGTCAAGGAATGTATGTGCATATATGCATGAGATTATATCTACAAAGTATTTCTTTACTATGTACTAATCAAAAGAGAACCCACACAAAACCTAAAAGTATTCAGTGTTTGTAGTACAACTGTTTTAATGGTGGAACACTGCCAGTAATCTCAATGTTTGGGATTACCAGGTTTGCAAAGAAAATACAACTTGACAGCGTATACTGGAACAGTACTTACATTTAATTGCAAGTGGGCCAGATATGTTGACAAGGAGAAAAAATACATTAAAACCATTGTGTATGAATATTCATCACCAACATTTTGACTCTTTTAAGAATCCACAAAACAGCATCACCTGCAACCTGTCTATTTATCAGAACATGCTATTTAAAATGTACGACTGAAACTAAAATGAAGAGGCAAAGTAAACACCAAACAGAAGCAGAATGGATATCAAGTTCATGGGAAGCCGGGAATAGCAGTCCTTAAATGTAAGTACTACACCGAGTGTAGTGTTTGTTTTAAAATATTGTTAAAGCCCTTGATTTCTAACTGAAGCAGTAATGATCTATTCTATCCATTCAAGATTTAGGCATCTTGCTATAAAGGCATACATGTCAGATGCTTCCTCTATAACTTTGGCTGTTGGCTTGCCTGCACCATGACCAGCTTTGGTGTCAACATGAATTAGTAACGGATTGATTTGTTTGGGGCTTCGACCTACAATATGTTGCAGAGAAGCAATGAACTTCAAGGAATGAAGAGGCACCACTCGGTCATCGTGATCAGCTGTTAGAAGTAGGACTGCAGGATATTGGACTCCATCACCTTCTGGTATTTTGATATTGTGAAGAGGAGAATATCTGCAGAAGAGATACATGCATTTGTACTTTGTGAACACTTATTGGCCTTCAATAGCCAGATAAATAGCAATAGCACTGCTTCATGGTGCTTTACAGCCCTCTCTAAGTGGTTTTACAGAGTCAATATATTGTCCCCAACAATTTGGGTCCCCCTTTTATCCACCTTGGAAGGATGGAAGGCTGAGTCAATCTTGGACAAACAATACTGCCTTCTACTTCAAAAGATTATTGTTTTATTAATTTATTATTTGATGATTTTCTTTTATTAGTTTTATTTTTTATATATGCTGTTTTTATATCCCTGTAAGCTGCCTTGAATCTCCATGTGCGAATAGGCGGCAATATATATTTTCTAAATAAATAAATAAAAGTTCTAGGGAATGGTGGAGGAGCAGGATAGTTGCAGCTGGAAAAACAATTGGATATGGCCATCCATAATATGTAATACAGCACAATCCATGTCATGGAAACAGGCATCTGCTCCTGAAAAATTATTCCCACTGAATCCCATACTTTCTATACCTGCATTATTTCAATCTTCCAGCATGGATTTGAAGCATGAACAAAGCTGGAAAACGTACTTCACTTGCAGATAGCTTGGTAAACAATAGCAATAACACTTAGATTTATGTACCGCTTTACAGCGCTCTATAGCCCTTTACATCCTTCTCTAAGCAGTTTACAGAGTCAGCATATTGCTCTCAACAATCTGGGTCCTCATTTTACTGACCTTGGAAGGATGGAAGGCTGAGTCAGCCTTGAGCCAGTGAGAATCGAACTGCTGGCAGTTGGCAGAATTAGCTTGCAATACTGCATTCTAACCACTAGGCTACCACGGTATGATCAACAAAGGTTAAAAATAGCAAATTCAGTGCTAGAGGTTATTAGGATATAGATCAAAAAATAATCTTAACTGCTTGATACAATTCTCTATATGATTTTCTTTCTGTTGTGGAATACTACATAGTTCTGGTCACCAAATCTTAAAAAAATATTATGCAGCTGAAGAAAATACAATCAAATCAAACTATCAATATACTATTGGAACATCCAGAAAAATATAGGGCTTCTGAGTTCATAAGAGAGCTTTCTAAAATGGGAATACAGAAAACAAATTTATGCAGTAAACGAGCATTGGCCAACCTGGCAACTTCCAGATATATTAAGAGGTGTTATCCCCAAATATGGCTTCCAGTTTGGAGAGATTAGGACACATGGTGGGGGAAGGCTGGTCTAGTTCTTTATTAATTTGTGGAATACATCTGCATTTAATTTATACTACTAAACCACATTAAAAAAACCTTTATATTTCTCAGCTTTTGTGCAACAAAATAGAAAAATAAACAGCATCTTTATTATTGTTATTCAGCAGTCTAGTAGAGTATACTGTATGTTAACAGGGAGATATTCTTTACTTACTTGAGTAGCCAATCAAATTGTTCTTTATAATCCGAGCAGCCAAAATCTGTAGTCCACGCATGACCAATGGTGAATTTATGGAACTTTAGCATATCCATCACTCCAACCTGAGCAATCGCACAGGCAAATAGATCTGGGCGCTGGTTGGCACAGGCAGCTGAAAATATTGGAAAGATACTCACCTATCAGCACTGACAAATACCTACTATATAACGGTTTCAAATACAGCGAATAAGAGCTAGTATGTTTGAAAACTTAAGGAGGTACCAAATGTTACTTCAACATCAAAGCAGAGGAAAGAACCAACCTAGAACTAAGAAGAAATTTCCTGAGAGAATAATTAATCAGAGGAACGATTTACCTCCAGAAGTTGTTGGTGCTCCAACATTGGAGGTTCTTAAGAAGAGATTGGACAACCATTTGTCTGAAATGGTGTAGGGTTTCCTGTTTGAGGAAGGAATTGGACAAGAAGACCTCCAAGGTCCCTCCCAATTCTGGTTATTCTGTTAAGCAATCATTTTCTTTAAAAACTAACAGCACATGATACTTCCACCATGAGATTAAAACATGTTGTGTCTAATGTTCAATATAACTACAAAAACAAAGCGCTCTGTTTTGAAGACAGGTAGGCAGCTTGTACTCCTTAAGCCCTTTCTGATAAAATGTCTATCATTTTCTCCCTCTTTCGAGGCCTAGGCAAGACCAACTAGCTTCTCAAATTTTGAAAAAAGCACTCCATGCACTCAAAAAATAAAAATAAAAATTGGGGACTCTTTCCCAAATCCCACTTTATGCATTATGCATCTACAACCCAATTTATAGCATTATCCCACCTATTACAGATGTTTATTTTTCTAGAACACTGTAAGTGCAACTCCCAGCCTTTAAAAAAAGAAGTCCACCTCTGGATCAACAATTAGCAGAAGGGCAAGATGGAGCAAAAATAGTAACTGGCAATTAAAAATGGGCAGAAGTGAATGTTTACTAATCACTTAAGTTGGATACAAATATGAATTGTATTTTCCCAGTAAAATATTTTTCAGCTTGGTGTCCTCTAGATGTCCTGGGTTATAGAACTCATTATCCTTAGGCAGTCCCTGCCTGGAAAAATTAAGATTTTATCGTTTAACATAGTTGGAGAAAACCAGGTTTGGAAACCATATTTTTATGTACTGAATTCTTTGTGTAGATAGTCATACCCAACACATTATGCATATAGCTTTTATACAGACAGATGTGCTAAAGAGCACTTTGATCCACATCTAGACATTATAGAGATATCCAAATTTTGTGAGTCTGTTAACTAGTGTGTTGGTGAATTTTTTAAAAAAATGGACTTTTAAGATCTCCCCTTTGCATATCCCCAAGTTGCTTTTGCATACCATCCAAGGTAATCAAATAATAGAAATATACAGCCTCTGATCTTACCAACTAAGAGGCCTCCATTTGAACCTCCATTAATAGTCAGCTTTTTTGGAGATGTATATCCCTCTTGGGCAAGAAACTCAGCTGCAGACTGGAAGTCATCAAAGCAATTTTGTTTATTGGCCAAGATTCCACCTAAGAACAGAGACCAACAGAAACCAATTAACTCCTTCAGAACTCATACAGACTTTGGATCCCAGCATAACGCAGGGAGGTACAAAAAGCACATTTTGGGATGACTTTTCAACTCCATGAGTATTTTAAATAATTTATGCAGTTGGGAATACAAAAGACAATAGAGATCTCTTTCAACAAAAGAATCAGAAGATGGTTCTGCCAATAATTTTAATGCTTTCAAAAGCTTTGAATAATGCATAAATATGCTGAAGACTGGAAAGTACAAAATAAAACTCCACTACTATTTTAGGTAATGTTCCTAATAATGCATCCCATCTAAAAGCCTTACATGGAGCAATATGACTATGAGTAGCCCTGAAAAAAGTTACCTAGATTTTTAATGGAAACTATAATCTTCCTTTTTTCCCATAGCATTTTAAAATGCATAACTGTATGAAAAACAGATGAGAATGAGAATTCTTAAAAACAAGCATGAAACTTGGTATCAAACACAGGGATCTTCGTTATGAGACCAGGTATTTTTATTTTATTTATTTGTATCCTGCCTTTATTATTTTTACAAATAATTCAAGGGGACGAACATATCTAACACATCTTCCTCCTTCTATTTTTTACCCACAACCTGTGAGATTGGTTGGGCTGAGTGACTGGTCCCTAAGTCACCAAGCTTGCTTTCATGGCTAAGGTGGGACTTGAATTCAGAGTCTCCCACTTTCTAGCCTGGTGCCTTAACCACTAGACTTCTGTCTCAGTAATCAACTCGAAAGAACTAAAATGAACAAAATATAATGTAATCAAGTACTAATTAATTCATCTGTCCAGCAAGGAGGCCAATGTGACTTGTCTCTTAAGCCTAACCTTACAAATAGTGGCTCACATTCGTTTATATCTGTGATACTGTGATGAGCCATGGTGGCACAGTGGTTAGAATGCAGTATTGCAGGCTAATCCTGCCGATTGCCAGGAGTTCGATTCTTAAGGTTGACTCAGCCTTCCATCTTTCCAAAGTCAGTAAAATGAGGACCCAGTAAAATATTGGGGGCAATATGCTTGACTCTATAAACCATTTAGAGAAGACTGTAAATTACTGTGAAGCAGTATATAAGTCTATGTGCTATTGCTACTGTGCTTCTGGTCACTTGCAGAGACTCCTGAATGACAATTATCACTCTACCTCCCATTTTGGGGTTGTGATTGCTATGACACTTCAAACCCAGATGGGTTCATTTCCAAGAGAGAAACTCTCTACTATTTTCCCATTCAGATCAAAATCACACGCACTAGGTTTGCTCTGTCAGCCAAGATTAAATCAGGGGTGAGGCTAGATTTATTACTGGTGCACGATTGAATATATAGTGGAGGGAAGGATCAGATCCTTTTTGTGAATGAAATCCATTCTATTTGCACAAGACTATTTGGGTTCAGGTCCTTGGGCATAACATTTAGAATTAAGTTGTATAAAGTTTCTTTTTAAGGTGCTACCATTTTTGGCTTGCACAAAACTTACTGATCATATAAAATCTGAGCAACCATAGAAAAAGGTGACCCTTTTCAAATTCTTTAACCATTTCAGTGTATCCTTTATAGCATTTCAAAACCTTGGTGAATGCAAAAAAGATAACTAGAAGTACCCTTGCCATCATATAGGAATATATGAAACATTCAAAATTAAATGCAACCAAGGTGGAAAGGAACATATAATACATATAGCTTTGAAAAAGCTATAGCAGAGAGAGGAGCCTAGATTATCTTAAGTGAACTCAAAAAAAGTGAATAAACAGGATTGGACCTGGCTAATATTTGAACAGAAGTTCATCTCGAAATCCCAAAGTTGTACCTAGATTGGAAGGTCTAAGAAAATATCCTGGGAAAGGACAATTGCCAACCTCACCTATACTGATGCCAAAAAACCCTCAACATGGTCACATCCATAGCCTTTGGCTCTGAATACACCATGGAAAACTAAAGTGAGTAGAAGAGAAATCCTGTCCTCCTTCAGTAGCGCAACTTTCTCTCTCTACTTACTTACTTACTTATTGCATTTGTATAGCCACCCATCTTATACCAAATGTTGGACATCTCTGATTTAGAATTAAAACAATGTAAAAATCATATTAAAACCATAAAACAAAAACAAACCTTTCCATGCAATCTAAGACCCGCTGCACTAAAATATACAAACAGATCTCTAGTTACTACCAATATGCAGTCTGCAATGCCTATTATGCCAGGAAATGTGGAAATAAAGACCATTCAGGACAATGTGACTGTTATTAAAATTCACATTAAAGCTCTTCAGCTGGTTTCCAGTTATTGCCAAATACTTCGCCTGGGGTATTAAAATGCTGCCATGAGTGCTTTACATTTCCTGAAACCATTGTGTTTCTTTTCCGAATTATTGGTAAACTCTTTAAATTAGGGACACAGTGAATACTAAAAAGTCATAAAATGCTAACATGAAAAGTAAGAGGGAAACGTGGATATTTTTGAAACATTATTTGAAAGAGCTTTTGAAAAAAATGCAATTGAGAATTACATTTTTTGAAAGAATTAAGAAGTGTGAGAGATTTTAATAAATTTGTGACTGTGGTGCTTTATGTTAATGTTCAGGGTTTGTACCTTTATCCAGAGCATAAAGATGAGTAATGAATAATAAGGCAAACAAATTCAAGCTGAAAGCAAAATCAGCTTTCAGCTGACCAACATTGTTTTTGCAATGTGAAATCTTACCTTTGTGCCAGGTCTCACCATATTCGCCACCTCCCCTGATATTAGCCACAGCTAGAATACCGCCTAGGTGCCTTATAAAAATAAGCCTTGATACACTGTAAAATAATAAAAACAGCCTCAATTAAATACGTGTAAGTTATGGCCTTTGGAATCAGCTGGAGCTAAAATATAGCAGTAGCAAGAGCATGGATTTTCCTGATGAATTACCACAAAGAAAATATTTTACTGATACAATACATATTGTAGTGAAAAATCTTTCCGTGGTTCATTCAGCAAACCTAACTCACTGACCAAAAATTTATTTCAATTCTGCCTTTCATAGCACTGACCTCTAAAGTCAATGAAAAGTCCACAGTAGCTTATTCAAATTTTTCTAACTTTATTTTTCATGCATGGAAATACAGATAGTCCTTGACTTCTAATCACAATTGCAACCAGAATTATCATCACTAAGCAAGGCGATTGTTAGGTTGTGCCTGTCATTTTTGCCATGGTTTTTAACAAATCATGTAGTCACTAAGCAGACATGGCTTCCTTCACTGACTTTGCTTATTGGAAGCTTACTAGGAAGGTTACAGGTGACGATCATGTGACCCTGGGATGCTGCAACCATTGTAAACACATGTCAGCAGCTAAATTTGGGTCATGTGACATAAGGGACACTTCACAGTCATGAGAGGAACTAAATCACTTTTTTCAGTGCTGTTATAATGGTTGTTAAATGATTGTAAGTCAAAGACTACCTGTAATTCATTTATGCAACGTTACTCTTGAAGCTTAGATGTTAGAAAGGAGAAGTATCTTGATATTTTCAACTTAGGAGAAGCATCTATCCATCTATCTATCTATCTATCTATCTATCTATCTATCTATCTATCTATC
>WNWU01000030.1:5123210-5141146 GCA_012654045.1 Ptyas mucosa | reverse complement strand
ATCTATCTATCTGCTTATTGTGAATTAATTCAACAGTATTAAAGGTCACTTCAGTATTACATAATTCATACCTTTGTAACAATGCTAGACAGGGAGAACCCATAATACTATTCTTGCAATATTTACTATAATTTAGTAGTTCTAAGGAACATTTAGACATTCTGACTTGGAATATATTTAGATATCCAAGCCTAGCAATCTGAATTCCATTTTTATATCTGTATAACCATTTTGAAGGTTGAGCACATGTGGACAAAAGCTGCCCAGGACAGCTTATTTTACAGCTTGGAATGCCACAAATGGAAGTTTAACGTTTTTTTTAAATCCCTGTCAGATAATAAAAATAAATTAGACATATCAAGCATAAAAGGAATCCAGCTTTTAGAAAACGTGCAAAAAAGCATCTTTGAAGTAATAGTTAATGCCATCTTTCTGTGTGAGAATTAATTAATCAGATTTTTAAAAAATCCTTCTCTTCTCCTTACTGCTTTGTCAACCTGGATGTTTATATTAACTGGTTTTGACAGTAGCATGTTTTATTGGTTTTATCTGTGAATGAAATCTATTAATGATTTTGGGAACACTTTTAAGTGGATTGAATTGGGGGCTGGGTGGGACGTGAACTGTGGATGATCTGCCATTTCCAAAGCTTTGCTGACTTGGCATAAGTGATTATTTATTTTTAGATTATTCTCCATTTCAAAGAAAGGACTGTGTTTGCATGTTTATAATTTGAAGCATTCTAATGGGGTCTTGGAATATCTGCATAAATACCCCTGCAGCAAATCTATTACCTCTGAATGTGGAGAGAAAGCTCACTCTCTTAATGTTGGCGCATAAAGCAAGAGAACTGCAACTAATTACAAAGATGTCAGAGTCATTAATCAAGCCTAAATACTATTAACCATGTTACAATTAGTGATCACAAAAGGAAAAAGGATAGGAAAAAAGCCTGCTGTCAAATGCTATTGAAAACTAATGGAGTCTAATGTTGAGAGAGTAAAAATAATATACTAGAAAAATACAAATCATCCTGGAAAATATTCCACATTTTCCCCAAATAATATTATCTACATACCACTTTATACAGAAAGCCAGCTGCTATTCAGAGGTGTATGTCAAATTATGATACAGTACATATTGTATCTACTTCTACCATTCCTACCTTAGACATTTTATATATGTGATCTATTTTATTTGACTATTCTTTTATTCCAATTAGTTCTCTGTTCAAGGCAATGATTCTCTACAGAGCCCATATTCCTCTTATGCATGCCTGAAGTAGAACAGAGCGCTTAGAGAAAGAACCTTCAGACATCAGGATATGTATACTGATGTGACATATTCCATATGCTTTATATAATACATAATAAACTGACACCAAAAAATACATCTTCCTGCTGAGCTCAGTGTTTGAAGGTTTGAAAGATCTGGAGCTTGAAGATTATAAAAGTGTTTTGAAGTCCACCTAGAACAAAAAACTTGTTCCTTGCTTCTGGGTGTATGACTCATTTATTTAGTGTTTACTGTCAGGCTGTATCTATATATTTCTGGTTGAGTGATTAGTACTGTATAAGAGACATAGAACAACAAGAAAAAAATGAGGACAGACATCATGAAGAAAGATTACACGTGGAATGCTGGTGGAATATAAGTATTTTCCAGGTCATCTGTTCTGGAATTGTACATATGGGGAACTTACTTCCTTCCTTCCTTCCTTCCTTCCTTCCTTCCTTCCTTCCTTCCTTTCTCCCTCCCTTTTTCCTCCCTACAATCTATATGGTTTATATAGTTCTGCTTTATAAAAGTTCTGCTTTATAAAAGGAACGAAAATATAAGCAGACCATATAGTCTACAGTGGAATTAAGAATCTGTAAGAGACTCTACAACTAGGGGAGAGAAATGCTGTGTGGAGATGAAATGAGGGCATATTGTGGAAAAACATTTGAATAATACCTTTTGCAGAAGATAACAGAATGGGTGTGATGTAACTCTCCCTCATCCCCCCAAACAGATTTTTATTGGGTAACAGGGAGACTTAAAAAGAAGTGACAGTAAATAGAGGCGCCTTAGTCCAGGAATGGATGTACAACACAAAAGTGTGCAAAGGTCCCCTTAGCCACGGTTACTACTTGCTTTTTCAGCAGGAGCCGTGTGTCCAAGTGTATCCTCAGATTGCACACCGAGTACACCGACACTCAGGCAGTGTCACCTCATCTAGGATCAGAGGTGGAAAAACTTTAACATTAGAAGGCCCAAGCCCAAGCATACAAAGCCACTCAGTCTTACTTAGACTCAGGCAGCCCTCTGAGGGGCAATACCACTGTGGAGGGAGTTAGGAGATATAGAGCGGGGTATAAATCCTAACCCTGACCTCAAATGGACTACCTCACAGAGATGCTTCATGTAGATGTTAAATAAGAGAGGAGAAAGGAGTTCTTGGCCCATCAACAGTGATTAGATCTGACCCTGGAAGAAAGAGGAAAACCAGCCTAACACAGTGCTACACCCCCCCCCCCCAAATCCCAATGCCAGCCCAGAAGGATACCATGATCTAAGGCAGGAGTGTCAAACTCAATTTTATTGAGGGCCACATCAGGGTTGTGTTTGATTTCGGGGGGCCAGGGTGGGTGTTGCCAGGATGGGCGTGTCGAGGGCGCTTGTGGTGGCCCAAGCACTCTGCCAGCAAAAATGGGCTCCTGAGCTTTGTTTTCTGCTGTGATGGCCTCCTGCAACCCTCTGCTAGTGAAAATAGAGCTCAAGAGGGCCACCAGTGCCCCCCCCAGCTCTGTTTTTGCTGGCAGAGGCCCTGCGAGCCAGTCCTTTGCTGTTTCCAGGGCAGCCCTGCAGGCCAGATCTAAGTACCCCGTGAGCCAGATCCACGCTTGGGCCTTGGGTTTGACACCCCTGATCTATGGTATCGAAAGCTGTTAGGAGATCAAGAAGAGCAAGAAAGAATACATTATCTCCATTCACCTTCATGTCATCCAAGAGCGTGATCAATGCCACCTAAACTAAATTCTAGCAAGATACAAGATTATTTATGTATCAGTGATGCTCTATATCCCCATGTTTTGTCTCCAGAGAAGACTGTGCTGCTTCTGAACGGGCAGGTCCATGATTTGGGATCATTCTAAAGTCATGGCTCCTAGTTGATCAGCAGGTGAAAGCCATAGCTGAGGAAACTTTGCTCAGCTTCAGCTGGTACAACAGTTGCATTCCTATTTTCAGGTTTCAATTTTTTCACAAGCTCCCAACTTTCTACTTACCTATAGCTTGGTGTGATAGATATGTTGAAGCCACCATAACCATAAAGGAAGGCAGGATGAGATCCATCCAATTTGATTCCTTTTTTGTGGATAATAAACATTGGTATCTTCGTACCATCTTTGCTTGGGTAAAAGACCTGACACAAAAAGGAAAGGGAAAATAAAACTCTGAATGATGAGAATACTTGGGAGTATTCTTGTAATCATATAAGTCACAGATACTTTTACCTGAACAAAACAGAAGGGGGAATGAAGAAAAATTTGCTGGGATACTTAATAATAATAATTTCCTTCCTAGACGAGAAGGAAATTTAATTGAATAGAAATGTAAATGTCTATAGAAATTCTAAATCAGCACTGAAGAGAAGTTGCCAATTATCCTTATTTGTGATAAGCATCCCAAAAAGGTGTTTTACATGCTGCTAACACATTTTGGCAATACCATAACCCTAGAAGATAGGTGAGAATCTGTGGCTCTCTGGATGTTACAGATTAAAAATACCAGCATATTTTAGTATTGGCCATGTAACCTAAAACTTCTGGGAATTGTAGTTCAACAACATCTGAAAATCCACAGCTATTCAGGCCTCGTCTACAATGAATTATGTACACTATCCAGGCAATAATTTATGTTTTATAATCAAAAATCGTGATTATAAATATGAAATATGTTGCCATAAAATGTGACAATGGACAATGAATTGATAGCATCTTGAAATGGAAACGAACAAATTCATGAAAAATCAGTTTATAAAGAGCTTGCTGACTTTATATTACCTCCTGAATCATTTAAATACTATTTGCTGGAAATGCAAAGGAAAAGGTGATTTGGGGCCTTCTTGAAAGTATCTGATTGGCATTTTACTAGTATTGAGTACTGAACTCAAAATCTCTTAGCTGATGCAGCAAGGCTTTTGTAATATTTATAGATAATTTGGAAACAAAACAATGTTTACATCAAATGCATTCATGGAGGTGAAAAGGAAGAAGTCCCAAGAAGACAGAATCAATCACTATAGAGATTGTTGCTGTTAAGATGCCTAGAAAATTGCTGACTCACATAATATATGTTTAAAAAATAACACAAGGTTTTGATACAGATATTCATAAAGCTAAGGCTTAATTAACAATGGATGTATAGAAAAAGAATAAAACAGAACCCAAAGGAAATTTATAACATCAAGCATAAAGACAGTCAAAATGTTAAAGGGTGTTTATGTTCGATAATGGAATAATCATAAATTAATAATTCTGGCTCTTCCTAAATCTTTTTGTTATCTTGCCAGATGTTAAAACTGCAGAGAACAGGTTTATTTGCCATTTCTGATTTTGCTGCCATTTTGAATACTAGAACAGTTTAGTTTCAGATGGATTTTGTCTTTTCTTCCCAACCACCTCACAGTCCCCTTTAATAATAATTTTACATTGTAAGGCTTTTAGCAGAATTCCTGAATTTAGTTAAAATAGTCAAAAAGATGTATATAAAGAAGGAATTAATGAATGAGAAGCATTTATTTCCAGTGTTACGATAAGATTTCTTCCCTAAATGAGGTAATTTCCAGATGTGAACTTCCAAGTCCTAGAATTGTCATATGAATTCTGGTGACTGAATTCATATGTCATGAGTTTCAAATTGAGGAAAGATGTCCTATATAATTCTTGGGCAAGAATCCTTGGCTGCATTCTGAAATTAATCACTGGTTTACACAAATAGCTTTCTCTAGGTATAATGTTCTATTTTACCCAGTGAAGAACGTGTTCCACATTTCTGAGGCATTATTTTATGTAGACTTAGTATCTAGGACATAATCAGGACAGATCTAGTGACACAAAGATCCCACATATGGAGAATTTCCCCCAACTAGACAACCCCCAGAAGTGTTGGGATTACCTCTTCTAGAATTCCCAGCCAGCATAGTCAATGGATATTAACTGTAGATTCCTGAGTAGGAATTCAAGGAATTGTAGCCCTAGTAATATGAGGGCAACCAGTGCATGATGATGATTGATGATTAAAAGCTTTAAAAATCATAGAATGTTTACCCTGATTTTTTTTAAATAAGTAAGAAAAAATATTCTCTACAGAAACTGAAGGCACCTTCCCTGGAATAAAGCAATGAAATGAGGCAACAGTTATTTTTGAAACTAGATATTAATTCCACTCATCCTGGCTGGGGAATTCTGTGACTTGAAGTCTACAATGTCTTAAAGTTACTATGGTTGAGAAACACTGCCTAGGGCCTCATCTGTCTTGACTGTAGCTCTCAGAAATCTCCAACAATTTTAAAATTGTAACTTTTAATGTTACAAAATGGGATAAACTGTTTAAAGCTTAAATAATGTTTCATATTACTCTATATCCTTAATTCATAATTACCTTTAAACACAGATGACCCTTTTAGCTTTTGTCTTGGCTGTAAAACTACTTTCTGGAGTGTGGCCCCAATACAGTAGCCAAAGGTTCTCAGCTGGGAAAAAGTAACCCCTGGATAATGTGATCCTATTTTTTTAAGCAACCTGTTAATTATTCTTCAATACTATAGCACTGAACGTTTTAGAAAGTCACAAGTATCTAGGAGCAGATAACACATCTCAAATTGTAAGAAGAGAATGCTAACAAATCAGAATAATAAATTCTTCAAAGAACATATACTGATTAATTTGACTTGATGAAGGGATTGTTTTTGAGGGAAAAATGGAAGTTCAGCATAAACCAATGCCTTTAAGACTCAGATGTAGATTGGGTGCCAACTAATTTTTCTCTGAATCCTCATGGTGGTCCGGGGCTGATTTGTTTGAGTAAAAGAGAGACTGGGTATACTAATGATGTCAGGCTTGTTAAACTCTCAGAGTAATATAATGAAGGGTCCTATCATAGATATGCCAACAAGGCTGTTATGAAAGATAGAAGACTCAGGATAAATAATCAAGGAAGCCCTTCAGAAAAGTTCATTTTTCTATTTCCCATTCATGGGACAAGAAGCAATGTCATGCTGATCAAGGCCAAGTGCCAGAAGCCAGTCATTTAGAAAAATACCTCGTTAGTGAATTTGGCAGCCTGGCAGCAAATAAGCTCACCAGGTGGCAGAAGGGGGAAAAAAAAGAAGAGAAATGAAAGAGCAAGGACAATTTTCAAAAAAAAGTTCAAACAGAAATCCAGCAGCGAGGGTAAAGGATTAGTGAGCTTGTATTATTATTCTTATTCTCCTTACTTGACCAAGCTGAAGAAATAGTTTTATTCACCCTGAAAAAATATTAAGTGTAAAAAAAAGTTTGATGTAAAACAGATCAATTTTGAAGTCATTTACTTCTACTTATATATGAAAGTTGAAAGACTATTTCATATAAAATAAAGTAGTATTCTCTATCATTTAAGATATTACTAAAGCAACGTTTTATTTTGCTTTTATTAAGGCAGTTATTAGTGCTCCTAACAATTATTGAAATGATAATCAATACGGAAACTAAAGTTAGAGAGAAGAAATAAAACCAACCTAAGAGTCTTTGCAATATTAAAAAATTTACATAATTGGAACTGGAGCATGTAGTCCCATTTTTTTTCTTCTTCTACTTCAATGTTTGCTCTATCTCAATGTTTTCTCATATTTGACACACAGTCATCCTAGTAACAGTAAGTGGGGTCAATGCCTGGAATGTTCTACCTGACTCCATTGTTACTTCCTCAAACCCCCATAGCTTTAACCTTAAACTGTCTACCGTGGACCTCACACCATTCCTAAGAGGTCTGTAAGGGGGCGTGCATAAGCGCACCACGTGCCTACTGTACCTGTCCTACTGTCCCCATTTATTTGTACTCATTGATGTGCTCATGTCCATGTTTATGCTTATACCTGTTATCTCGTACATGTTTGACAAACTAACTAACTAAATAAATAAAAAATAAATGGTATTGCAGAATAAGTCTCTTTTGCCATTGATTATCAACAACTCCTATATCCAAAGAAAGCTCATTTGTCCCAGGATTATTTCAGCGATAAAGGCTTTTTTCTGAGAACCATCTTTAGAAGTTCTTTTAGGTACTTAGATGCCACTCATAGATTCCCATCGTCCACTCTAAATACAGTCAGTTCTTAAAACTTATTAGTTGATTCTTATACAGCTTCAAATCCTAGTTTGGAATCAGATGAAATGGCAATAATGGACTGACTTCTGAACAGGTGGCATTATTAACAATCGTGCATGGGGACTTCCAGGGGAGGGATGGTGAACTGAACATATGCCTGTGAAAGCAGAACCATTGACTACAGCAATATCGGTCAAAGAACTGGTCAAAGAACTGGTGAGTAGGCTTGTTCTTCAAAACTGCTTGGCTAAAGAGAGGGCAGGAGATTGCCCACATGTGCTCCACAGGACTGAAGCCTTCTGTGGGTTAGAGGTTGGGAGATGGAGGGATTAGCCATCTTGATCACAACTGTTCTGGAGTCTTTTAAAGGCTACCAACATTGCAAACCTCACTTTCAGAAATTGCCAATTAGCTAACAAGTTTGAAAAATCATCAAATGAGTTCAACTTCAACTCTGAACACTGGAAAATTAAATTAAGCTTAAGAATTTAAAATAAACAGCAAAAACTCACAATTTTTTAGTTCGCTTTAATCTTTTGTAATTTCAATCTGTTTTTATATTTATAACTGTTTTTTATAACTGTATGCGTTATTACACTGTAAGCCGCTCAGAGTCGCTTCAAACTGCAAGTTGGGCGGCATATAAATTTAATAAATAAATAAAACTCAATCTATTGCAACTTTGGTATGTGCACAGAAGGTGGGTGTAAGAGAAAGAATATATTGCATTCACAGCAGTGGTGGGATTCAAATTTTTTTACTACTGGTCCTGTGGGTGTGCCTTGGTGGGCACGGCTTGGTGGGCGTGGCAGGGGAAGGTTACTGCAAAATCCCCATTTCCTTCCGATCAGCTGGGACTCGGGAGGTAGAGAATAGATGGGGCTAGGGCTACCGGTAGTGGGTTGCTACTGGTTCCCTTGGTTTGGGCGAACCAGTAGCAGCGGTGGCAGGAGGCTCCACCCACCCGCCCAGACGTCATCAAAAATGCTCTGCGCATGCACAGAACTTTCTGCGCATGTGCAGAAGCACTGCGCACTCACAAAGTGAGCTTGCATGCTCTCAATAGTGAACTGGTAGCACAGGGATTTGAAACCCACTACTGGGCAGGGCCCAGTACTGGGTTTACTGGTTCTCCGAACTACTCAAAATTTCCGCTATTGGTTCTCCAGAACTGGTCAGAACCTGCTGAAACCCACCTGATTCACAGATGCTGTTTCACCCATAAAATGATCCCACTGATTCATACCTTCTATTTAGAAGTCTCAACATAGCAAAATAGAGTAAAATTCAATTGAAATGCATGTTCAGGTTCCTAAAATGAACTTCTGATAATATAGTTGTAATCCTTGGGTCACAATTGGTCCATCTTTAATTTCAAAACTATATGTGAAATCAGGTCAGACCTTGGGTCAGAGCTAATTATCCCTTCCCTGAAGGTTGAGAAAGAGTAAAGAATCTCAGAAAAAAGGGAAAAAAAGGGGGCGTGGAGAGCCATTAATGCCCATTTTAGGCCCTCATACATTTTTTTGTACCTAGCACAAGGCTTCCATAGCAATGCTGAACTGAGTTTCAGATCAGTGGTTAGATTTGTCATGCAGTTTTAGAAACTCTCTGATATGCACATGGAAGCAATTAAGCTTTCCATGAATTTCTTTAAACCTGTCTTTCTTACTTTCAAAAACTAATTCATGTTTGGTTGCTCTTCCCTGAGAAGTGGTTTCTTGTCAGTCTATTTAGCAGATTTTAAAGTATCTGCTGCCAACGAGAACAATGGAACACTGTTTAAGACAATGGAGACCATCCATGACTGGTGATCGTTCATTCTAGCAATGGAAAAATGTTAATGTTGAGAATATTAAAGATGTATTACTTCTTTATGAACTTAAAGAACGAGTTTGAGAAATGTGATTTGTTCTGAGTATCTATGCCTTCTCCCTCCCAAAGATCCCACTAGTTTCATCTAGATGGGTCCACATTTGCAGCAGTAGCAACCTAGTGCCTTAGGAATGCAAATAGCTCCTGTTTTTCTGGCCCCCAAATCACTCTCTTACTGTACCAAATTCAGTGGCTAAAAATGTGCCTTAAGCATTATAATTTCCTGCTTAGGAACCTTCCACTCTACCCCATTTTCATATGGAAATAGTATCTCCCAACACAGGCCATGACATAGGCACCATTTGTACCACTTCAGCAGTGACTGTATCATTTCTAGATTGCTTCTTTCAGCTGTGGCAGGTACACCCTCATCTCTCTGATCAATACTCTTTTTCCTTTATGGCTATTTTAGTTTGTCTTGAGGGAATGACATGATATCAGGTACATCAACATCACTGGAGAAAGCAATAGAAGAAGACCTCACTAAATACAGTGATCCTCATCTATCATTCTCTGTAGCTAAGCCAAGATTACTACCGAAATATTTTGAGTCACTTTAGTGCTTAAGGCACCAAGCTAGCAAGCAGAAGATCTTGAATTCAAGCCCTGGCTTAGGCAAGAGAGCCAGCTGAGTCAGTCAGTCACTCTCTCTCAGCTCAACCTACCTCACAGGGTTATTGCTGGGAAAATAGGAGGGGGAAGATATGCAGGATATGTTTTTTTTTACAAAAAATATCTTTTTTTACGAAAAGATTTGTAAAAATAATAAAGATGGTATTCAAATAAATAATTTTTACAGAAGTCCTGTCTACTGTGCTGTTTAATACTACCAAGACAGTTGGGAAAAAAAGTAGACCAAACTGTACTACTATATAATTTTGGTTCTATAAACTCTAACATTCTATTTCAGAGAACTGAGAATAGACTTCATTGTTGCCTTGAGTCAAAATGACCTCAATGACTTACAGTAAAATTTAAAGTAATTATTATTCAATGTAATGCAGTTCTTTAAAGATTAGCAAGCTTTCTTTTAAATTGCCACTGAATATCTTTTCCTTGCCTTGTACCTTTTCCATTTTCTATATTATAAACAATTTGGGTGCAGTCAAATCAATGGTTTATGGACTAGAACATCTACTATCATTCAAAACTCTCTGTTAATAAAAGCATCTGAATTCACATTTGGAAAGAAGCCTTGAATTTTAATGTTAGTATCTATCAGCATCATTGAAACTTTCCACTGGAAATACATTTTTTTCTAGGTGAATATTTCTTAGAAAAGTCTATTTGAACTATGGATGACATTTTGCACATATGAGGGGTATCTAAAATTAACATAATATTAATCTCATTTTGTTAGGTACAACGACAAACAAATAAAGCTTGTCTTGTTGCAATGAGAAAAACCGTGCAAGGATAAGGCATTTACCCTGTATTTCATACAAATGTTCCATTAGGATTTGTTTTAAGATATCAGTAGCAGCCACCTTTGAATTACACAATAAACTAAGAGGAATCTTCTTCAGTTCTGAAGACCACATTCCCTGACTGGCAAACCTCCAGGAAGAAGGAGTTTCAGACTGGAGGTTTAACTAATTATACCTAGCAAAGCTTTTTAACTTGCCTGCATAATGCCTGCATAATGGGAGGGGAAAGGGACATGAGATTTGATGTATCTCATTTATACTGTGGTGGGACATGGTGATATTTAATTTCACAGCCAACTGAAGAAGTTTATTTCTGTATAATCTAAAAATATAGTAAGTAAATGGAATAAAAGTGATTTTGAAGATATACGAATCCTTAATATGAGAAATTAAAATTACAGCAGAACTCATCAGTCGAGCTATAGTTACAAGCATTAATACAAAAGGAAGCAATGAATGAGAAAGTAATTTAAGAAACATTGGGTTGGCTCAACTGGTATCTCCCACACAGTGCTTCTTTGTTATCCTCAGACCAACCATACAGGGAAATAAGGTAGTTTTATTATTAAATTTATTTAATATTATTTAAATTTTGCTATCCAAAGATAAGGTATAAAACTTCTTTAGAAGCCCAATTGTATTTACCAAGGCTAAATAGAAGATGAAAATAAGATTGAATTGCAGCCATTAAGAAATAAGTAAGCGAAGAACTGTGCTGAACCTAATTCAATTCTTTATATAAAAAAGTTTCTTCTAAATACCTGTAGGGACATCTTTCAGAAAATATTGACTGCTTCAGAGAGATAGCCTAGACTCTCAGAAAATACCTGAATCAGATGTATTACATGAGACAGGTAACATTCTCTTCACTGAATAATCATGGATGAACAGGATAATTTATTAGAATCACCAAGGGAGAAAGCAGCAATAATGGGATTAAAGAAAATGTTTTTAAAAAGCAGCTGGCAGGATAAACAGTGGCATTCTCAAAAGAAAGCCATGTCAGTCCAATTATAATATTCTTCAGGATAAAGACACAAAAGGTCTCACCAGAATTGGAGAAGCTCTAAGATAAACCAGAGCATTTGACTTGTGTTTTAAAGAAGTAAGCTAAACAATGTTTACTTACTTTTAAGCATTTCTTTTTATTTTCTCAAAAAATGAGCAAGAAGAATGAACCCTTTGAATGATATTACGGGAGATAATCTTTAGTGAATGATAAAGCCAGTAATATTAAGTGTCATCACCAGAAGCTCACTGAATTACACTTGAGAAAATATGAGAAACAATAATCTTGATTAGTCTCTCTTTTAACAGTATCATCTGAATCACCTGCTTGTTTTAGGTGATTAATACACCTGATTACTTAGGAAGTAAAACACTTTAGTAGAATCTTAAAAAAAGCTTTTGCTGTATTTGTTGTTCACGATAGCAAGATCAATAATAGCAGGGGAAGAGGTTTTAAAATAATTTATCCTGTAAGCCTGCCATTTATATTAATCTGAGTCATTCTAACTTTAGTTTACCAGCAGTTCTGCTAATATTTAATAATGACTTTGAGTTTTCTTTCACTTCTGAAATGTACAGACATTCTGCTCTATCACAAATACCGTATGATAAGAAAGAAGTAAGAGTGTGAAATGACAATCTAAACCAAACGTGAAGAATGTTGAAACCAAACAAGAGAATGTTGAAACCAAATATTGGAATATTATAAATATGTTTTTTATATATTATAAAAAATTATAAATATATTTTGGACATCCTGACTTATTTCCACTGACATGAGTTTTGTAGATTTTTCATAACATGGCATAACATGTGGTCACATGTATGTGTTTGTATGTATATGTAATATATGTGTACACACACACACACGTATACCCAGCAAAAATAGTTCTCTGTTCTCTGTTACAACTTTGAACTTTATTAAAGCACAAGAACAAATCTATTGCTTTTGATACCAAAAATAAAGTAAGTGACAAAACTTGTAATTGCTTGGCCTGTAATGATATGATCACCTCTCCTTGTTGTGAGTACAACTGGTCAGAGACACCTGAAAGTAGGATCTGATAATTATAGGACATCACCAATAGCAAATGCCAGCTACTAATTATATCTGCAGATTTTCATCTTGGCAAAAGAAGGCCCTAAAATTTATAGGAACTGTTACTAAAGGTTAGGACTAATCTATTTTTCTAAAATAAATTCCATTTTAAAATTATAGTTTTTATGTTGTTGTATTGAACAAGATACCAATATGGAATGATTTGAATTAGTATAATTTTTGTTAACCTTTATACAAGAACATAAACATGTACTAAGGACAATTGCTTTTTCCTTTACTTACCTGCACAGTTTGATAAGCTGAAGGATCAAATCCTTTTATGCTAATTTCTCGGAAAACTCTTGGCTCTAATTCTTCTTTGGTAAGATCACAATGGTAAATAATACCTAAACATACAATTCAAAGATGTTAATTGGTTAATTTAATATGTTTTTATTGACAAAAGCACACAAGTAAATATCTTTTATTCCAAAGAAACAGACTAAAAAAAACACCTCTTAACAAAAATTGCATACCCCCAAACCTTATTCAATAGTGCTTAGTAAATTAAATATGTAGAAAGCTTAGAAAATACAAAATAACAAAACAGTAATTGATCAAGAAATTTAGTCAATCTAAAACCTCTTCACCATGATACACTTGATGAATTTTCAAGCCTGCTATAATTAATATTTTTTAAATATTAATTTAAATATTTTTTTACCATTAAAATGAGACATAAGACAATATTTGTAGCCACTTTTCCTTTAATAACAACTAGAATCACAGCGGGACTTCACATCTATAGTCTTATTTAAATACAATGTTTCATATGGATTGCCGTGGACAAAAATGGACCCAAACATTTCAAATGAAATTACATGTGTTGACATGTTGACCATTAATGTATACTGCTTCCACTTACAGATGACCTCTTTTTGCACTGTAGCAATATCTTTTCTTACTTCCCTTAAAGATATATTGAGAAAACAATCCCTATTTCCAGGTAATTCTCTTTTAGACCAGTCTGGAGCTTCCCTCTGATTATTTATATCTGATTGTCTCCTTAGTCCCTCCAAATGATGGAGCTAACCTCCACTTTCTTTTGGACAAAACAAATAAAAAAACTAAATTAAATTATTATCATTGCACCGCTATTACTGCATTTACATTGAACAATTCAAGCTGATAACCCAAGGAAGCATTTGTACCTGGAGAGGTTGGTGGTGGCATAGAAGGGATACAATTTTTTTTTAGAATGGACCTGCCCTCATCATAAACTTACCTTTCTTAAAGAAATCCTATTGATTCAATGAAGTTAGATGAAACAATATTTTTTGTCTTTATACTATAAGGAAAGATTGTTCATGATATTCCACATTATAAGCAAAACAGCTCCAACAGTATGTTTCCAAACTAATAATTTATGTACAAATTAGGCAGTATAAAACATGCCAGTAATAGATTTCTTTTAAAAAATGTACTAGTTATCAGTAAGAGGAAGCAAAGCAAACTGAAATAATATGACCATTGAGCAAATATGAAAAGCAAGATGTGCTGTTGTTTATCCAAGATCTTATTGATCAATTGAAAAGTCAGTGAAAGAAAAGACAATGGAGGCAAAACATAGACATAAACATCTATAGAAGCTTACATTTGTGTTGAAGTATAAAGTCCAGTTGCTTCCATAAAAAGCACCTTTGGGACAACCATGACTTGGATGACCGAGAATCTTTACAGACTTTTAGGCATACAATTTGGGATGAACACCCTTTAAATGGTGTGGGAATAGGAATGGATTTCTAGTGGGGGGGGGGGATTGCAGACTATAGGAATCAGGAGCACTACTCAGGTGACTCTGAGGACACAGATAAACCTCCAAGTACTTCAACGACCCTCTAAAAGGATGCAAATGACCAGCTGTCTGTAAGGAATATAGATTCTTCCATTCCCCACTATCCTGTCAGAACTGAAGAAGTGATGAGAAGCGAAAAGTCTATCATATTTAGATGAATGATTCTATAAGATACATAAGCTACATTTTCTTTAATTTTGCATTAAAAATAACAGCAACAAAAATATTTATTTTCATTAATGTAAAGTATCACTACATATGTAGCTAAATACAGCATGAAGTGTCCCCATCTTTCTTAGGACATAAATGGGAACAGTAGAATTCCCTTATGGTGAATTATATCTACAGAGTTGGAACAAATCCAACTTCCTTTCTTCTGAGTATAAATTTTTGGATGTAGTGTTTTGCTAACCGCCTTTTTGTTTTCTGCTGTATTTAGTTATTATAAAACTACCCTGGAATATGATTGGTAGGAGATAGAATGGCCAACTCGCTATGGCCAACTTACCTATGGCAAGCTATGGCAAGCTGCCAACTTGCTAGGACCAACTTGCCACGGCCACCTTGTCGCAAGACAACGTGCCACGGGACAATTCAATTTAATTATTTAAAATCATTTAAAAAATATTTTTAAAGTTTTGTTAATTTCTGTAACATTTCATTTTACATCCTTCCTTTTTCATCCTTTTTAAAAATGATTCTATTCCACCATTTCTTCGACAAGAATAACTTGTAGAACAACAAGTGTAACTCTTGTCCCGCATCAAGTTGTCCCATGGTGAGTTGGCCATGGCAAGTTGGCATGGCGAGTTGTCCTAGATCTCTAGGCTAAACATCTCTAGAATGTGAAAAATGTGGATTATCTTGCCCTCTTAACTTAGTTTCTTCCCCTTTGCTGCTATTAGCTTGAAAAAGAGAAATAAGAAAACTTGATAAATATGTTTTATGGTTTGTTCTGTTTTGAAATTTTATTTCAGGCTTGCAGTTGGACACCTACCTAGCTGAGGACAGAAGGGAGGGTACAAAATTTAAGAAGATGGTCACATGCTATGTTCCTATAGTACCGTGATGGTGAACCTATGGCACGTGTGCCACAGGTGGCACACGGAGCCATATCTTTGGGCACTCCAGCGTTACCCTAGGTCAGCTCAGCACGCAGTGGCCAGCTGATTTTCAGGCCTTCCGTGTGCACTGGAAGTCGAGAAATGGGCTGTTTCTGGCCTCTGGAGGGCCTCAGGGGGATGGGGGGGGCAGTTTTCACTCTTCCCAGGCTCCAAGAAAGCCTCTGGAGCCTGGGGAGGGCAAAAAACGGGTCTACCAGGCCCACTGGTAACCTTTTTGCCATCACGTGCCAAAAACGGGGGGAGTCGCACGCACATGTGTGGGGATGGGGTGGGGGGTGCATTGAATTATGGGTGTGGGCACGCGTGCGAGTGAACCCCCCTAGCTCCCCCGCTTTTGGCACGCCATGGCAAAAAGGTTAGCCATCACTGCTATAGTACAATAAAAAAAATCTACTTTCTAGGTCAGAAAGAAGAAACAGAATTATTCTAACAGCACTTCCTTTCAGTTATTATTGAAATGCTGACATAAATTATACAGTTTTATTATAGTTTATACAGTCCAAACAAAAGCAATTTTAATTCCGATTCAGCAATGTAGATATATGTTAATTTCCCCTCTGATAATCACTGTGACTTAATAAGGCTTCAGATTGGTTAGCTTAATTGCCACAATTAGCAAAAATTGGTATGTTGTTTTTCAGGATATAATAAAGTCAGACTAAAGAACAGCATAGAGCTTTCCAGAGGTCAGGGAAACTTCTTTATTTTCTTTCAGTACAAAGCTAATTCAATATATAATAATTGGACCAAGATAAAGTATATAATATATACTAGGATGCCGCGCTAGGAGGAGACTCTATGGTGGGGAAACTGGACTTCCGGTCAGCAGAGGAAAAAGGGCGCTAGGAGGAGACTATGATGGGGGAACTCGACTTCTGATTCGCTCCAGAATTGAATGGGGGCTTCCGGTTGGGACCTTTGTGGCTCTTTGAGTGTTTAAGGTTGCCGACCCCTGGCTTAGGTCTTAATAAAATTGTTAATCAGAAAAGTTGCTACCAGCTTCTTTCTGATTTTTAACCTTACTTGTAGGAGAATCCATTCTTATTGAGGATGTGTTTCTCATTATTGAACTATACACAATGGAGGTCACAACTTCAAGTTCTCCCTTTGTTCCAGTCTGGGAGAACTAATCTGGTCTAATGGTTAAGGCACCAGGCTAGAAGGCAGGTGACTGTTGGTTTAAGTCCCACTTAGCCAGAAAAGTCAGCTGGATTATTTTCAGCCAGTCATTCTTTCTCAGCTCAGTCAGTCTCAGGATTAAATTAACATGCTTTGGACACATTATGCAAAGACCCAGTTCTCTGGAAAAGACCTATGCTGGGAAAAGTAGAGAGAAAGAGAGGAAAAGGATGACCAGAAGTAAGGTGAATAAACTCTGTTACAGTGGTGATGAGTGCACCATTGGAAGAAATGGAAAAACAGGTTGGCACAGAGAATATCTGTGGTGTTGCTAGGATTTGAAAACAACTTGATGGCACATAATCAACCAATCAATGAAGTTAATAATCCTCCCTTTCTATCAAGAAAACCAGACTGTAAAAAGAAGGATCTCTCGAGTAAAATCCTTCATAAATATAACTCAGTTTTTTAAAATGCAGGAGTAGAAGCATAAACATTAATTCCCTAACAGAAAACATTCTGTAATAACTTTCTACTTCAAGTGCTGAAATGGAACAGTGCAACACTTAGCCGTGGGGAAGGAGAGAAATTCTACATTTAAAATATTGCCAGCCCTACCATACTCAGCTAAATACAGTTTTCTGCCATCCTTTTCTGTCATTTGTGCAGACAAGAAGGAAGATAGAACTGAAGGCTATCAACAGGAAACAAATTTATTGTCCAACTGCTACACAAAAACCGGCAGGGATGTAATTTGCATGCTGTGAGTTCATCATAACTTGTTCAACATAATAATTAATCTGCAAATTATAATGTAAAGGAATAAAGTAAACTCAGTAATCCTCCTGTAGTTGTAGTTATTGGTAACTACTGGGCTTTCAAAAAAAAACCTATGTCATAAAAGCTAGATCCTTATTATCTTTCTGCTTATTATGTAGCTAAGAACATGGTAATTGCCAGCCTATGCAAATTTACACTTGCTTCTTATGTAGAAGACAGTGAGGAAATACTAATTCACTTATTTCTACAGCACATTTGGTTAGCAAATCAGGGAAAATGCTTCTCCATGATATGCTACAGATTTCTTTCTATCTATCTATCTATCTATCTATCTATCTATCTATCTATCTATCTAT
>WNWU01000030.1:5047776-5122181 GCA_012654045.1 Ptyas mucosa | reverse complement strand
TCTATCTATCATCTATCTGATGGACCCATTATTTGCAATTTAATGGCTTCCCTATGTTATTTCTTATTCCATTCTATTTGCTATCCTTCTGCTTTACTCCCCCTCCCCAATACTTTCCATTTTAAGTATTACAAATTTCTATGGTCTGATTCTTATATTACTTTTATACACTTTGATTTTTATCTGGCAAACTCTACTGAGGTGATGAAAAGGGGGCATGCTTTAAACAGCCCCAAATGTCTATTAAACAGGGAATTTAGGCAACAGGAGTTATTTCTTTTATTTCTATGAGTAAAAACTGCTTTTTTGCTTATAAGGCACTCAATACCCCCAAATAGCAGAAACCATTATAGCTATCAAAGGGACAAATTGCTTTAACTTGACTTTTTTTTTAAAAAAAGTAAAAAATCAACAACTTACAAGCCATCTTTAAAAGAAATGACATTTTGACCTTTGCTAACTGTTATTGTCTTGGGATTTTTGCCCTATAGACTAGGGATGTCAAACTCACGGCCAGCGAGCTGAATGTGTCACGCGCTGGCCACGCCCACCCCCGGTTTAGCAAAGGGAAAAAAAGTCATGATATGACACGTGACGATGTGACACCACGAATATGTATGATTGGGTTCTGTGATGGAAAAGTAGACACGTGACTGTAGCAAAATACAACATCTATCAGTGTCAGAACACTTTGTTTTCAGTAAGAAAATCCCATATTTAATAGCTGTGACTTTGGATTCAAGGTGAAACCCTCCTATCTATCCTGCTTTGGAACCTTTTGGAACAACTTAGAATATAATGTAGGGGGTTTAGTACAATCCTTTATGGCCAAATCACTTCTAAAGTTTATGTTGGATTAAGAATAGTAAATGTGAATTATAATATTATCAGGAATTTGAGTGTAAGCCCATTTTTGTTACCAGAGCAATGAGTCACTTATGCTAAGTGATCATTTAACCTTTCTGTCACATATCTTGATTTTGTATAAAGCATTTCATTACTATGTCATTGTTATATCAGGCAGAATCAAAAATTCACTTGACTGCGAAGATTTTACAGTAATACATTATTAACTGCTTTCAACTATAATTATATATTCTCAAATCAAATTTTGTAAGTGACTAAATGGGTTAAAGTATTGTAACACAATAGCAGGTTCGCCTTTCAGTATCAAGACAATTTCCTTATTAAGTAAGAAGATTTCTCAAACATGATCAAATGTTTTATTATTACAATGATTAATTTTGAAGTTATATCATAATTTTTAATGGGGCTACTACATGGCTACAGTACATCTTTAACGTATGTTTAAAAATAACTGAATGGGCATTGTCCCATTGTATTTAGAAGAGTTAACTTCTAAGTTTAAAAATATCAATAGGTATCATGATAAACACCTATCATCATGTTTAGAATATACTTATTCAAATAGATCTTCCTGAACTGTTACATTGCAAGGATACATTTTAAAACCATCACATCCTTCAAACAGGCTCAGCTATTATTTAAAAAAAAAAACGGGGGAGAATACTATCATTGTGTATTACTCATTTGTGAGTCATACAGCAATCACAGCTTCATAAAAATGTAAATGTACAATTATGATATTTGCCTCTCAAAAGTTTCTTAAGTTCAGAGCTTTGCTTTAACTAATATGAATAATGTACAGCTCTCCACAATTATAATAGTGCTATCTTCTCTTATCATGGATTATATTCTATTGTTGTTGTTGCTGAAATATATAACTTAGATAATCTTACCTAGAACATCTTTTCCATGCTCAGGAATCAGCACTTTCCATTTGGATTCCTCAGGCTCAGTAAAATCAATGTTAATTAATCGATAGTTTGGAGCATGTCGGTTTGTCTTGAAGGTGAATATTGTTCCCTCATTGGTGACATACTCATATTCTGCATCAAAGTTGTCTATCAGTTTCACCCATTGCAAAAGACCTACATTAAGATAATGAAGAAATTTACTCTAAGAGATATATGCAAAGTTGGTAAATTACCATATAAAATGTCTTTTACACCCCATATGAAGTTATTTACAAGTCCCATAACTGCAAGTTATTCCTGAGGAAAAGTACAATTGAATTATGTAGATTTTATTGATTATGAAATCAGGATTCCATATTCATAGCAGAATGGTTAAATGTACAGTATTAATATCAGAGCACGGTCAAGAGAAAAACATCTCATTGTTTCAAATGACATGTCACTTTGGATAGGCAGGTTTTCTTTTCAATTCAATTTTTTAAGATGATTATAGCAAGTCTTAAGTCTTACACCTATATACAGATTTAAATAGGGTAAGCCACATTATGATCAATACTTGTTATTCCCAAAATGAATATCAAATCACAGTTTGAAGAACTGTTTTGGATCCATCTGAGGCTTCAAATATTCTTGATGAATTTTATTTCTTCAATCCCACTTAAAACTTCTCTAATTCCTTGAACTGTAATGTTGAGCAAAGTATTGAAATCTCTGAACATTCTAATTAACACAAGTTCTCATACTGTGAAATTTATTTACATTTGCTCAGATATCTATAAAATTATACTGCATCGTTCACTTGTGTGGCAAATGTTACAATCAGCCAGGTAAAAGTAACGGTTAAGGTTCCACTCACACATTTGTGCTAGTCGTTCCCTACTCTAGGGGACGGTGCTCATCTCCATTTCTAAGCCGAAGAGCCAGCACTGTCTGATGACAATTCCGTGGTCATATGGCTGGCATGAAGGTGCATGGAACGCTGTTACATTCCCACCAAGGTGGTATCTATTTTTATACTTGCATTTTTACATGCTTTTGAACTGCTAGGTTGGCAGAAGCTGGGGCAAATAACGGGAGCTCACACTGTTACGCGGCGCTAGGGATTTGAACCACCAAACTACCGACCTTTCTGATCAACAAGCTCAGCATCTTAGTCACTGAGCCACCACATATACGCAAGCCTAAACATGTATGAAAGCTAGAATAAGCCCAGCAAAGGTAAACCATCCATCACCTAATATTCCACTGCAAATTAATAAATATGGAACATGTAAATTAGTACAAATACATGCAAATATGTCAAAGCAATCATCAGTTTAAAACTGTCAATCAGCCTTTTACAAAACTCATCAAGACATGCATGACAACAAATTCCTTAATTGTTTCAAACTGCTTGGATAAGAAAGCCAATATTTAAACTGGAGAATCATGATTGCACTCAAATGATCATCCAAAAACTGATGTTGTGAAGCAGAAATGAGTATATGCTTGTTTATTATCTCTTTCATTCTTCTACACTCAAGAATCATTATTTTTACATTTATGTACATTACCAAACTCTTCCAATGCAGCCCATAATACAATTTCAATTTGCACCCAGACAATATGCAGTTATTCGGCTGTAGATAGATTTCCAACATGTCTAATATCAGTATATTTTATTTGCTTCTTTAGAATCTTACTAAATTTTGCTAATTGAAATAATTCATTGTCTCAAGCAATGGCTTCAGATGTCACCATTTCTATTGTCTCTTCCAGTGTTAAATCCAACATAATTTAATGTAACTGAACAATGTAAGTTTCAGAACATTTAAAAGTATTTCCTCACATAGCATACTGCTAAACTAGGGAAGTCACTCACACAAGATACCATGACCTGAACAGTCTTTACAGATGACAAGTCATGAAGAATATAGCAATATGCCAATTGTTAAGGAACATATTTTATAGGATATCATCACTCTCCTATCCATATTTTCCACATCTTTTCTTTCCTGAAGAGATTAACCTCTATATAACTTAAAATAATGAACTAGATGGGACAATCATCTGATCTAGTAAGGTTTTTTCTATATTGGCTTTTGACTAGCTGCCCTCTATAGAAATAAAACCCTAGCCTAAATAAATTACTAGACTGATGAAGTAGAATGTCCTTATGTTAATTACCTGAAATATTTGAAGTGAACTACAGTATATTGTAATGATCAGGACATTCAATTACAACAACAGCAATATGGAAATAATGGATTGCACTATGATGGTAGAGCTATTTCAAAAGTATTCATGCAGTGAAAATTGTTTGATAAACTCTTAGTCCAATCCCAGCTATGTTAAAATCTCGTGTTTCAATTTCAAAGTTTATCATAATAGGTTCTACAGAGTTAAATATCTTTAAAATTGTTTGTATTTGAAAGATTAAGGAAATCTTCATATTCTTCTCCCTGTTTATCGTATTGTATATCTGAACTCAGATAGAAGTTCCAACTTTGAACTGGTATGCTAAAAGATGCTATTACAGGAAGCCTACAGGAACTGATGGAAAACCTACAGAAGTATTGGAAGCTACAGAAAAAGAATCAGTAAAAAGTCTAACTAAGCTATGCCAGCAAATCTGGAAAACAACACAGTAGCAAACAGATTGGAAGAGGTCAATCTACATTCCAATATTTTAAAAAAAGGAGATTTAAGAGAGTGCGCAAATTATTGTCCAATAACCTTAATTTCATATGCCAGAAAAATAATGCTTAAGATCATCCAAAACAGATTGGAGCCCTACATGGAAAAAAAGATGCGAGATGTTCAAGTTGGCTTTAGAAAAACTGAGGAACATGAGACATTATTTCTGATACGCACTGCTAATTCAGAAAATCACAGAGTATGAAAAAAGCTTCTCTGATTACAGAAAGGTTTGTGATTGTGATCACAACAAATTGTGGCATGTGCTTTAAAAAATGGAACATCTAACTGTGCTCATTAGAAGCCTATATGCAAGTGAGGAAGCCGTAGTATAGGCAGAAAACAGCCTGGCTCCAGGCTGGCAAAGCAATAAAACAAAGCTATATAGGCTTTCTTTATTTATTCAACCTATATATTGAATGTATATTGAGCAAAGGGTGGCCTAGTGGTGAAGCTTTGAGTATACTCACCACCCTGAGTATATAAGTTTTAAATTAAATTAAATTAATTGTTCTCACTGTCAGGAAATTTCTCCTTAGCTGTAAGTTGCTTCTCTATTTGATTTAAGTAGGTAGCCATAAGTGCTGTTACTTCGACTGTGTACTAGAATGTATAAGCATTACACATTTCTGCTTCTGCTAAGCAAAAAGGAACACAGTGGGAAATCTTGGAGAAAGAGAAGGACAATCTTTCACAGAATTAAGCAGAGAGAGCGCATTATTAAACAGGAGAAATGGTTTCCCAGGTAACATTGAAATTTGCCAAAATACTGTTTCAATGTAGTGATAAAGAAACCAAGACACTATCAGTGTGTCAATAGAAACTGAATAGAAATCCAAGAGACTGTCAGCAATCAAACAGAATGAGCATTCACTGGAAGGATAACAAGAGGGAAAACAGCTTGTATTGTATTACCCAACATACAACATGAACACCAAGGTGTAGAAATTGCCCATCTAGGAATAGCAACTATTGCTAAAAATATATCATAAAAACAGTAAAGATACAGCTATCAGATTTGTTTAGAGGAAGTAGAAAAGGGCATTTTCAGAATGCCTAAAATTAGTTCAACTGTTTGTGCAGCTATATTATTCCAAGCTGCTGCTGATACAATCCTTTCTCCTTGATATCCCCTTTTAAAAACTTGAGCAGATGCTGTTTGATATACTTTACAGGCAGCAATATGGGCACCAATATGCCCCCAAACATTCCTTGTATTTACCTGTCAGGCTTTTCACTTCAGCTGATATAATTTTTTGAAATAACACTCTAAGAAAATCCTGTTTTCTAAAAATGTTAGGTTTTTGAAAGGTATTTATTGCCATGGAAGACAATAGTCTTAGTAACATTTGTAAAATATAAGTTATTAAGTTATATAAATATAAAACATAGGTTATATGCTGTACGTTATTAATTGTTCTTTAAGAGCTTTCCTGATAATTAATATGTATCCTGGCCATTCTGACACCATTTATCTTCAGTGGCTGCTTAAAGACAAACGGATCATAGTCATAGTGTAGGTAACTAGATTCTGTACAGCAGCACCAAGAATTAGTTGGAACCTGATGAATAAACGATTATAGTTATTTTACATAATTAATGCACCAAATATTTTGGTATCATTTGGTTGCATTTTAGTATCTAATGATATAGGCATTCACAATTTCAGGACTAATATATTATATAGCTTAGACCACAGGTGTCAGACTCGTGTTGCCGTCATGTGACGTTTCGCAATGTTTTCCCCATTTGTGAAGGTAGGGTGGGCGTGGCCTGCGGGCTGCCAGTTTGACCCTCCTGGCTTAGGCCATATTCTTGCGTACATGCAACTGACAGATAGGCTACCAAATTATGATTTTAACATAGCTTTTTTTGGGTTATTTGTTATTACTCTATTCTAGAACTTTACTTTTAACTAGATACTCTTTGAATATTTTTAATTGCACTGGTTTTTGACTGTAATAAACATTTTGAGTGACTGCTATAAGAGCTAATGGAAGTTCATCTAAACTGTAACCTTAAGGGGACCTATTTCTAACTTTTTGCATCGGACATAATAAGTTAATTTGATTCTTTATTCAACTATTACAAAAAGATGACTATGCTGTCCTGCTCCTTTGCCACAGTCCACCAAGCCATGTGACTTCCTATTAAGATTATACTTTTAATTTGAAAAACCCACAAGAAAAAAAGAGACAGCTTGCATGCACAACAGGCAAGACTAAGATTTTCAGAATCTTGAGAATAAAAGCTTATCGCACCAGAGGGAGAAACTGTAAAGAGGAAAATACATTAAAACTTGAGAGCCAGTTTTCCTAGCAAGCAATCAAGTGCATGACATATAGAAATGAACCTTATTTTTAGTCTGCGTTTTGAAGCCCTATTTCAAAAACAGACAGCTTGAGAAATGACAAGAATATTAGGCTACATCCTCTTCCCACATGTTTCCCTTATGAAGTCTATTTGTTAAGGTTGGAACTGTACTCGGAATGAAAGCAAATTAATCTTCCAGAACCGCTAGTATGTAATTAAGGCTCGGTGGTTATATATCACACATCATGCACCAACAGACTGTGAGTGTCTTTTCAATTTAGTCTGCAAGTGCACTTTTCGCCATGTGGTTTTATCAGTTCAATAAGGAATGTTACTAAGTTCACAAGATGAAATAGCAGAGTACAATGCAATAATAATTATGATGCCATTCTTCCATTATCTCTAGCCAGCATGCTGCCTGAAAAAGGAAGCTGTATTCCAACAGATATTTGAATGTCATCATGGGAAAGGCTATTCTATATGTTACCACCATAAACAGAGCACAGGTAATTTCTATGAAGAGAAGTAAATATATTTGTATTTTAAATCCAGATTAGAATTCAATTTTGGAATCATAACTCATTTATATAACAATCACAGTGCTGTAGTTCAATGAAAGTAATATGACTATAGATGTGTGAATCCTATACAGTTGTAATCCATTAATAACTTTTTTTCCCCTTTCATATTCCCAGGCAGTGGAGCAGTGGAGAATTTCCTTTGTTATAACGTCCTGCAAAATCAAGACTGAAGTGATATCAGTCTTGATTTTGCGGGACATGTATAACAAAGGAAATTCTCCACTGCTAGCCCATTTTCAAGAACATAGCTTACTACTGATTAAAAAAGAAAAAAGAAATAAGAGATACACTGTTTCTTAATTTTTGAGCATAAAGACTATACAGGCAGTCCTCAACAGTTCGTTTAGTGATTGTTCAACATTACAACAGCACTGAAAAAAAGTGACTTATGACCTTTTTCACACTTATGACCATCGCAGCATCCCCACAGTCACGTGATTTACATTCAGATGCTTGACAACTGACTCACATTTATGACCATTGCAGTGTCCCAGAGTCATGTGATCTCCTTTTGTGACCTTCTGACAAAGTCAATGGGGAAAGCAGATTCACTTAACAACCAGATTAGAAATTTAAGAACTACAGTAGTTCACTTAACAAATGTGGCAAGAAAAGTCATAAAACGGGGCAAAACTCGGTTAACAAATTTCTCACTTAGCAACCATAAATTTGGAGCTCAGTTGTGGTCCTAAGTTGAAGAAACCCAATTTAATAGACTAGGGAGGAAGAGGTTAGATCTGAATGTCCATTCAACATGAATAGGATCTTTTGCATACAGTATATAACATTGGCATTATGTGTGAGTTAAACAGTAAATGGACTTTGTCTATTACTTCCCATTTCTACTACATCAAAGATGAAGATATAATTATGTTATTAAGATATTTTTCCAGCTATTGATATATTTTGAATTGCAATATAATAAATGGTTGCTATAAGTCAGTTACATTTGTACTGATTCAAGCATTGAAATCAAGTAAGCAACCAAGCAACTAAGCAAAGGTTTGGCAAATCTAAAAAGGAGTGATCTTACCTGTTATATTACTTGATTCCTTCTGTAGTTTACAGTACCACAATCTGTTCACTGGATCACATCCCTCCCGTATAGAAAGCAAAGCATATTGCCCGTCATCAGATACCTAAGCATCACCAAAATTAAAGCAACGTCAATAAGAGAGGGAAAAAAACCACCAGCAAATAATAACAACAACAAAAACAACAATAACATTGCAACCTGGCCATCAAAACTTACCAGCTATGGATGAAACATGTAACAGTGATACCCATTGTCATCGGGGCACTTGGCACCATGTCCAAGAATTTTACAAAACACTTCAACAAATTGCAATTTCCTGCAATCACACCAGCGGAACTGCAAATAACTGTACTACTCGGAACATCATAGATTTTAAGAAGGTACTTGGTTGATACCTAGGATGCTTGCAGCAACTTGTATCAAACTGAGTTTCATGTTTAATGAATAAAAGAGATAATAATAATAATAATAACAACAACAACAACAACAACAATATATTTTATACATATTATATTTTATATATTATCATTATTATTATTATTATTATTATTATTATTATTATTATTATTAACAACAAAAAGGTCTGGGAGCACTAGCTTGTTTCAGACACAGAAAAAGTCAAAACACGATACTTGTCTTTGGTAACATTGTGTGTCAGAAGGTTGCAACATTTACTGAAGCCCTGGGACAAACAAATGTCACTTGCGAGAGGAATTAGAACTGGCAACATCCAATTTAATTTGCAGAAGAAGTCAGTGCCACATAAGACTCTATCTTTCTGAATAAAATCATGACTCAAAGTAGCAAATAGATTCTACTGACAGCTAGAAGAAATATACTAAGACCATTATTTCAGCTAATCTAGCATAATCGACTGGCTGGGTCCACATGTGACATTAAGCCATAATGTGGTTTATCTGAATTTGTGTTGGTGTGCTCAATTGCTATTTCTTCAGCAAATTAATCATGTGTAATACAGTATGTCATCCCAGTCCCTGTGTGGCCTTGGGCTTTCCAGAATTTCTTATCTGAACTTGGAACCTTCTGCAAGTAGTTTTAAAAGTGCTGAAAGCATCTAATATTCCCAAGGTAAAGTTCATGCTGAATATTAATTCTAAACTCACAATGCCTTCAGTTTATCAAAGCAAAATTGGTCTTTGAAAACATTTCATTTTTGTTCAAGAATCCCCATAGCGCATTCCTCATTGTTCCCTGCTAGACTGGGGAAGAGTGGATAACTCTTTGCTTAGTGGGATTCCCAAAACACCCTCTTAATGTAATTCTACAATGTATAATTCAGGCGGAATGACAATTAAGTCTCTCTTTATTGCTACATCTTTTCATCAATTCATTTGAGAGCACGAAGGAATTTAAGACTATCAAGAGAAAACTTTATTGACTCTATGTGGAAAAACCCATCTGCAGATATTTTTATGCAAGATAAACAAAGAATGGGCATTATTGGCCCTTATGCATAGATGCTTCCGCAGACACCTCCCTCCACCTCACTTGTTTGAATAGTGAGAAGCAATGGCATTTGACAAATGTGGGCATTTGTCCCACATTTTTGCATTCCCTTACTAAGGGGTTGGGAAAACTTTCACATGGGATGAATTTTTGAGGTCCTCCCAAGGATGCATTGCCAAAACTTGCCTGCACATTACAGGTAGTCCTTGACTTACAATCTTTCATTTAGTGACCATTAGAAGTTACAAAGGCACTGAAAAAAGTGAATTATGACCATTTTTCACACATATGACCATTGCAGCATTTCCTTGGTCACATGAGCCATTCAGACGCTTGGCAATTGGGGTCATATTTGTGACAATTGTAGCGTCCTAGGATCATGTGATCACCTTTTGCGACCTTCTGACAAGCAAGGTCAATGAGAAAGCCAGATTCACATTACAACCATGTTTCTAATTTAACAGCTGCAGCGATTCGCTGAAGGACTGTGGCAAGACAGATTGTAAAATGGGGCAAAACTCACTTAACAACTGTCTCACTTAGCAACAGAAATGTAGGGCTCAATTTTTATTTTATTTTTTTAATTTGATTTATATGCCGCCCTTCTCCGGAGACTTAGGGCGGCTTACAATGCATTAAGCAATAGCCTTCATATTTTTTGTATATTTATACAAAGTCAGCTTATTGCCCCCACAAACCGGGTCCTCATTTTACCTACCTTAGAAAGGATGGAAGGCTGAGTCAACCTTGAGCCTGGTGAGATTAGAACTTGCAGTAATTGCAGGCTGCTGAATGTTAATCACAGTGCCTTAGTCTACTGCGCCACTCAGGCCCCTAATTGTGGTCATAAGTTGAGGACTACCTGTATCAATTTCCAGCTGCACAGTTTTTTTTCTTTTTCTTTTATTAAAGAAAAAAGAGTTACAATAAAAATGGGCTGAAATTTTCAGCCTGCCTCACCAGTAATATCAGGCCATCATTTAGTCAGGACATAATCAGGACATTCAGTTTTCAGAGCCAAATTTTAAATGGAAAATAAAAGGCTCCCTATTTCTAACTTGGTACATATATTCTGCCAAAGTTACAAAATTCATAACCAGATACATTTTTAATGAAGTTCATTTTTATTGTCATCAGTGTACCTCTAGTGTTACTTAAAAGTTTGTGAACCCCTTTGAATTTAGATCCTATCCACCAGCAAATAAATAAATATATGTAATATTTATGACTAATTTATTTAATGGGTTTTATTTATTTATTGTGTAATATTTGTAACTCATTTGGTTCTATTTATTTATTTAACATATCATATTTAGAAGTGGCCCATCTCAGTGGTGAAAGCCAATTTTTTTTACTACCGGTTCTGTGGGCGTGGCTTGGTGAGCATGGCTTGGTGGGCGTGGCAGAGGAGGGATACTGCAAAATCTCCATTCCCACCCCGCTCCAGAGGAAGGATACTGCAAAATCCCCATTCCCTCCCCACTCCTGGGGGAAAGATATTGCACAATCTCCACTCCCACCCCATTCTGGGGCCAGCCAGAGGTGGTATTTGCTGGTTTTCTGAACTTCTCAAAATTTCCACTGCCGGTTCCCCAAACTGCTCAAAATTTCTGCTATTGGTTCTCCAGAACCTGTCAGAACCTGCTGGATTTCACCCCTGGCCCATCTCCCTCATAGAATGACTCTGGTGGGTTTATCTTTTAGGATTTGAGAGAGGTTATGCTTTAGATCATATTTATATGGAATTATTTAAAATTAATTTTCAAACTTTTAAGCACCACTGAATGCCAATAGGAAGCAAAGATAATTAGCAAATAGTTTTGCAAAATCTGTGCATTTTTGACAGGTTCAAAAATGAACCTCAAGATATTCCAAGTACAGCCCCATATATATTTTGAACTGCAGGTAGAGAGGATAGCAACTGAGTGTTCTGTTCATAAAAGGCTCTGGGTTTAAATGAACAGGAACAATCAAAAGGCAAAATTATGCAGGTTATTTTCATTAAAATGCCTCCCCCCACCCTTCCAGGACAGATTCAACTGGTCTTCCGTTTGGAAGGAAAAAACTAGGCGTATTCTAGAAAATAAGATTTTTTAAATTAAAAACACTGAGGGGGAAAAAATAGGACATTGGGATTTTTCTATTGATTTTTCATCAAAATCCTAACTACGACTAATCCTGCTTAGCATTGTTTTGAGATCAACCAAAATCAGCTTAGTACTGTCCCATTTTCTTTGAGCCTATTCCACAATAAGATCCAAAACAAAATTTTTATAAGTTCTCTAGCCCTGTGTGTGGAGTCCTACTAAATATGATTCTGTTTACTCAATCATCTAAAAAGGTCTTGCTAAAGATTCCAGCCCAAAGTGTAGATCAGGTTTTTTTTTTTTTGTCATAGCCATTGTTCCATGAAACATCTTCCCCTCAGAAATATACATGGCACCTGATCTTCTGGCATTTTGGAAGGGGCTTAAGACCATTCTTCTTTAGTGGACCTTAAGCCCAGAATGAGGATTTTGATCTGCTATTTAGTTTTTTTAATGTAATATGTTGGTTTCAGTCTCTCTACCCAGAGACTGAAGTAGGGTTAGCCTATAAATATATGTTCCATATCTTGTTTTCCTCAAGTCTTAATTTTCCCAATACTTGGTTTCCTTCCAAGGATTTTAGTTCACTGATCCTGACTGCTTCCTTTATCTGCTGTTACCCTGTCTAGCTTCCATGCCTTCTTTAGGCTGATTTCTCATCCATCCTGTTATCTCAACAGTGCTACAATTCAACTGGTCCAAGAACGCATGTGTGAGGTTTTACGTTCCAGCACAACTGTTCTGTTTCCTCTTCTGGAAGTTTGCCTGAGGAGATAACCAGTCTGTCTGTTTTTAACTCTCCAGAATTCAAAACATTAATGAAAATCTAATGCATCACGTCTCCTGTTACTGTACAATCCCATCCCTGAGATTTCAACCACTACTGTTCTTAAGTGCTTTATAATCTCATTACATTAGCTCTATCTGCACTATTTTATTGAAAAGAAAGATTCACCCTAACTATTTCTTTGTCCTTTATGACAAATGCTTCTAGATACAGAAATAAGGCTATTACAATAAAAACATTTAAGAAAAGCACACTCATTGAAAGTTGGATGCTTTTCTTGAGTTACTTGAAGAGGGCCAGGATAGAGGAAGAAATATTTATAGAGTAATCTAATCATTCCAATTTTATATATTATATTTGTCCAATAAGTTGAGCTTCTCCATAACAATAGCAAGTATAAGACAAGTTCATTTAAAATCATCATGGCTTTTTGCTTCACCTGAATCATACCATTTACTAGCGCCATCTTCTGGGAAGTATCTCAAACTCATTTCTATTTCTAATCAAATATACTTGCTTCTAGCTAGAACTGATACAGATGAAGAAAAGATACAGAGGAGCAGAGATCAGTTAAAAGTGTAAAGCCAAGTTCAGTTGGGCTGATCTTCATGAACATAATCTTAGTGTTGCTGACTGCACCATAAATAGTTTGACAAAGTTTTGTTCCAGGATGTTCTTTTCAACTTTCCAATCTAATCAGTCTTTTGGAATCCCAATACTGTAGTTCTCCATTCAAGTTCAACTAGCTCTACTTTGCTTAACTTCTGAACCTAAACAAGACTGTTCTGGTGTTGCCAGCTGCTGAGCCAACAGCTGTTTAGGAACCTTTGCCCTTATTTGTAAACTTTTAAAAAGAGAAAGGCATTATTACAAAAGGTTGGGCTATTTTATTCTTTCCTACAAGGAAATCAAGATAGTGAATGTAGCTATTTCCTAACCATAATTTCTTTTTCTCCTATAACAATCCTGCGAATTAGACTAAACTCAGAGATGATGGTTAGCATCATGGAGCATGCTAAGCCAAAATTGGCCCTGGCTGATACATAAGCTAGTGAGAGTCACAGGGTCATTCAATGATGTTCATAACTGACTATGGCTTTAAAACTTTCATTTTACATATGGAAACATTACATTTCATGGGAATCTAAAAAGACACAGATTGGAAGGAAGGAGATATTACTGAAATGCAATGTATTTTTCCCCCTTTTTTCACATGAGCCTGATTTCAAGACTGCCTGGGCAAGTTTTCTTGGCTGGGTTTTTCAGAAATGGTTTGCCACTGTCTACTCACTAAGGCTAAGACAAAATGTCTAGATCAATGGGACTAAAATTTACAGTTTCCAGGTTTCTGGCCTGATGCATTAAAAATTATATCAAACTGGCTTTGAAAGTAATTGTAAGTGATTCATTTTCTTAACTCTTTCCGAAGTTTATTAAATTCATAACATTTATCCATAGTTTTGTTTATTTCCCCTTTTACATCTAGTATGTTATTCACCTTAACCAATAAAATAGGAGCTCTTGGGGCAATTTTTAAAAAACTTCAATTAATATGGGCATCCATTTCAATGTTTATCCTCACCTGGTACACAGTATGCAAAGGTTTTCAAACATCCTAAGAGTGTACTTAACATCACACATCTTATGTGGAATTAGCAACCATTTTTCCAATATTAGTAGTCAAAATGTGTCAGGAAGAGAACAAATAATCAGGTCTGACAGGACGACAAAGCAAATGCCTTTAATTAACAGCTAAGGCTGCAAGCGTAGAAACCACCTGCAGCTATATAATCAAAAGTTATTAATTCCTTCACATAAATATATACCTTTGCTGTGCAAGCTCCTGTTATTACATCAAATTTAATAAATTTAGTAAAATGAGACATCACTCTTTTTTCATTGATAATATTTTGGAACTGAAGGCCTAACCAGAAGACACTAAAGATATTTCCATTCTCTCAGACAGTAAATCCACTGAATTTACATTTGACTTAAAAATGCTTAAAACTATACTAAAACTATACTTGGAAGTACACATTTCTCAGCCAACAAAATTGCTCTGAAAGCAATAAACCTCTGTGTAGGCCCCCAAACATAATTTTGGTTATGATTTAGAGATTTTCAAGGACCATAGGCTAACAGTTACATGTAACTGGGGTAGTCCATTTGTCAATCATAAATTACCTGGAGTAGAGCTCTGACAGCCAAATTTCAACATGGCAAAATTACCCAGAAGAGTTTTAAATCTGTCAAGAAATTCTAAGCGCATGTACAACTATGTGTTCTATTGATGAGCATATAACCTGGAATATTACACTAAGATACTTAAAACTCCTCATATATTCAGTCTCCTGTGCCTCTCATTCTATTCAGCTTATTAGGGTGTTATTTTGGCCAAGCCATCACTTTAGTCTTTTGACTAAATTTATCCCATAACAGTGATGGTTAACCTTTTCCAGACCAAGTGCCCAAAGTGCGTGTGAACCCCCAAAAATGCAACGTGCGCGTGGCCCCTGAACATGCGCCCACCCTCCGTGCATGCACACACACTCCCACATATGCTCTGCCCATCGCGCATGTGCGACAGAGTCCCTAAGGCCAGCTGGCCGGGGGGAGGCACACGCACATGCGTGGTGGAGCTGAGCTGGGCCGACGGCTCGCGTGCCCAGAGAGGACTCTGCGTGCCACCTCTGGCATGCGTGCCATAGGTTCACCACCACTGTCCTATAGTATTGCACTAAACATCTGAGGAGTCAGTTAAGGCCACTAGGAATTCTTGCATCATTGGTGTATAGCAAGAATAAAAGGTTAACATGTACAATTTTGGGAAGAACAAAGAATTATTCACATCATGTTCGACTAATGCAAAGGAAACAAGAAACAGAGCCAATTTATTTGCTAAACAATTGCTGAGTCTCTAAACACAGTTTATTTTACTTTATCATCTACCAATATTCTAAGTGAATTGTTCAAAGACTACGTCATACCTCAACTCCACCCATCCATTTTGGCTCATGAGGAAATTCGGCACATAAAACATCTTTTGACTGGTCAGTTCCCAAGACATGATAGTATAGTTTCTGGTGCAAATTGGTTGCTGTTTCAGTGCCTGGAGGGAAACAGCATATTTGATGACATGTATGCAAGTTGTAGTTCAAAAACATCAATGATAAGAATTTGCAACTCCTACAGAGTAAAAGTTGTTCAACTTGAAAGGTAGCAAATTATGTAATTCGTAGAAATACCAGCCCTACTTGCCAAAAGGTTTTCTCTTGTCTACAGGGATAATTACATCACTACTTAAGTATAATATCTCTACATTATTGCTTTTATTTAAAAGTAAGCTGCCGTATTTCTTTTACTTATTTATTTGTTAGGGAAGTGAAACATCATTTTGGCTGTAACTTAAAACCTCAGTGGTTTCAGGAAACCAAGATGTGTTAGCAAAGATGGTCAGGCAGAATGAAAAACCATAGGAGTCAAGGAAGCTAAAGCACTGGAAGAGAAGACAGCCCAGGAAGGGAGGAAGGCAGCAAGCAAGCAGACTCTCTGAGTTACCCCTGAAGTTCAGAAACCTGTCTTGAACTAGATACAGTAGAGGTCCCCAAACCGGTTTCATCAAAGACTATTTTTCCAGAGAATGTGTGTGAGAGGTAGGACGAATGTGCAACCTAGATCCATACATGTGCAGTTTACAGAAGTATTCATGCTTCTCTGAGAATCTAATGCCTGATGATCTGAGGTGGAGCTGAGGCAGTGATCATAGCACTGGGGAGCAGTTGCAGGTACATATGAAGCTTCGCTTGTTTGCCCACCGCTCACCTCCAGCTGTGAGGCCCAGTTCCTAATGGGCCACAGACTGGTACCAGTCCAGGCCCAGGGTCTGAGGAGCCCTGAGATACAGGACCCAGATGCTGAAGGTTAGAATAGAATAGAATTCTATATTGGCCAAGTGTGATTGGACCCACAAGAATTTGTCTTTTGTGTATATGCTCTCAGTGTACATAAGAAGAATAAAATACATTCATCAAGAATAAAAAGATACAACACTTAGTGATAGTCAAGGTTACTAATAAGCTATCAAATTATACTAGCAAACAAATAAAAACAATATAAATTTAAAGATACAAGAAACATGGTTATAGTAATAAGTGGAAAGAGATAGATACTAGTAAGGAAGAGAAGAATACTAATACAGACTTAGTAAATTATTTGATAGTGTTATGGGAATTAATTGTTAAGCAGAGTGATGGCATTCGGGGAAAAACTGTCCTTGTGTCTAGTTATTCTGGTGTGCAGTACTCTATAGCATTGTTTTGAGGGTAGAAGTTGAAACAATGTATGTCCAGGATTGTTAATATTATTAATATTAAGATAATATTAATATATTATAATATAATATTAATATAGGATTGTTAAGATTATTAATAAAAAGTTGTTGATAGGTTAAGCTAGATTCCTATACAAACCTTTATTGCCTGCCACTCACCATCACTTTTGCCATCACTTTTGGGGTAGGAATTGTAGAACATGCCTTTCCCATCATGCGTCCAAGCCATACAACTGAATTTTACCATTTCCAATGTGTCTGGAAGGTCTTCAGCACCGTCCACCTTCATAAATTTAATCGTTACCCAGTCTGATCCACTGGAACTCAAGCCATATGCAAAATATTCACCATCTTCACTGAATGCAAAACCTGCAGGTTATTTACAAATCATATTAGTGATATTTTCTTTTAGATCATTGTTCTGTTTTTAATTTTTTGAAGTTGGTGTCTCTCCAGATGTGTTGGTAATACAAGTTTCAGAATTCTTAACAATCATAGTTAAAAGCTACACTATTTCTTTACTACATAAGCAACAGATAAAACTTCTCAAACCTGGATGTTCTTTAGATGCACAGAAGTTAAATTTTTTAGAATGTGCACATATGCATGTGTTGTGATTTGTGACATCTTTATTCATAATTCAAAGGGAAACCTGTTATACTGACCTCGTAAAGCCACAGTGCCATCATCTGAAAGCTTATTAGGATCAAGAAATACTCTGCCATCAGTATCCAAAGAATCTTGCACATATAATACTCGTTGGTTTTGAAGTCCAGAATTATAAAAGTGAAAATACCTAGAAGACATGTGTGATGCTGTTCTTAATTTTAAGTAAAGCCAAATCTAGATACCAACATTACCCCAGTAAATAATCATAAAGGCAAACACACCATAGACATAACTATTACTTTTACTGAGACTCAGTGAACATATGGCACATCGACCACAATCCTCAGCATTACCAGCAACAATTCTGTCTATGAATCAAATCAATTGCTTGCTGACATGTGCAGTCTTGACATACCTTTTCCCTTTCTTGAAATGGCAACTATACTTGGGATAGTCATATAGTTCAGTCATTCGCTCTTTAAATAGTCCCCGGACACTGCATTGTTCAAGGAAGGGCACGGTTATTTTATTTTGGGCTTCTACAAATGCCTACGGAAAAAGTAACACAATATATCCAATTAGACAAACATATCTGTTAGCGAAAGAAAAGTTATGTGCTGATTGTGTATAATTTCACCTCAAAACTAGAATAAAATGCAACTCATCCATTATTTGAGGAAAATTGTATTTCACATTATCAAAAAGCAAAAATTTTCCACTAGGCATAAAGCCTAATAGTATCCAAACTAAATTGTATTGTAAACTTAATTTTTTTTTTAAAAAAAAATCCAACTAAATTGGTCACCTAATTTTCTGGACACCAGAACAACCTATCCATTTTTCTCATTATCTATCATGCTTTTTTTCGGTGTAAAAATAAGATGGCACGGTGTTTTGCTGTAAGATGAATAGACTTTGCAAAAAATAGACCATCGTTTTTCACTGACAACTCTACATTTTGGCTTTTTTTCAAGTGCCACACCATACAATTTTCTTAAACATCAAGGAACTCAATGAAAGGACTCCAAGCATATTTTTTGAAATTATCTTTTTACATTTATATAGTTACTTTATATTTTATGGGTGTGCTGATCAACACACCCAGAATGAACAAATTAGTGTAAAGTGGTATTATTAACTTAATACTGAAGTCAGCCCTGACTCAGAAAATTCTGACACCAAAGAGCCTGCTTTGGGAGTGCCAGACAGGTTTAGCTAAGGAAGATGTGAGCATTCAAGTATCTAATTATGATATGACTAGCAGCCATCAGTAGCAGCCGCACCTGCAATTGGAGGATGAAGAACAGGAGCTGAGTATCCACCCAGGTGTGAGTGCGCCATTGTTGTTCTGCAATGAACAGAACAACAATGCAAGAGCATTCTTAGCCTTCACTGGGTTGTCTCTAGAGGTGCTCACTTAACAATTACTCTTTTGGCAATCTTTTGAACTTCCAATGGTGCTGAACAAGTGACAGCTACTTATACTGTTATTTATTAAGAGCTGTGGTAGCTCAGTGGTTAGAATGCTACTTCTGCTGCCTGCTGGCTGCCTGCAATTTGGCAGTTCAAATCTCACAGGCTCAAGGTTGACTCAGCCTTCCATCCTTCTGAAGTCGGTAAAATGAGGACCCAGGTTGTTGGGGGCAATATGCTGACTCTGTAAACCTGTAAAGCACTGTGAAGCAATATATAAATCTAAGTGCTATTGCTATTGCTATACTCTTCATATTTACATCAGCCGCAATGATCACCAGTGCCCCATTTGCAATTATAACACTGCAGCATCCCATAGTTGTGATCTTTGCTGGTTCCTACAAATTAACTTTATGGGAAGCCAGTACGAGGTCACAAATGGTGTCTATGTGATATCTTCACTTAAGAACCTGTGACTATTTCACTTAATAAAAGCAACGGGAAGTCTGGAATTTCTGTTGCTGAGTAGGGTGATATCACGTGATGTCACACTTCGTTTTTATTTATTAATTAAATCTATATGCTACCCATCTTGTTGTTGGAGCAATAGTGAATGCATCACTTAGCAGTGGAAATTCCAGCCCTGATTACAATAATGAAGTGAGGATTATGTGTACATGACGAGCCACCACAAGTTTCCCTTGTATCTTGACTCTATGCACTTGAAACTATAATCTTTTGGTATCCTGAAACTCTGCAGTTCCGATTGTGAGCCAGCTACCAATCTACCTATGGCACTTAGACTTTAGGAGTATAATCTGATTATACTTTCACCCACTGTATTTGATTCTGGCCACTTGAAAGGAACTGCATGCAAACTCTCCAGTTATCTGTATCATGTGTGCACTTGTACACACCCACTGCCTACTGCTGTTTGTATTTGTTTAATCTCATTTAAGCTTTTTGCAAACTACTTTTCTCTCTGCATACATTATGTCTAACCTGGAACAGGAGATAATACAAATATGGGTTCAAGTAGCTGTCAGCGTTCCAGAAAACCCTCCAGTCCAAGTAAAGACGCGGAAGCAAGCATTTTCCAAAGTCCTCTTTACTAGAGTAGGCAAACTGGCACATCTGGGGAAACCCGAATCTGGAAAGCCCGGGTTTTCCTTCAGTAAGTCAAAGCTCCCAAAACCATATGTGCACTTTCCACCCAGTCAGTCACATGCTCCAATCAACATCCGTTCCATCCCGATCCAGCCCCCTGACTACTCCTTCTCCAGATGCGGGATCGCCCTGACCTTGACCGACACGAAGAATGCTATTATGTCTACTAACCCCCCTCCTACTTTTCCACACATGAGAAGGTGGCAGCATTGGAGCTTCTGGCCTAATATGGCTTCCAAAGCTGACAGTAGCTTTATTGTAACTTTTTTAAAAAAAAGAACTGTAACAGCTACAACATACTTGTCCTATGTTAAGCATATTTGTGTAAGAAGATAAATTTAATCCACTTTAATTGCAAAGTAGAATGCAAAAATTAATTGCTGCTTTTGTGAAAAGGTGTATAATTTATACAGCTTCATGCATCATCTCACTCAGGTGTTCTTTATAGAGAGAAAAACAGAAGACGATGACAACTTAACCATGTATTGATTTTGGACAGCCTAATTCATTTCAAAGTAAGTTTTGTTGCATTCAATGGAGTTTCCAGCAGAGTCCTATGAATATTTACCAAGACGACTCACTGAGTTTAAAAGGGCCTAGTAACAAATGATGCTTGTGCTGGATGCTAGTTTAAAGGTGAAAATAGACACGTACATGGGAAAAGAAACACTGCTTGGTGCTTCTTTAATGAAAAGGCAAGTGTAAAATTGAAATCTTCCTTCTTTTGTTATTTCACCAAATACTAGAAAGAGAAAAGGAACCAAAACCAACATTTAGGCAATTCAGTGACTTCCATATATTTTGGATTCTATTTCTACCATTCCTTCCACTGGCTGGGCTTTGTAGGAATCTCTCAAAACAATGTATTATTTATCTTGTTCTTCCCATTTCCTTATAAGTCATTAGTATGCACCTTCAATTCCTGACAGGGGAAGTCCTTCATATAATAAATTGGAGATTTAATCAAGGAGAGAAGCAATCTGGAATTAAGGAGAAACTTCCTAACAGTGAGAACAATTAATCAGTGGAAAAGATTGCCTTCAGAAGTTGTGGGTGCTTCATCACTGGAGGTTTTTAAGAAGAGACTGGATAGCCACTTGTCTGAAATGGTATAGGGTCTCCTTCTTGAGCAGGTGGTTGGAGTAGAAGACCTCCATGGTCCCTTCTAGCTCTATTCAGAATTGAATTGAATTGAATTTGGGGCCCAGTGCTTTTTACTATGCTACTGCTTTTCTTATTCCATAAGCCCAAGGCAATACAGCAATTGCTGTACAACTCTAATGAAAGTATAGAATTCCTCAGTCCAATAATTATGGAAACCAAGTACTGGCTTATCATTTAACTAGCAGCAATCCCTCAATTATTTTTTTTTTAGTTTTTTATCCCTGAAATCAAAAGGACTAAACTACTGGCCCATTTATGTTCATAATTATGTATGGTGATTTGCAATGACTTTCCACAATTTTTCTCTTAGTCCTGCCTAGAAATGCCAGGGTTGAACCTCAAATCCTTCTCATGTACCTTTTTAAATGGCTTTTGATATAGAAAATTCACATAGCTTTATATAGAAGTTCCAGATGTCCAAAGTTATTGTTCATGCTTACTTTTGTTTGTTCACTGTCAGGATCTTCAAGCCAATTATAAGGGTCACATATCTTGCAGCCATGATAGTCATCTACCTTTAGGGGGGAAAAACAAACAGAGATGGGTAAAAAAATACTCTATGGTTCTGTAATATTAGAATTTGTTATATGGAATTTAAAAAGTTATTTTTTTGGAAAGTAGATAACGCAGGTAGAGAAGGTAAATAATTTTATCCATCTGTCTGATTGCAGATCAAATTCTTCCAAATAATTGTTTAATCAATTGTTTATAACTTGAGCTCCAATAGTAAGCATTGAATGTAGCTATTTGTGATCCTATCACAGAAGTCTGTGGATATAATGCCATTTGTCTCAACTGAACACTGATAGGAACAAAGACATACAGGATGGAAAGCGGACTAAAATCCTCCAAAAATACAGATCACTATATTTTGTTACCAAAGATATGACTTTTACAATTCCAACATTCAGTAACATGGCTACATATAGAGGACTTCTTTCTCCCCTGCCTATCAGCCACGATGTTCTCCATATGACACATTGACTTTGGGACATGCCAACAGTCATATTATCAAAAGAGAGAATCATTTTATTTATTACTTTAATTGCATAATTCTATAATTTAAGTTTCTTAAATTATTTTACTGATTTCTATGGTCAGGAAAATAACCAATTTTTCACAGGATCAACATCAGTTTACACACATAGAAACCAAAAAGCTAGTAATGTTCTAATAACGTTGCATAAATTGTAGCAGGAATTCCATTTACATAACTTGTTCTATGTAAAATTTCAAGACAGACTTTTCAGTAAAAAGCTACAACTTCATTACAAGAAAGTAACTACAGACTCAGATATTAGTGTAGAGTGGCTATAGTTTCTTTTAGTAGAAATAATCTCTCACCACAATTTTCATAATAAAGCATTTTTACTGTAAAGCATTTTTTATAATGGATCTGTAGTGTCACAAAGTTGCATATTCTAAAGAAATGGAGAGGAAATGCATGTTTCCCATTCACATTCCCTTTTTAATCAAGGTATGTAACAGTGCTGAAGCTGGAAAGTCGCTGAGACCAGATAGACCTCATGTTTTCTACAACCAAGAGCCTTGGATAGTACAGTGGTCTAAAGCCCTGTTATTAACATCAGCTGCCTGCAATTATTGCAGGTTCGAATCTCACCAAGGCTCAAGGTTGACTCAGCCTTCCATCCTTTCTAAGGTAGGTAAATTGAGGACCCAGTTTGTGGGGGCAATAAGCTGACTTTGTATAAATATACAAAAGTATGAAGGCTATTGCTTAGCACATTGTAAGCCGCCCTGAGTCTCCGGAGAAGGGCGGCATATAAATCAAATTAAAAAAAATAATAAAGAAATCTATCATCAAATAAGGAAGGAGAAGGAAAGGTACGATTTAAACCCTTGCTTGGATATCAATACAGCTTAATCTCTAGGCCCTGTAATAATAGTTGATCTCTGTTGATGTCTACAATAAAAGCAACTTATCTAAACCTTATTTTCACTATTTGCTGCTAGCTCCTGAATGCAAGATCTGAATCCCCAGAAAAGATTTATATCCATGCCTTGAGTACAGTATTCCAACAGCATGTTTGCATGCAGATAAAACACTGGTTCCACACATATCTGACACTTAGATTGCAATCCTATCTATTCAACTAAACTAAGACAGGATTGTATTTTGAGGTGGATATATTATGCTGAAAATGTACATTATTTTCAATAGTGTAAAAACAGGCATGAAATTACAATTCCTCTAATGATATGAGGAAACTTGATTTGAAAAAAAAAAGAAGCTTGGTGGAGGAAGAGAAAGCAGCTGTGGATGAGAATTTTTGCTCCAACACTGATTAAATGTATCATGTAAGATATATATATATATATATATATATATATATATATATATATAGACAGAAACAACAAAAATGTAATCAAAAAGAGCAAGAAAAGGATGACATTAAAATAGGAGAAGAAAATGTGGTACAATTTCTATGGAAATTAGAAGCTATCTTGGAAGAGGATAAAAAGGGCTATACAAAGAGACTCTAACAGACTGAATTGAATTAAAAATAAAACTGATGAAATGGTTTAAGATGAAACTTAAATGTGGGAAAACTGGAGGGACTATTTTAGAGATCTGTGTGAAAACAGTAGTGATATGTTGTGGAATTGAAATTACATTGAATTGAAACTGTTCACAATGTAAGTGACCCAGAAAAAAAATAAAAAAGGAAGTCATAAACGCTATGACAATGTTGAAATATGGCAACATATTTTTACTCAGCTATGGATGTATTAAAATATAGATGTGGTTCATCTAGGAAGTGATGGTATGACTTAAGATATGCCTAAAGACATCAACTGTGCCATACTGTACAGACAAATGACAACATTCTTTCAAATGGAAAAGTAGCAAGAGAGTGTGCAAAAACTACAAGGTGTTAGATATTGACAGAATTTGAATCAGAAGGGAATGAAATATGACAACAAACAAAACTTGTCAAGTGCTGCTGCAGTTTTATGCCAGTCAGAGAGTGTTTGGACCTGATTTTTGCTCTTCGCAAGTCACTAAGAACCACACAAATATAAGAAAGTAGTTTATTATACATTCGTTGATTTAGAAAAAGTGTATAATAAATTCAGTCATTTTGAAATATATATATTTTATACAAATCCCAAGTCCAAGGTTGGTTGCTGAAAGTGGCAAGAATATTATATGATGGAAGCAAAGCACGCATAAGAAAAAAATAGAATCCTTAACTCATGATTCAATATTGAACAGGAAGAAAATCAAGGATGTGTAATTTCCCTTTATTGCTTGATCTATTTATGGATGAAGGAATAAGGAATGCTTGCAATGTTATTAGAAGTATGTTGCTTGGAAATATGAATTTACTTTTATTTTATGGTACTGTATTGGATGAAAACCCAAATAATTTGCACCAAGAGCTAGATAGGCTGTATGATGCAACAAGGATTATGAACTGGAACCTAATACACTAATGCAGATAGCTGTATTTCATAGGGAAAATGGCAAAAGACTAAAACAAGATTTACCTGTATATTGCTGAAGAATGGTCAGAGAAATTTTAAATGGTAAAATAAGTGACAATGGTAATATTGAGTTGTATGTAGTTTTCTGCAACTAATGTTTGTCAAAAAGGTAAATCTGCATGTGGAAAAATGCATGCTTCTTTCTTATATGGAAGTGAGAAGTGTTTGGCTGGGGGAAACAAAATAAGTAAAATCTCTTGGAGTGGGCATCCATAATAAAAATAAATAAATGAATAAATAAAGACAAGCATAGTAAAATAGTGCATTGGAAATCAAGAAGAGATAGATTCAAGAATGAATCAGTGCTAAACGAATATGAACTGAATACAAAATGGATCACCAAAATGAAAGAAGTACAGTGTATTTAGACCAGAGGTTCCCAATCTTTTTCGGTTCGCGGCTCCCATAGCAATCCGACTTGCAACTGCGCATGCGCACTAGACGTTTCAGAAATGGCGCATCAGCGTTAGACCCAGCGGGCGGAATATTTCGCGGCGCCCTTATGACGATAGCGCGGCTCCCCAGGGAGCCGCGGCGCACAGTTTGGGAACCACTGATTTAGACAGTATTCAGACCCCCTTCACTTTTATAAATTTTGTTATACTGCAGCCTGTTTCTAAGTTATTGAAATTCATTTTTTTCTCATTAATCTACACTCAGTACCCCATAACAAAGTTAAAACAGAATTTTATAAATGTCTGTAAATTTATTAAAAAGAAAAAACTGAAATATCACATTGGCAACAACAACACGTGAAATTTAGTTCAGGTGCCTCCCATTTCTCTTGATTGTTGCTAACATGTTTCTATACCTTGATTGGAGTCGACCTGTGATAAATTAAATTGATTGGACATGCTTTGAGAAGGCGCACACCTCTCTATAGAAGGCCTCACAGTTGATAATGCATATGGAGCAGAGCAAAAGCCATGAGGTCAAAGGAACTGCCTACAGAGCTCAGAGACAAGATTATTGCAAGGCACAGATCTGGAGAAGGCTACAATAACATTTCTGCTGCACTGAAGGTTCAAAAGAGCTCAGTGGCCTCTATAATTCTCAAATGGAAACAGTTGGGCGCAACCAGGACTTTTCCAAGAGCTGGTTGCCTGGTCAAACTGAGCAATCAGGGGAGAAGGGTCTTGGTAAGAGAGGTGACTAAGAACCTGGTGATCACTCTGACTGAGCTCCAGGGATCCTGTGTGGAGATGGGACAGAGTTCCAGAAGGACAACCATCACTGCAGCCCTCCACCGATCTGGGCTTTATGGCAGAATGGCTAGACAGAAGTCACCCCTCAGTGCAAAACACATGAAAGCCCACTTGGAGTTTGCAAAACAGCATCTAAAGGACTCTCAGACTGTAAGAAAGAAGATACTCTGGTCTGATGAAACCAAGATTGAACTGTTTGGCCTCAATTCTAAATGTTATGTCTGGAGGAAACCAGGCACCACTCATCACCTGCCCAATATCATCCCAACAGTGAAGCATGGTGGCGGCAGCATCCTGCTGTGGGGGTGTTCAGCAGCAGGGATTTGGAGACTGGTCAGGGTTGAGGGAAAGCTGAATGGAGCAAAGTACAGAGATATCCTCAATGAAAACCTGTTACACTGCACTCAGGACCTCAGACTAGGCCAAAAGTTCACTTTCCAACATGATAATGATCCTAAGAATACAACCAAGACAACACAGAAATGGCTTAGGGAAACTCTGTGAATGTCCTAGTGTGGCCCAGCCAGAGCCTTGACTTGAATCCTATTGAACATCTCTGGAGGGACCTGAAAATGGCTGTCTACCAATGCCACCACCCAACCTGACAGAGCTTGAGACGATTTGCAAGGAAGAATGGCAGATAATCCCCCAATCCAGATGTGTCATGTCATACCCAAAAAGATTTGAGACTATAATGGCTGCCAAAGGTGCTTCAACAAAGTACTGAGTGAAAGGTCTGAATACTTATGCCAATGTGATATTTCAGGTTTTTTTCTTTTTAATAAAATTACAAACATTTCTAAAACTCTGTTTTCACTGCCATTATGCAATACTGAGTGTAGATTAATGAGAAAAAAATGTATTTCAACAACTGTAGAATCAGGCTGCAACATAACAAAATTGACAGCAGTAAAAGGGGTGTGGATACTTTCTGAATGCACTGTATATTGAATGGCCTGGTCATACACAGCGAATAAATACCAAATTGAGAAACAAATATATGAAGAAAGAGTGAATGGATCAAGAAGACATCAAAGAAAATCATGGTTGGGTGCTTCGATGAGATTCTGAAAAAGAGATTGGTGAGAAGTAATGTATGAAGCAGTGCATGAACACATTGTACGTAAGGATCGCTTGCAACCATTGAAAGACCTGAAGTGGTAACAAGAAAGGAGATGATGTAGTTTTAGCTTTGCTTCTTTGCTTTTCTTTTTTATCCCTTTATTTTATCCCTATAATTTTTTTTTGAAGAGCTTACAATTTTAACTCCTTTTCTGTGTTTCCCCATTGCATTGTTTCCTTCAAAAGAAAATGGTACAATGAATATATATGCACCCAATAAATAGATACTCTAAAATCCAGTTTAATATGGTAGATAGCTGGCTGGCAGGTTAGCTGGCTTGCATTTACACTTAGACTATGTCAGTTATGTATATCCTTCTGAAGGACTGAATCTGCAATCCTTCATAGTAATCCCAAAGGAAGAAAAACAGGGTTAGCACATATTCAGCAATGGAATTCAGATCTCTTTATCAAGATAATCTCTCAGCGAAAGTAATTGTTTGACCAGAGAATGATTACAAAGACTTGGAATTCATTTCCATGACTTCAGTAGAACTACTGATGTCATGCTTCAGATTGCTATCCTTTCTCTGCTTATTATTTCTTTATCAAAGATAATCTGCTGGTCTCCTGGCAATGGGTACACAAAACTGCAGTCTTTCTACTCAATCAGAGCTATTTTATTCAGAAAGGAAGCATATGTAGTTAAATGGGAAATACATTTACATTAGTCAGCACTGAATTGCAGACACAGAGTATATCTATACATAGACACAAACTCACATATATACAGGAAGAAAACCATTACCACAGATCCAACGTTGCTTATTAATTGATGTGTGAGGTTAATACTAACGTATTAACAAAAAAGCCAATCAAGATTTCTGCTCTCATCTTGAGAACCTATGATCACTACAGGTAGTCCTTGACTTACGACTGTAATTAAGTCCAGAATTATAGACTTAATGCTGGTCATTAAGTAGGTCATCACATGACTGACCTCTTTTTACAACATTTTTTGCAGAAAACAACAAGCAAATCACCATGGTCACTAGGCACATCCGCAGTCATTAAATGAACTCATTGTCCACAATGGGCAAGGGATTTTTTGTTAGAAACCAAATGTAAATGCTAGGCCAAGTTCTGGTTCTAACAGACTTCTTCAAACTTACCTTACATGGCGGTTAATATGCCATCCCATTCTATATTTAGCACAATCATCCCCCTCTTCAAAAATACAATTGGCACCAGAGAAGGTATTAAACATGTAAAAGAGTCAGAACTTTCTCCCAGAAAATAAGCAAATTAGATAAATTGGAAAAGGGAAGTGCTGACGAGGATACATTCAAGAAACTGGTGACTTTCCTTATGATGTCAAACTTGCGTATCTCTAAAATCATTGGGGTATCAACAGCTATTTCAAATCATTTGTAAATACTAAAGGAAGGCCTGATTATAGGCCTGATATTACATAGATCTGAATATTGTATGGATTTCAATTCAGGTGCTGACACAGGATGGATGGATGGATGAATGAATGAATGAGAGAGTCAACCAAGATCAATAGTTGAAGTTTTGCCAATTATTAGTTAATAAAATGAAGATGTAAGATTGATTTTTACAGTATGAATAGATTTACTTCAGTGTCAGAAGATATATAAAAAGCAGAAGAAAAAAATTAGTTTCACAACATAGCAGAAAGAGGAAGCTCCAAAGGCATTTCAATTACTTTATCAGAATAGAGTTTCTTTAATGTCTGGGGTATGTACTCATGCAGAATTTCTTTGACACATTACAGATGTTAGGGATCTGCTCAGGAATACAGACAGCAGAGCAGCAGAGCTGCTAAGATGCGAAATGCTGCCTATTTTTCCCCATTCTCGAATTTAATTTTTTCAGCTTCTACCATTAAGAATTCGCCCACGAAATCTACACAGAAGTGCCTATAGGGATCAACCTTGAATACAGTGTAGATTTGTCTCTCTTCTGGAAAACAATGTCATCCATCTTCACTGTCACTTGGTACGTCATGATGTAGAGAATTAACATGTTGCAGAAAAAGTACCTGAGGAACAGCTTCAAGCATATCAACCCATCTGCTATTAACAAGCCCATGGTTATAGCTGCCATCTGATTTGGCAGACAAATGTTTCTCTTCTTGAACAACAGGTTTTGTGTTAATTTTAGGCTTGGGGTATGGCGAAGATGTGGCAACACTCAACTTCCAAAGTCAGGCACAGAATTCCCCTCCCCCCATATAAACTGCCTCCAAGGTACCATGAATGAGCAACCAGATCAAAGTAAGTGCTAGTGGGAATGTCTCTGCTTTCAGTAATTGATGTGGCCAGAGAATATAGGGATCCACCAGCTGGATCTCTCCCTGTCCCCCAAAACTCAGTGTTAGAAACCCTCAGAGGATTGCACCACTGCTGTAGGTATTCATTCAAATGCACAACTGATCTAGGTGCTTGCTGAAGTGCGCAACTAGTCTAGGTGTTTGTCAAATGCAATTGTTCTTTTAAGAGCTCAAGTATCCAAATGCGGAGGCGAAGATGGTTTTGAACTACAGGTAGTCCTCGACTTACAACAGTTTCCTTAGTGACCATTCAAAGTTACAACGGCACTGAAAAAAAGTGACTTATGATCTTTCTTCACACTTATGACCATTGCAGCATCCCCAATGCTCACCTGATTTACCTTCGGACACCTGACAACTGACTCACATTTATGATGCTTGCGGTGTCCCCAGGGTCATGTGATCCCCCTTTGCAACCTTCTGACAAAAAAAGGTCAAGGGGGGAACCAGATTCACTTGACAACTGCCTTAATAATTTAACAACTACACTCATTCACTGAACAAATGTTAAGCGATTCGCTTAACAAAAGTCTAAAATGGGGCAACATTCACTTAACAAATGTCTCACTTAGCAACATATATTTTGGGCTCAATTGTGATCGTAAATTGAGGACTACCTGTACAATAGTCCCTCCGGTAATGTATCTTGAGACAGAGAGAGAGCCACGCGAAGGCGTTAAGAGCAGGAAGCCGGGAGCGGGAGAAAGGCTCGTAGGGGAGCAAAAAGAAAGGCAGCGGCGGGGCAGAGACGGCGGTACTCACGGTGGTCTCGTCGCGGAACACCTCGGGGTACTGGAAAACCTGCATGCTGGTGACGGAAAAGCAGGAGAAGCCGACAAGCGCCTCGGCGGTGCGGATAGCAAAGGGGCGGGAAGAAGGAAGAGGTGGACCCAGGCAGATCAGGGCAGAGGAAAGCGCCGCGCTTCTTCAGCCGGAGACGGGCGTGCAAGCTCTCCACAAGCCGCTAGACCCTCCCATCCCCAACGAGGAGTTTCCACCTCCGGCAAAAGGCAAGAGAAGCGAGGCGAGGCGAGTCAAGCCGCCGCATGGCTCCCCCTACAGCAAGCCAACGGAGCCAGGCTGGCTTCTTGTCTCCGCCCTGGCCGGGGAAGGATTTGCCCAGCCAAGGGCGAATTGAGAGCCCCTCAAGCGGCCCAAAAGCGAAGGAAGCTGTTTGGACCGGTTGCGCCGGGTGACGCTTCGCCGTATGCGTGGTTTGCATCGAGGCTGGGTTCGCACCATACCTGATCCACCTACCTAGTACTTTGCCACAGGTTAGCTGTGTGTGTTACACAAGCCAGCCCTTGTGGTTTAAGCTTTGGTGTGACTAGCGATGCCAGAAAATTGGGTTAGCAAAATAAACTGTCATCAACCTTGAAGTCGGGCTTGGTTTCCACACTTGCAGGGGAATGCTGTTTCAACCCCAAATTATTATTGTTGTGGGGTTTTTTTGCCACTTCAGTCACAAGGGCAGATAGGATCGCGCATTTTTCGGATCAACCTAGTGTTGATTTAATGTTTGGATCAAGAATTGACCGACTGGGCGTAGCTTCATGGACTGACAGAAAGACTGGCCCAAAGTCACGCAGCCACCTTTCCTGCCCAAGGCAGAACTGGAATTCACAGTCTCCTAGTGTCTAATCTGGTGCTAGAATAGATCAAACGGTGTTAGGCTATGTCAGCCTCAATATTCCTTCTTAAAACAGGAAGTTGGTCTGGTTCAGGATGTCATAATTGTAAAAAGTGTCATTTTTTACTATGTAGTACGGTACAGTGTATATTGATTTTATACCAATTTGGGGGTAATTTTAACTCTTTTGTTTTTTATTAATTTTTTTATTGTGGTCAGGCGGCACCCTTTTAAAGGGTGCATTGTAAATCATTTGGGAGGTTGTTTGACTGTACTTCTCATAGGGGAAAATAATAAATGTTCCGATGCAATTCAACATTCAGCTATACTGTGTAAACTCTACTGTGTTGCGAGGTCCTGTGGCCAGCAGCAATCAGTTATTGGTAGATTCCCACTTCAGTGATTTTCCCGCTTCCTGAATAGGTGATTTCTGTCAGAGAGAGGAGAAGAGATTAGGAATATTCCACAGTAGGGAATAAGTTTCACTTCTTTTTTCCTTCCCATTTAACATCAACATAAAGATACAATATTCTAGCTTTAATTCTGGACAGAATCTGCTTCCTCAGGAAGAATTAGTTCATAAACTAGGGGTCCTTTTAGAGCAGTGTTTCTCAACTTTACCAAATTTAAGATTTCAATTCCCAGAATTGCCTGGCCAGCATGAAATTAAAGTGCACAAATCTTAAAGTTGAGAAACACTGTTTTATGTACCTCTTGTTGAGCCTTTGCAGGTATAGCTAAGGAGATCCTCGCCCAGGTCCCTCTTGCATCAGAGCCTACCTTTCCTGGATTTGGGAAGCACTGCCTAATGTCACTCACGCCTTGGATTAGTGTGAGCCTATCTCTCATTTCAATTAGAACTATGCTTTCTACTGATGAAGATCACACATAAACATCACCTAGCCCAGAATGCTGGGATTTGGACAGGTATGGGTACCAGTCAGTTTACCACTGCTAAAACTGTTGTACTTGTTGGCCGCTGGTTTCCAAGTTTAATTCAAGAAGGTGATTGTCTTTCAAAACTGGTCATGGTTTAGAAGCAGGGCTGTCTTAACAGTATTATGGGCCCTGGGCAAAGCAGTGTACTGGGGCCCCTATGACAACTACTCACAGGAATAAAAATGTAAATAGTCGATAAAATTAAACATATATTTGCATGTTAGTATTAATTTAACAATGCAGTAAAGTGTAATAAATATTTTTCTGTATTTATATGATACATATAAATACAGCAAAATATTTATATATATTGAAGGGTTAATATACACAGATTAGTATGAGGCCGCTATGCTCGTGGAGCCCATCAGGCCCATGCGTTAAGACAGCCCTGCTTAGGAGGTGGGAAACTTCAGAACTTCCTTCTCCAAGTGATGTTGGTCTATCAGTTAAGATCAGGAAGAGAAGACTTGCAGCGTCCTTTCTTTTATGGACCTGTAGGATCCCCTCCCAACTTTCCTGAGAATAGATTGTCCCTCACGTGTATGATTTTTTTGTAACTTTATAGAAGACCTGACTGACACCTGGGGTATTTTCAAATGGTAGTTTCTAATATGATTATTATTCTCAATCAATATCTGATGTGCTGTGTCCACAATGATTGCAGCAGTCTATAAACCTTACTAATAAATTAATTAAACCTCCAAAGGTTTATAACTGAGAATGTTGACGTGATGTCATCAATATTTTGTTTTCAACATCAACTTGCATGAGTCACAGCATGACAGTGGAAAATATGGAAGTAAAATCCAGAACATTATCAGATTACCTACCGCTGATCTATGTGGTCAAACTGATGCAAAATTTTTCTTTGTAGAATTCTGAGTGTAACTGAGTCAACCAACGACTGCTTATATAATTTATTTTTCTTTCACCAACCTATTCATTTGATGATGCCCAAGAGAGTTCATGCCATAAATAAACTTACATTCATTATGCTACAGAAATCTTTTTAGTTTTCCATAACTGTGTAGGGCTGTGTCTGTATGTACGAACGAATAAATTTTATTTTGGTCTGCCTGTAACTTATTTTTCCTTTTTAAATAAAGCTGACAGTAAATACAACAATAGTGAAATGGCATTGTTTGGTAGGGAAGCAGAATGGATGGGTGGGTACTAAATGGATTTTTTTTTTTTGCGTATGCACAAAGCAGAGGTCTGTTTTGTTATTGCTGAAACATATGGAAGAAGAGGTTTTGATTCTTTCAGTTATAGTTTTTTTTAATCTTTCCTAGGTGTACAATAGACTGAAATTAGAGTTAAATGCAGATGTAAACAGCATGTGGAATAATACCCATACCCAATTTCTTCATAGCAGAAAAACAATAGTATTGTATTCCTGGGGTTGGTAATAAAAATAATTATAATGACAGCAGTTTCCTGGGAGGCATTGTTGAACCTTGGGTCAAATTAAGCAAATTGTTATTTACTTCCTTTTCAGTACCCAGCAAAAGATTATACCAATTTACATTTGGAAGGAGGGGAAAGGAAACAACCACTTTTATCTTTTAACCACAGTTTAGTTATTTCAATTGGACCAGGGCCAGCCCAAGATATTTGCTGCCTCAGATGAAGGATAAGATTGTCCCTTCCTGAAATCCCACCCAAAAAAGCCAACCGAGATTGGCAGTTGAATCTAATTGTAACATTGGTCATGGGCCACTATCTTCAACCTCACTGGAGACTTGTGGGTGAACTGCCTAAGTTGATTGCTTCACCGTGCCTAATGGTAGGACCGGCTCTGGATTAGATAGCGTATGGTTGGTATAGAGTCAACTTCTGCCTTAGGCTGATGCATTAGTATTGCTTTTCTCAACCTATCAGGCTTTTCTCTACCAAACTGGAGTGGAACTTCTAAACAGGCATTCACTGGAATACAAAAATTTCCTTTGTTGTAAAGGAGTTGGGAAGCCATTACAAAAGAATTCTAGCTAATATATGAAATACAAGATCTATTTATGCTATATTCAATGTTCTTGGGGTCCCTTTTCTTGCCTACTCTATTTAAAAGTTTAGAAGTAACTCTCACTTTCCCCCCCTGTTACTTGTTTAATAATAGCCAGATCTAGGATTAGGTTGCTTTGTTTTTAACCATGCTAGCTCCCAAAGCATACTCTATTTTTTAAAAAAATATTACAAATACGTTTTGCATCAATATGATTGTGCAGCAGTCCCACTTTAAAGGGAAAGAATGATTTGAAGCATATAGACGTGCTCACAAAGATGTGCTTTTTATTTAAAAAGTTGTATCTTTTCTTGGGCTGACACAGTTGCTGCTACAAGATATCAGGAAGAAGAAAGTTAGGTTGAATAGTAATAGCACTTAGACTTATATATTGCTTCACAGTGCTTTACACCCCTCTCTAAGCAGTTTACAGAGTTGTAATTTTGCCCCCAACAATTTGGATTCTCATTTTACCACCTTGGAAGGATGGAAGGCTAAATCAACCTTGAGCTGGTGAGATTTGAACTGCAAAATTGCAGGCAGCCAGCAGTCAGCAGAAGTAGCCTGAAGTACTGCACTCTAACCACTGCGCCACGGTGGCTCATTGAATCTTAGAAGATGCCAACAGGCATGATGTGCAACTCAACAAAAGAGGAACTTTTCCTCTTCATATTAGGATACAACACATAGTCATAGTAATTCTATTATCATGCTTCTTGTAGCTTTTTAGATTAAATATATATGGGGACCAGGAGGAAAAATGTATCCTGTAAAAATATATTCATAAAATTAATGTTACATGTTTCATTACAGTAGTTCTAAAAGAGAGCTGTCATTGGCATAATAATCCAAAATGGCAATTCATAATATTGTTTTGATTTGTAGCTTAGCATCTTGTGTAAGTCCCAGAATTTTAAATGGTAACCATTACCTTATGACTTACGCACGATCTCAGCCAACACAATTAATTCAACCAAGATAAAGGAAATCATAGCTTAGCATAACACATGAAGGCAATATTTCTCTTTCATCTGATTTATTTATTTATTTATTTTGATATGGCACCAGGTAGAAATGTTCTTTTAACCATTTTCTCATTTCTTCATTTTATGCTGCTTTATTATTTTAAAAGATTGAAACCTGTGCTGCTCAAATGTATCAAGAGATGGCAGCAAAATCACATTCATGTTTCATTTCACCAAAGGCAATCAAAGCATTTTCATTGCATGGGCTTTTCCCATCTATTTTTTAAAAATTTTGCATTCTCACTTTAGGATAATGTAGAATTGCCTGCATTACCTAATGTAATATAATGTTTATTTTATTAGGATTTAAAACCATCAGAGCACTTTTAACAAAACACAATATTGTATGTTTTTGGTTACCCGCTGTGCAAAGAGCTATCTTTTTGCTTTTCACAACCACAGGGTTATGAGCTCCACACCCAAAAGGGAAAGGGAAAGATAGGCCATCTATTTCCAAGACTAAAGTCCTATTCAGGGAAGCTCAAGGATAGACGCAGACACTTTTATACAGCAACATGATCCAGCGGATAATTTATTAGTATATCTGTCCAATTCATGTAGTATATCTTGGTCATTCCTCTTTTCATTTCCCTATTTTGGCAATAAATATTAAGTATTCATACAAAGTTTGCTTTTCTGATTGTGAATCAGTCTCTCAGTAGTGCTTGTGTAAATGTTGGTTTGTAGGGTTTTGATCAAGATCAGAACATCTTGATGATTGCTTTGTTTTTTAGTCTTATTTTTTTACCTGTTTTTACCTCTTCAAAATTTTATTTAAGCAGCCTAATGGTTGTTTATTGTATCAGGTGATCTGTCAAAAAGTCCAGTTTAGCTAAAGATAAATTACAATCTGGATCTTGTCAAACATAAACTACATAAAGAAAAGAATTTTCTTTCGTTATATGGGAATTTTTGTATAAGTACGCAGCTTTGGGTTGGTATTGGAGCAGATGCAAATACTATACAATAGAACAAACAAGTGTGAACATGTTTTCAACTACAGCCTAGGTTTCTGGTTATTACTCATTCTTAACATCACTGATAACAATGAATTACACTGAGAAGTGCTATATAAATGGAAGCTATTCAAAAGGGATAATCCTTGGCCCCAACTCTGGTTGCAATATGTGTCATTAGCCAGTTTTAATTTGAATCATTTTACATTTTTGTGGACTGTGTGACATGACCGACACGACCGTTGTAGAGGCTGTGTTGTTCATTTTAACTGATAAAGCTTTGCCACTTCAAAAAAAAAAAAGATGTATGGTGCAATTAGATGTGGGATGCCAAAACTGGACAACCACTAGACTGCAGCAAAGACTTGCAGGTGAGTCCTATTTCTTTGTTGCCAGTCATCTATATTTGTTCAGCCTGCATCTGGTAGCCCTAGTAAGAATACGTAGTGAGAGTATGTATCTTGAACTCATTTTAATTTAAAGTGGCCCTGGCTATTGCCATGAGATTTACTTCAAAGTAAACAAGAGTATTTTTATCTTTTACATTTGATAAACATCTCTCCAGTGTTTTTCCATTTCAGGAAAAAAAAATTCCCATATGGACAATCTTCCTCTCCCTTAATTTTAGCAATCTGACATCCTGTACAATTCACAGGGTATTTTTTTAACCACATACAGGCTCCTTTTATGCTTTCATGGAGCTATCTGGTTTATTCTGCTATGGTAAACGTGGCTAAACTACACAAAATGTCAGGATGCATTTTGTTTTAACCTTAGATTGTTGAATAAGTCCTAATATGTTGGTTCACACATTATATTAAGCCTTAAATCACACTTGATAAAACATGGCAAGCTAAGTCAAGGGAAGTGCGTGGTCAGATTGGTTGCGTTAGCAGTCTAACAAAGCAGTCAGAAGAAGAATATGGCATGGTGACTGAGTTACAACTGTGTAATGAACCTAATATGGTAGTTATGTCGGCCACCCTGTGGGAGGAGTGATTAAATGGAAGCCACAGAAATGTCCTCCATTTTGATTGGTGGCTTGAGGATTGTTGTTTCTTGTTCTTGTCCCAGCATTCATTGCTTCCTAATGAGGTGTCACTCATATCTATCTCTGCCACCAGAAATGATATGTGATTGACAACTACCTTGAAAAGAAATACAGCCAGGCAGTGGTGGGTTTCAAAAATTTTTACTATCGGTTCTCTGGGTGTGGCTTAGTGGGTGTGGCATGGCTTGGTGGGTATGGCTTAGTGGGCATGGCAGGGGAAGGATACTATAAAATCTCCATTCCCTCCCCACTCCTCCCGAGTCCCAATCAGCTGGGACTCGGGAGGCAGAGAATAGATGGGGGTGGGGCCAGTCAGAGGTGGTATTTACCAGTTCTCCAAACTACTCAAAATTTCTGCTACCGGTTCTCCAGAACTGGTCAGAACCTGCTGAAACCCACCTCTGCAGCCAGGGAAATTTTTTAGTGGGATCAAGAAGAGTATATGTCAAATTCCTGCACCTTAATACCAGAGGCCAGGAGCAAAAACAACAACAACAACAAAGTAATTTTTACTGTGTGCACAGTTGAACTTCTAGAAATCTGGCAGCTCTGGAAACAGGCAAGGAAACCCAAACCTTTGGATCAGGCATCTGAAAAACCTTGAAACCCTCAAAGCAGCTGTGCGAGCCTTACAAAACCTACAATGGTTTCACAGGCCTAATATTAGCAGCAGTAAGATCCACACGAGTAAAGGCCTGGCAGAAATCCAGAGATAAAAGAAGCAATTAGATTTTGAAATTTCTTCCTGCTGCTTCAGTCTTGAGTGCTTCGTCTAGATCATTTTACACCTCCTTGGATGCCTTGAAAGATTAGGGAGAAAATGGGACATTCTTTCCCCATCAAGAGTTCTCAACCTGATATTACAAAAAATAAAAAAAAAGAAAAATCTGTTGAAATCAAGAGCATTTGACTCTGACCACAGACTTCTTATCTTTTTGCAAACAGTGGAAACATTCTAATTGACACTGCTTGCTCTCTTCTACCTTTTCCCCACTAGTCTACAAATCTTCTATCACATAGTATCCATGCAGACAGAATAGCCAATTACTTCCTATGTGGCTGTCCCCAGTTTTTTGGACATTTGTTCTATATTACAGGTAGTCCTCAACTTATGATCACATCTGAACACAGAATTTATGTTGCTAAGTGAGAAATTTGTTAAGTGAATTTTGCTCCTTTTTACAACTTTTCTTGCAACATTTGTTAACTGAATCACTGCAGTTGTTAAATTAGTAACACGGTTAAGTGAATCTGGCTTCCCCATTGACTTTGTTTGTCAGAAGGTCACAAAAGGTGATCAAATGACTCCAGGACACTGCAATCATCATAAATATGAACCAGTTGTCAAGCATCCAAATGTAAATCATGTGACCATGGGAATGCTGCCATGGTCATAACTGTGAAAAATCATTGTATGTCACTTTTTTCAGTACTGTTGTAATTTCAGTCACTAAATGAACTGTTGTAAGTCGAGGACCACCTGTATTTACTGCTCATTGTTGATTCTGAGTCTGTTGAAGTTCACCACCACAGTTTTTACTTAAGAGACACTGCCTTACATTAATATCCTTTTCTTCAGGAGAGTGTTATCCAAGAGAATTTTCCATATCTTCACCAGTGCTGGAGGAGATATTTATTTATTTGTTTGTTTGTTTCTTTGTTTGTTTGTTTGTTCGATTTATATGCCGCCCTTCTCCGGAGACTCAGGGTGGCTTACAATGCATTAAGCAATAGCCTTCATACTTATTTCACCATAGATACTCCTAAACCAGAATCATGCCTTGTTTTTGAAAGAGGGGACAGAGTGGGCATTTTGAGAGTACTCAGAAACTATTGTTCTTAAACAAAATGGCTGCACATGGATCACAAGAAAGACTAAACAATTAACTTCCTGTCCTTTCCTTTTGCATAGCAGGTTGCTCTGTACTTCTCTGGCTCATCAGCCTCTTATTCTGGGCAAGTAAACTAATAAACATTGGGCTGAAGCTTTTAATTTTCTAATAATGTCACCAAGATGCATGTGGTCTCAGAAGCTTTCCAGTAAATAAAGAGGTCTCAGCTTCCTGTTGTAAGCTTTAAAATAAATTTAAAAAACAGATGAGACAGGCAGCCTGAAAGGCACCTGATCACCTATCTCTTAAACCTTTGCCCTTTATGACTACAAAGGTTAAAAAAAGGCCCAAGCCTTGATTTGTGTGACTTAAATATTCACCCAGGTAGCATGGTAGCAGCCAAGCACGTGTCAAGTGCCGTTTCATAATGCTTGCAATAGATGGTAATTTGCAAGTCTATCTCCCAAGAATGTCAAAGTTGGATATTTGCCAGGATGCAGCAATATGCCCACTTTCATAACAGAGTAGAGCAGTGATGGCTAACCTTTTTGCCATCGCGTGCCAAAAGCGGGGGTAGTGGGGGGGATTGCATGTGCGCATGCCCACACCCATAATTCAATGCGCCCCGTCCCTCCACGCATGCACGCATGCACGCATGCACGCATGCACGCATGCACGCATGCACGCATGATCCCCCCCTGCTCTCCCCCCGCTTTTGGCACGCAATGGCCCGGTAGGCCCGGTAGGCCCATTTTTTGCCCTCCCCAGGCTCCAGAGCCTTTCTAGGAGCCTGGGGAAGGTGAAAACAGCCTCCCCCCCGGAGGCCCTCCGGAGGCCTGGAAACAGCCCATTTCCTGACTTCCAGTGGGCTCGGAAGACCTGAAAAACAGCTGGCCAGCATGCACATGCGTGCTGGACTGAGGTAGGGCAATGCTCGCGTGCCCACAGATATGGCTCTATGTGCCACCTGTGGCACCCGTGCCATAGGTTCGCCATCACGGGAGTAGAGTATCAAATATGGTAAGATGCAACCTATAACAGTCTTAAAAAGTTTAAAGTTTGAAAGAAAAAGAAGTTTAGGAAATAAGACTTTAGGAAACTTTTAAAGATGGCTTGTTCATCCCACTGTCCCCGATTCCCACTAGATACTTGGATTATGCTATTGCTTATCCTTATTTTCGACAATCAAAGCAGAATACATTGCAGCTATTTTCCTTCTGGTTCAAAAGGGGGTTGAAGGGAAAGTTACTAGTATAAACTTTCGTCCCATATATTCTCTTAATTGCTTGAATTTAAATCTGGACCCTCTTCACCCAGCTCATGGCACTCGGGGGCCTTCCAATAATATCAAATTAAGATAGCATTAAACATTCCAAATATTAAACCTTACATGTTTACATGTTATTACAATATAACAATTCTACTGAATGTTTTATATTCTGCTAAAGAAAAGCATACATAGAGATATGCAAAGCTCAAAGGAATGCTTTGTTTTGGCGATGCTTTGGAATGGCCTTTTGAAACCATTTCATGAAGCAATCTATGTTCACCCTACATTTCTGATTGCTATGGTTCACATTGCATCTGAAGTTTTTATTTTCCAGTATGTGCATTAACCAGAAGAAATTTCTGCTCAGAACTAGTATAAACCAGAGAAGGCTTGGGAGGTAAATCATGTCATTATTGTGCCTCCTTAGAGCAAAATGCCTCATCAAAGTGAAGCTGAGATGCTTTGCACAGGCCTGCATTGTAAAATAGAGATGAATGCACCAATTCTGATTTCTCTGCTTTTTATTTTCCAATATCCTTTATTAATATTCAGTATGCATCAGTTTAATCACTTTTAAAAGTTCACCCCAAACCAGGGGTGAAATCCAGCAGGTTCTGACAGGTTCTGAAGAACCGGTAGCGGAAATTTTGAATAGTTCAGAGAACTGGCAAATACCACCTTTGGCTGACCCCAGAATGGGGTGGGAATGGAGATTTTGCGATATCCTTCCCTCTGGAGTGGTGGGAATGGAGATTTTACAGTATCCTTCCCCTGCCATGCCCACCAAGCATTTCCACAGAACCGGTAGTAAAAAAAAATGGATTTCACCACTGCCCCAAACCCCTTCATACTGACTTGAATGTTTTCCTCCAACATTATTTATTTTGTATACCACCTTGACTAAGGGTGGTGTACAATATTTTTAATGTTTTTTTTTATTTCAGGCAGATTTCTGCTATTGTAATATCTTTGTGCATGTTCAATAAACACCCAGAGAAGTACAGGTTTTGAAAGACAACTATCATTTCAGTTTACATGTTGGTTTAAAAGTAAAGAATTAGCCCTGGAAAAATTCTCTCTCTTATTTAAAAAAACCAAACATATACAGTATACAAATAGTCATCGACTTACAGCAACAGCTAAGCCCAAAATTTCTGTAGCTAAGCAAGGCAGTTATTAAGTGAGTTGTTCCCATTTTACAACCTTTTTTGTCATGGTTGTTAAAAAGTGAATTGCTACAGTTATTAAATGAATCATGCAGTCGTTAAGCGAATCTGGCTTATTCCATTGACTTTGCTTGTCAGAAGCTCCCTAGGAAGTTTGCAAATGACAACCATCATAATGCTACAACCACCATAAATACATACTGGTTGCCAAGCATTAGAAGTTTGATCATATGACTGTCTGATGCTGCAGCATTTGTAAGTGTGAGAATTGGTCATAATAAGCCACTTTTTTTCAGTGCTGTTGTAACTTTGAATGATCATTAAATGAACAGTTGTAAGTTGAGGACTACCTGTATACACTTTCTAATTCTTCAGTAGGAAATAATATGTTAAAAAAAATTGCCGAGAAGTTGAGCATTAAGGGATGGAACAAGATAGCGGGAGAATTACAGCAACCAAACCCACCACTAATTGTGGCTTCCAACCACAAATGTGTTAAGTAAGAAGACAATGCACATTTGTCATGTTACGATATATGTGTGGTTTTCTTACCCATAAGTGATATTCATGGAAGAAATTATCTTGTGTGATAGGGTACCGGAGAATACATTGGGTATAATTTGTTGACCAGAAAGTAGCAAATTTGCCTTTCTAGTTAAATATGTGGTTAGGATTCTCATAAATCAGTCTGCTGTAATTTATGTATCAATTTAACTGTCTAAAACTTTTTCTAGTGAATGGGATCACTGGATGGGTTGTGCAAAAGCTTTTCTTCTAGAGCATGCAAAATATTTTCTCAGATTTGATTTTTTTTCTTTTCTTGTTCTATTTTCACAATCTATGTGTGTGTTTCAAAACACCCATTATGACATTGGAAGGCACTTATCCAACTATAGAATAGGATAGAATAACAGAGTTGGAAGGGACCTTGGAAGTCTTCTAGTCCAACCCCCTGCTTAAGCAGGAAAACCTTCACCACTTCAGACAAATGGTTATCCAACATCTTTAAAACTTCCAGTGTTGGAGCATTCACAACTTCTGGAGGTAAGTTGTTCCACTGATTAATTGTTCTAACTGTCAGGAAATTTATCCTTAGTTCTAAGTTGCTTCTCTCCTTAATTAGTTTCCACCCATTGCTTCTTGTCCTGCCCTCAGGTGCTTTGGAGAATAGCTTGACTCCCTCTTCTTTGTGGCAGCCCCAGAGATATTGGAACACTGCTATCATGTCTCCCCAAGTTCTTCTTTTCATTAAACTAGACATACCCAGTTCCTGCAGCCGTTCTTCATATGTTTTAGCCTCCAGTCCCCTAATCATCTTTGTTGCTCTTATCTTCCTTGCTTTGAAGAAGTCTGTTAAGACTTTCCACCAGGCATTGGCTCAGGCAAAAGAGTGAGGCCTGCAGTTGTAGTTTTGGGATTGGGCTGTTATGACATTTGATAGCATGGCAGTTTTTAATTTTTTGGTATTTTGATTTGTTTATATGTTGATAGCTGCCCAGAGTTGCTTTATGTTAATACGAGCAGCCATACTAACCTTACAAATAAAGAAATAAGAAAATATTTATCACATAAAGATACAGGACTGGGCAAACTGACATACCCTAGATCGGGGATCCCCAACCCCCGGGCTGTGGCCCACTATCTGGATACACGTGTGTGCAGCTTGATTTGCGCGAGTGATGAACAAGCACACACACACGGTTCCCCTCTCCCTCCTCCGGTGGGCTGCCAAGTCGTAATGGTTGGAGACCGCTGCCCTAGATGGTTTAGTGCCCAATTCTAATGAGTGCTCAAGTAGCACAATACACACGAAGGGATTGTGAGAGTTGTTTTCTAAAATATCTGGAAGGTTTCAGATTACCTAATAGTGTAACAGGGAAGCCATTCAACAATCGAGAATTAGCAAGGGCAGGTTGCTAACGCAGCATTGTTTCCATTACAGATTCGCATTCTGTTTGCTCTGTTAAAATGATATTGGCAATTTTAGTTTGAAAGTGTTGATATCCCCTACTTGTCTTCTACACTTAGACAAGAATATTTCTTTGGACTTATATAAAAAAGAAATGCGATATAATGATAGGAATATCCTAAATAGTTTTAGTTGCCGTTTTTTCCCCTTCATACTTGGGATTAACTGAAGAAAAAATCTTAATATAATTGTAATATATCACATCAGTTCCAGTTTGGACTCCTTGATTAAATAAAGCCTGTGAGTCAGCAGAAAGGAACTTTTTTCTTTTTTCTTTTTTTTCCCAAGGAGACCCTCTTGCCGGGAAATGGACTACAAAGTTCTCTATTTTTTAAAAAAAACTTCCCATTGCTCATCAGTGGAACAGTTGCATCCTATTGTAAAGCAAGGTGCCGATTCCCAATCTTTCATCCAAATGATCAGTTAGAAGAGGAGGAAGCTGTCTTTTCATTCCATGTAAACTATTTGTATGGCTGCTCTGTCCTCTAAGTGCAGATGGTTTCCTCATTGTGTCCTTTGTTGGATACCTTTGGGAACACTTAAAACAAACAACTCCCTTTCTCTTCCCGTAGGACTGCACAAGGAATATTAATGGTTAGCTACCTGTGATAAGCCTTTCGGTCTCATTTTACCTGACTTGAAAGGGTCATCAGTATCATCAGGCCCAATTAACCTGTCTTACTCTCACAAAACAGAGTGACCGGGAGTCTATACCTTATCAGGTAGCTCAGAAAACTGTTCCGATGCAGGAGGTTGATCAAAGTGCCCTCAAACAAACAGAAGGCACATCTGTATTTAACATATTGGGACTCCTTTCACAGAATTTTAGTCAGTATATGAGGGTGTATTCATCAATAAAAAAAATAAATAAATCAATGCATGGCAACAAGAAATCACTTCTCTTCTTCCTACTTCTGAAAGGGTGGTGGTAGAGAAAAAATGATATTAAAGATATAGCTTCTTTTTTTAAAAAAATAATGTATCTGAATTATCTATTTCAATGCAGATAAATTAATATAAACAGTGATTCTGACTTTGCCATGTAATGAAATATTTTTAATGAATCAATGTGCTCCTTTTTCAGCAACATAAGATTAACATGAAAGGGCCTTATGTTTATATTCACCATAAATACGGAGTTGCATTTATAGCTGTATTCAGTTCAGATAAAATTAACACCTTCCTGATCCAATCTGTACAATTTTGTTTTCTTGCTTAAATCTTCATACATTACATGAACCAGGCTCTGCTTGCGGGTTTAACAATATACTGAAACACTTTCTTAAAAAAAAAATATCTTTCCACAATACTTCCTTAACTGTACTTTCCTACACTTGCAGTGTCATAAAATGATTCACATAAGTTGTCAAAGCATAACTACTGGTGCACAAAGCACAACTGTCAATGCTCATAGTTTTCCCACAAGCCACAGAAAGTCATGCTAAGCTCCAACTATTTTTGAAATACGGGACCCACAAAGCAGAGTTTTCACCTTTTCCGCTTAAGATCCAGGCAACAATTTTTCTGAAAGTAATAATTGCAGGTTAGGTAGCTAGCAAGACAACTGACCCCAACAGACTTCCAAAAGCCACCCATTTTTTAATGGCTTGTGACGGCATATTCATATCTAGCAGCTATTTTTGCAAAACAGTATTGTGCACAAGGGCAAAATACTGTTGACAGAATGCTAACAATTAAATTGGTCAGATGTATATTAGTGAAAACTATGCAGTCAAGAAATGAAGTGGAAACTATATATATTCCTTCAGTAATGGGGCAGGGGAATCCATAGTAAACATAATAGAAGAACTGCAGTGAATGAGATCAAATATTTTAAAAGGCTTCTGAAAAGTTTACATTACCATCTTATAACCATCGTTCAATTCCATGCTGAGGAGAATTGTTAGCTTTACTGCCTAGAAAAGTTTCACTGCCTTTTGAAAATGTTATCTTATGCACATAATGTATGTTAATAAATCATTATCTTCCTACATCATCGTGTACTTTTTTCTCCTCCAGTGACAATTATACAGCTACTATTAAAAGTGACCCACTTTCTCTCATTGGCTTTGATCCAGAAATTAGTTGAATTATAGTGCTTGGAATGAGGCCAGTGTAAATGAATCCAGCTCAGATCTTTCAGTAGCAGTCCTTAGTCTTTTACAGAGGGAGGGAGGGAGGGAGGGAGAGAGGGAGAGAGAGAGAGAGAGAGGTTTGAAGCAGACTACAGCAACAATTGTGTAAGGTAGTTTAATCTTAATATTTCCTTGATACATTATCTTCTACAGTAGATGGCTTCAGAATAACATAACATAACAAATTATGATAATTGGATACTGGAAGAGACTGTCTACCAGAATGTTCAGATCTCATAGGGCTTTAACTATAAATAGAACCTCACAACTTGAACATCCAATTCCACCAAAGAATAGGTTAGAAATCATACCGGATAAATTGTCCGTATGTCAGGAATGCCCAATGGTGCACTTCTAAATCTGTATCCCCAGCTAAGGGGAATTACAAGAAAAACAAACTGCAGAAAAGTTGGTTGTTTTGTAAACTGGAGTTTAGGCCAATTCTTTAATGAACCTGGAGGACTGCAGTGCACCTAGTTCGACACAACTCTCTGTTACTGGCATTAAGGAAAGAATTTTCTGGAAAACGCTCTTAACTTGTTTTTTTACTATTGAGGCTTATCCTGTCTTTATAGCCTCATAACAAGCAGAAATCTAGCATGCAATATTTTTTTCAGGGATTATTTCTTGCTGGATTTCTTTTTACGATAAAGGCATATCGTAAAAAGAATAGAAGCAGGCATAGAAGCATTCTTACTTCTCTCATTTCCACTTCTGCTAAAGCAAAGTGCTACTTTTTAAACTTTTTAACGGTTCCCCCCTCTACCCCACCCAAAAAATAATACTGAAAGTACATCTCAAGCTTGTGCCTACCAATGAGACACACCCTTTCACACTCCTGCGTATAGATCTTAATATTGATGAATTTCCACTTAGAAATATACTAACTTATTTTCATAATTTTAACAGCTGATAAATGTGATATTTCAATTTAGGTTATGTTTTTTGTTCTTCTGAATTACTGCATTTTATGTGACTTTAGCAAGGCTTAGTGACCTCATGCTAGACATATGAGGAGTTTTTATAGGGTAGCGGTGATGGATGTGCCTGCAGGACAAATTTTCCATTTTCCTACTACTAAAAAAAAAAGGAAAACACTTTCCTTTTGTCCAACCAAACTGGGCAAAGTATGAAAATACAGACAGCAATAATTCTTTGGTGATTTCCCCACATCTCTCTATTTAGACAGGGGCTCCTGTAGGAAATTCTTTCCTCCATTTGACACGAATGGTGTCAAATATTGGCTTTGAAATGCAGGCCTCAGACAGCAGAGAGTCTCAGGACACCAATAAGGACAAAATGGTGTAAACATGTGGCATGGGAAACATTTTTCAATTCATTTTTTTAGCTCCAAATTTTATTGGTAATAACATATCAGATGCATTTTACAAATCAGTCCCTTGGTGGAAGAAGTTGTTTTGGATTGACAGTTGATGTAAAACGAGTAGGGCTAAAGGTCAATCTTGTGGCCTCTTCTATGCCTATCAGACCCATCTCTTAAAATAACAGTCATTTCCAGGTTCCTTCATCTCTTTAGGCTGGTCTCCCCATCCTGTCTTTTGCTCCATTCTGTCTCTGGTGCATATCCTTCATCATCTTTTTTTCTCTTTTTCTTTGCTTTTCCTGCCATCACCAGAAAGACTCCAGTATCTCTTTCCCCACCCACTCTGAGGATACAGACAAAACGAACCCCACTCAAAGGCCAGCCCTATTTTCAGAGGAAATTGTCAGTGAAATGATCCTGTGGAAATAGGAGGAAAATCCTTTTTCAGTAATTATCAGAGCAACCCCATCTATTTTTACTTGGAAGTTCCTAAAGAAGTATGTTCAGCTATGCTGGTATTAGCAATGGTCGTAAACCATGATTTGATTTGAATATGTTCAGGATAGAGAAGATGCTTATGTCACAGATCATTACAAAGCAACGTCAATACAAAGCAATACAATAAAAACTTACCTTTTGAGTTTTACAGCCCTCTAAATTTTGGTCAACAATTTTTCATCAGAAAAAAATACATAGAAAAATGCACACATTAAGAAAAATTCAAGGAAATTGTTTGTAGAATGTAACTTCATTAGTGAAACTTGAATAGAATGAGTACATTAAGAGAAATGTATATAAAGCAAAACAAAACAGAAAGCATGTTGGCCAATTCAGAAATGAGGCAGAATGTGCTTGTGCTTACAAAAAAATTCAGAATAGTGGAAAACAAAGCAAGGAGATTGACTATTAATCAATCATAGAGATTGAATATTTCACAAAATCACAAATATCTATCATAATCTGGCTTTAATCATCTACAAAATAATAAACATCATTATCTTATAAACCAACTGATTCCAATTCTCATAACCCTTCCTCACTTCGTGAACTTCCTGGATAATCTATTTATGACCCACTTCCTTCTAATTTGGAAGCATATTGTATAACAAAGACTATTATACTTGCCTGCAGTTATTAAAATAGAATATTACTACGTTCAGTTTTGGTGCACTTCTGACCTTTCAAATATTTATTTCCAACTGCACGAAGTGATTTTTTCATTGTAATGTAAAAGCTTCTTCTCTGGCTGGATATTATATTATTAATGAAATTGATGTGAAGACATATAATTACTTTACCATTCTGATATAGTCCTTCATTGTGGCATTAAAATGCAACAAACTCATTTGATAACAGGAATAGAAAGAAATTCATAAAAAGGCCACAGGAAATACAGTATATTTTTAAAATTTACATATAAAATAAAATATCCTGACCTTCAAAAAGTTCAAGGCAGTGAACAATATTCACCTTTTTCTCCCCCACTTCTCTTATCCTTAAAACTGTCCTGTGTAATGGATTTAGTAAGACAGAATCTCAAGGCCAAAGTCAGCCAATGAGTTCATGAACAAATGAGGCACTGAGTATTCAAAAATACTCTTTCTCCAATCATGGTTGTAATATTTCATGTAGGCCCATATTCTTCTAACTTCCAGTAAGAAAGCAATAGGAGGGTAGATGAGGATACTCGGTTATGTTGATGATCTCCCAGATTTTACAGAATGGGGAGAGACAATAAGAGAAACAGAGCTCTATAAGAAACCAGGCCCTGAGCCATACATGGCTTTACAGATTTCAACCAGCACCTTCAACTGCACTTGCAAGCTGGACATCACAAAATAGGGGTGTACCCATATCTCTTTATGCTACGGCATTCTGGATCAGCTGGACCAAGTCATTTTCAAAGAGGTAAAGGAGTCTCTGTGAATTTTACTCCATTGGACATTGCTGACCTTAGGAAAGTTTCAAGGAGAGCCCCATATAAAACTAGTCACCCCAAATCTGGCATAATCTGACATAATCCAGACTAAAGGTGGCTAAGGCATGAGTGATAGAGAGAAGACCTCCTGATCCCTGAAGGAGCATAATTGATATGTCAGATGAATCTGTGCATAGATTCTGTATCTGCCATGGCTGCCATTTGCTCCTTTAGCAAGGGCTACGAATATAGAACTTCCAAATTACTTACCCGTCCTGCCTAGGAAGTGCAGCTATTGAAAACTAAAGATGGTAAATCCAAGGAAACAGAATATTTTTGAATCTGCAGCCACTTAGTCCTACTATGGTGGCATTACTTGGTCTGTTGTGTGGATGTTTGGGTGATTTAGGGGTGGTGGGTGGGGGTGTGTTTGGGGATTGTTATGTGTGTTGGACCTGGTCTTTGAGTGTTAAGTGAATTTCGTTGTATGAGTATACTGTGTATACACGTACAATGACAATAAAGTTATAAAGTTATTATTATTAAACCTAACCCTACTCTTTCCCTATACATACTGTAATATCTTACAGGAACTGGGATGGAACCTCAACATCATCATCTGATTGACTGGGGATCAAGATGTATTACTGGGGAACATCTTCATTTTAATGACACCTCAATGTGCACCAGCAGATATTCATCCCACAATCTCAAAGAGACATTAGATTTGAGTGAAACCTTGTGTAGCAAGATCTGTGGGACTCAGTCTCTCCCTGACTACCAGTACTAATTGGAATCTATCCCCAAAGGGGAGAATGATTGTAACAGTGATCCCATTCTAACGCTTAAGACAGTCCAGCAGGACAATATGATCCATGGCACTGAATAGTGCTGAGAGATCAAATTGGACTAGGAAAATTGCACCTTCCCATCCCAGTCTTACCAGATATGTGACCCATGCTGTCTCAGTACTCGATTTACTAAAAACAAATTCCTTTCCTCACAAAATTATTATTATTATTGGTTTCTCCCACCCTCTCAAGCATACTTTTTCAGCTTTGTAATTTACAGGAGACTATTGGTTGCTGGCATAACCCTCGACAAAACATCCAGATATCTACCAGCAGATCCAGATCTACCTTTTGATTTCTTCTACTTAGAGTACCAGAGACACATAAACCACTTTCACTGACTTCAGTGTGGCTTATGATGAAGAAAGGAAGTCTGGATAACATGCAGACTTCAGCACCATGCATTTAATTAGCAGATGCTTGCATGATTTCTATCAAGCAAGGAGCGTAACTGGTCCAGCTAAGATGTTACATGCCTGTTGTTGAGTTAAAACAGTTCCCTTCTGCATCTAAAGGCTGCATTTGAGAAAGGCTAGCTGACTCCACCAGGCTATCCTTGCCAAACAGAATTTATGATTCTGTTTAAAGACACTCAGATTAATTCTAAGTACTGCAGAGAGCTTATGCCAAAAAAAAAAAAATCCTGAATAGGATGGGCCTTGATATGTGTGTTTTTAAGAAACAAGTACCCTAAAATTGCTGTTTGGCTATTTTTAGCAACACATATGGTCAGGTCCATATGCAATCCAGCATTGTTCTGGATTCAACATATTGGACTGCCTTGTAAATGATTGCAAGTCTAAATTAAATTGAAATGAAATGAAAATAGCTCAGTCTTTTCTTTTTAACTATAAAAGATACAGCTATGCAGTCTTCACACAGTAAGGCTTGAATGAGAAAGTGCTTTCATTTCCAGTGATATGTGTAGTGATGACAGTCTTAGAGAAGGCCATAAGTGCATTTGAAGTGCATGCACTTTGTTTTCCCTAGTAATGCTGTCAGATACTTAACTTAATTCCTAGAGAGTTGTTGCCAGTCTGACTTGCCCTAATTCAGCTTCCCATCTTTCTAATCAAATGTTAAACATCCCTCTGTGTTTAATATCACAGGCTACAGAGTTGGAATGCCATATACAGTTAAACATACCTTTGGAAGTTATATGCAACAGACTGCTCTGGATTTTCCTTGGGAGGGATTTAGCACCACTACTATAATGGAAGACTTTGCTTTAATTATAACTTGCCATACTTGGATTATCAGGGGTTGTTCATCCACCAGGACATTGTAAGCAATGGATTCAACATAAACATTTTAAGCTTTTCACAGCTCCATTAAGCCCCCAGTCTCCTTGGGAACAATGGGAGTGATAGATTACTTATAGTTCAGCAGCAGAGTTTGCTCACATTTGTATCTGTACACAAGAAAAGAGATGGTCAGGAGAGCAAGTGGTAGGTACTATTTAGTGTTAAATTGCATAGGCCTCCATGCCATTGTTTAGATTTCCTTCTGCTTTTAGGAAAGGGAGGACATAACTTATCAAGCTGTCCACTGAACTAAGTGCTACTGGGCCCAAAAGCAAATACGTGACAAGCCCTGTTAGACAATTATTTGCAGAGGTGAAGGGGGGCAGAAAAACCACCCTTGTTTGTTATTTTGATGATGCCAAAGTCAAGTGGTCACATGTTTCACAAGTTTCATTGCTGCCATGTAATCTGATTAAGGTTCCTTATGCACCAGGCCCCAAGGAAGTGAAGCAGAAAGAACGCTGTGACATTTCTCAACAGGAAGCATTTATCTTTGCTTCATCTACACTTAATTGATTGCAAACTACTCAGGACACTATCAGTGCTAGATGAACAGCTCTTTAGCAAAGCATTACGTTTGGTGTAAAGTGTCTCTAAGGTACATTCATTTTTGCTTGCTGCAGATGTTCTCAGAATAGCTCTTAGATCAGCACATACAGAATCCAGGAGATATAAACCCCTTAAGTCTGATACTTCCGAAATGAGTAAGAATCAATGCTTGGAACTCTCATTATTACATAGACAGGGACATAGAATTAAGCCTACGTTCATATAGACTGCTCAAAAAAAATAAAGGGAACACAAGCAGAAGACATCCGAGATCTGAATGAATGAAATAGCCTTATTAAATACTTTGTTCTTTACATACAGTAGTTTATACACTGCTCAAACAACTAAAGGGAACACAAAACTACTGTATGTAACGAACTAAGTTTTTAATAAGGCTATTTCATTCATTCAGATCTCGGGTGTCCTCTGCTTGTCTTCCCTTTATTTTTTTGAGCAGTGTATTATTGAGCAATATGCTGCATATTCTATTATTTCAGACAATCTGTCCTGAGAACAGAGTCCAATATGCCTTTTTCTTCACCATGAAATTTGCGCCACTAGCATGGAAAATGTCAGAAGCACAGTCAAAATTTGCCTTAGACCATTTATTTGAAAACGAATATGATATAGTGGTTAAGCCACCAGGCTAGAAACCAGGACACTGTGAGTTCTAGTCCTGCCTTAAGCACATAGCCAGCTGGATGACCTTGGATCAGTCACTCTCCCTCAGTCCTGGGAAGGAGGTAAGGGCAAATTACTTCTGAATACATTGCCAAGAAAGCTGCAGGGACTATCCCAGTCAATTGCCAAGAGTCAATGCTGACGTGAAGGCAGAATAGAATAGAATAGAATAGAATAGAATAGAATAGAATAGAATAGAATAGAATAGAATAGAATAGAATAGAATAGAATAGAATAGAATAATAAAAAATAATAAATCTTTGGAGGTATTTGATTAACATATCTGCATATTCCCCCCATTCTTTTTCTTCCTCAGTGCTTCATTTTTTTATTGGTTTGTTTTTTGTTACTATTTACATTTTGTAACTATACTTCCTGGTATTAATTTATCCTGTAGATGTTCTAGGATAACAGCTGCTCAGCCATGTCACTTTGGGGTTTTTCAACTCTTTTCTCAGAATAATAATAAGAATATTATGACCACTCATTCAGCAACCATTCAAACTTGTGAAGATGCTAAACGAGGGGGACTTATGATCAGTCCCTGCAATCCTGGCTATCACAAAGTTCCCATGGTCACTTGGTGCCCAGTTCACAATTATGATGTTACAGTCAGCCATGGTCATGTAATCACAATCTTTGACATTCCTTGCAAGGTCAGTGGGGAAGTTGGCAGGAAGTCAGAAGTCTCAGTCAAGTGAGGTCCTCGCTTAATTTCCTGCACAGTTCTTGCTTAACAACAACAACCAGGACTGCCAGAATTGCCATTGCTAAGCAATAGAGTCACATGACATCACACTTTATGACTGTGTTGTTTAGTGATGGCAATTTCAGTCCCAGTTGCTACTGTAATTCAAGGACAGTCTGTATCAAAATCACTGCTTACTTAGAGCTCTTTGGTTAGAGAAACACACATTGCATGTTATTTTTGAACTGCCAACAGCTGGTTTTCGGTCACAAATTCATAAAAGAGGCATACCACCACCTAGTTTACATGTCATAAGATGTGAGGGTGATGTCATGTACAGCATAGTTATATACAGGGAAAAATGTTGAAGATCACTGGCTTCCCATAAGCAAGAAATTTGGTCTAGAGGTTGACTATGAGTTCTAGTCCCATCTTAGGCAAGAAAGCTGACACCTCACAGAGGTGTTCTGGAACAAATAGAAGGCAGAACAAGTATTAGGTACATTTACCTCAATAAACAAACAAAAACAAACAAACAAACAAATAAATATCCAGTTGCCTTGCAGATATGTGCAGTATCTTTGTGTATGTTTGAGAGGGTATTGACAATTGAACAAAGTTGTTCAGGAGGCAGTTTATCAGGCATGCTCACCTATTGTGAATATTCTTGATTTTTGAACACTTGCCATCAGGATATTGATTACTGAGTAGTAGGAAAGTAGTAACAAAACATTCAAACTAATTAGGAACACAATTTCTGTTTCACTGCTTTGTGATAGTTATGACAAATGAAAGATACAAAATACGAATAACAGAACATTAAAATGCTACTAATGCCTTGCACAAATTTCTGATTAAATTACAGGATGACTTAACTTATCCTGCACAGGATATCAGGCCTAAGGCAGATGAGGCAGTGAGAACCAATCAGGTCCAATTCTTTATTTGCTTTCACCTAATAGACAAAATCTTCCAAACTAAAGCTATAACTTTCCAAGCTACTAAATATATCCTGAGAAATTCTTGGGTGTGAGTACACTGAATTTCTTCCCCTCCCTCTTATCCAATTTGGGATTGGGCAATCTCTTGTTCTGGGTCTCTTTCTGGGAAAACTCTGAGTTGACCTAATCCTTCCCTTATGCTGCTGCAGATGCACATGACATCACAAAGAATAAACCAATATAGAAAGGGACTGGAAGTAGGGATAATATCCAGGATGTTACAGTGTGGAGCTTTGGCTGAAAGGTGTGGCTTGCCTCCTGTAAGTACTTGTAAATTTGTCCTGCCCACTTGGGTAGATGAGAATTCCAGGATCAGATCCAGTTCCATGCCTTGCCTTATGGTATTGTAAAATAATACAGTACAAATGAATTATTCAGCTAAGAATATTGAAATTGGGCAATTTTTTCCAATAAAATAAAGCTGAATGAAGAACATGTTTTCAAAGATGTATTGGAAAGAAAAATGTGAATAAACTACAGTACAAAGGAAGTTGAGGAGGATCATTTTTTCTTAGTTCACAGGTCAGCTGTATCATCAGATGTTCTTAACCTCTCTAAGATTGTTGTTTTAATTATCACTGACAGAGTCAATAAAACTGCCTCACTAACAGGTTTTTTTTTTTTTAAAAGGTGGAATAGAAAGTGTTTTGCCTATCAGCATAAGGAAATGCTTAATTAAACACTCACTTAATTAAAGTTCAGCTTGATTAGTTTAAGCTAGACACTGGTTTAATGAAAGGAAAGTCTTGCCAAAGCAGTTGTTGTGGCAATATTCTCTGTGTGGTTATTAACATTCCATTGAAATTAAGGTGAGCAACTTCCTACAGTAGAATCTAAAGACAGAAGTATGCTCATAGGTCAATTCCATGTGTGAAAATGTTTCTTCCAAAATAATTAAAGCACATAGCTAGTTTGTTTACACCATATAATGTTTATGTGCAAAAGTTCGAACCTCCACGCCGTAAACAATATACGGTACTTCTCATTAGTGACTGCCTGAGGCAAATAAAGATAGTCACAATCTGTGAATGTTCTGCGTGTCACCTTCCCAGATGCAAATGGCTGACCAATGTTGGTGACTGTGTAACAGAACAGATAACATTTAGCTTTGGTCCAGAAATGCAATAACAAAAGCAATAGCACTTAGACTTATATACTGCTTCATAGTACTTTACAGGCCTCTGAAAGCAGTTTTACAGAGTCAGCATACTGCCCCCAACAATTTGGGTCCTCATTTTACCGACCTCAGAAGGATGGAAGGCTGAGTCAACCTTGAACCGATGAGAATTGAATTGCTGGCAGTCAGCAGAGTTAGCCTGCAATACTGCCTTCTAACCACTGCATTTCCATGGCAATCCACTGTAATGATTAAGAACTTTCTAGAGAAATGCTTTTATGTCCCATATATGTGGCCTTCAAATGTTATTCAGACCACTTTGTCCTTTCCCTAGCATTGTATAACTTGAGATGTAGGTAAAAGAGAAAATGGATGACAGACCAGAAAATGAAAGAGAAAGAGAAGAAAGGAGGTGCCAGAAGTATCAACTTTGGGCTCTGGTTTTATACTTCACTTTGCAACTTTCAATGGATTATTCCTAAAACCAAAAGCAGGGGGAAAAAGAAGGATAAAATTATAGTTCTGATCTATCTTAGATTGCTCTCTCCAAAGAAAAGTTATCCAGTGAAAGCTACCAAAATAAGCTATAATAATACATGATTTACTGACTATGTGCCATGAAATCATTTTTACTCCTAGTCACCACATAGATTTTTCCAGGAATAATAATAATAATTAGACTACTAATAAAGAATAGCATTGATCCCAGGATGATACTTGAGAGGGAGGAGGGGTCAGGCTGGCTTCTGGTGCTTCTGAATTATGAACTCTGAATTATTATAGTTGGTTGCACAGTCAGCTAGATGTTTAGACTGCATTTGCCATTTTTATCCTCCTATCAAATCCTTTACAAGGACTTGGAATAGAGAGATAGTGTTGCTTGATGGCATTAAAGGTATTGTCATATGTAAGATATTCCAGGTAAAACTGCCTTTTGCAATTAATTAATGGTATTTTTTGTCAAGGCTGATGGTGTTCAAGTGGTCCACTTGTTTTGGGATGGCACTCAAGGAGCCTATTACTGTTGGTACTGTCTTTGCTTTTTATTTCTCCTCCTTCTCTTCCAAGAATCAGCACCCAAAACCAGTCTGGAAACCTTCAAAGGGAATATGATGTAACTGAGGAAGGGTGGAAAGAAGAAGCACTGAAGATCTGAAGGGTTCTCAGGGTTTCAGCTTTCCTTGATATTTTCATGTATTAAAGTGAAATAGGGTAGTTTGGAAAAGAATAGTAAGATGCAAATATATATCTGTCCTCATTTAAATTTTGCCAGACTGCAATGGGCAGGACAATAAAAATATGTCAGAATGTTCAGGTGTTGAAGCTTTTTAGCCTCAGCAAAGGATATTTTTTTATCTCCTGATTAAATTATCCTAAAAAGTTACTGTTGGGATTTCTTTCTCTCTCTCTTAAATTTACAGCAAAAGATATGCGCACAAAGATACTATAAATGTTATGTCCAGAAGCTAGAACTAGGATTTGAGATCAAGTGTTAATTGAAAAATTGCATCCCTCTCTCCTTCACCTTCTCCTCATTTTCTTTCTGAATTCTCACATCTCTTCTAAATAACTTGATGCAGGTTATATTTTGACTTCTGTTTAGAAACCCAATCAAAGTTGAGCTTTCAAGAACCATCTTGAACAATCAACCGATGGAACAGCTTGCCTTTGGAAGTTGTGGGCGCTTCATCACTTGAGACTTTCAAGAAAAGATTGGGCTGCCATTTGTCAGAAATGGTGTAGGGCAGTGATGGCTAACCTTTTTGCCGTCGTGTGCCAAAAGCGGGGGAAGTTCGGGGAGGTCGCCCACGTGCGTGCCCATACCCAGAGTTCAATGCACCCCGCCCCTGTGCCCCCCCCATTTAGCATGCGATGGCACAGTGGGCCCGGTAGGCCTGTTTTTCACCGTCCCCAGGCTCCAGAGGCTTTCTAGAAGCCTGGGAAGGGCGACAACAGCCTTCCCCCCCCCCTGAGACCCTCCAGAGGCCGTCAACAGCCCATTTCCCAACTTCCGGTGGGACCAGAAGACCCAAAAATCAGCTGGCCAGCGCATGCATGTGTGCTGCAGCTGAGCTATAGCAATGCTTGCGTGCCCACTGATATGGTTCTGTGTGCCACCTGTGGCACCCGTGCCATAGGTTCGCCATCATGGGTGTAGGGCCTCCTGCTGGAGCAGGGGGTTGGACTAGATGACCTATAAAGTCCCTTCCAACTCAGTTAATCTGAGTAATCTGAGAACCATCTCATTGGCCCCAATCCACTTCCTGACTCCAGGGAATCCAGTGAAAGCTGAAGGGAGCTTATGTGATTCAGGTTTATCCATTTTGCAGTATCCACGGGGTGTGTGTGTGTGTGTGAGGTCAAGGGAGGTAAATGATAAACAATACTTCACTATTACAACTCAAACTCTACCCTGTTGTGGTGCAAGCTCTGTCTCTTTTATATGTGCATTGTGACATTGCATGTTGTTACAAAAGGGCAAGGCTTGTGCTGTGATGACACAATCTGCTTCTGACATTTTGATGAAAGCTTTTAATTTTGCTGATACATCTAGCAGCACCTATCTCAAAAAATTAAATGTATGTTAGTACTTCATTAGGAAATCACTTGGAAAATAGCAGTCCTAAGGCTTAAACCAGGAAGTTTTAAAAAATCCTGAGGAAAAAAGACAGTATCTAGCCACTTTCATATTGTTACCAAGAAAACTATATATTTACCGTATGTCCATGAAGAGTGGAGCTTGACTCAAAGTGGACTTTATCGGTGCCTGTTTTTCTTATAAAAAGCTACACCACTCATCTTGTATGCTTCATTGTTCTGGTCAGAGGATCTAGTGAATATAAATGATCTGAGCTGGGGATTTCCAACTTTACACAGATACACAATACGGTTCTTATTTTACTTCAGTTCATCTTTGTCAGTACCAAATCTAGTGGATGAATAAGACTCATAAGAGAGAAGAGAAAGGAGCAATGGTACCTCAGATCTGATGATCCAGTATTTAAACTGGAATGTGAACGTGTCTTTCATCACCTATCTACCCTCCTTCCCCTTGTGACTTTTCCCCCTTTAATCATCTATCTAGATTATGCCTCTCAGCAACCTGGCCTGGGTATGGTAGTTTTTGTACATTCTTCTTCTGACCTCAAAATCTCACTGAAGGAGAATGCAAACTCAAAAGCGTTACCAGTTTTGAGTCAAACTTTCACATCTATGCCATTTGAGTGGGTTTGAAATTAGGCCAGACCGTTAGACCCAAGTCTTGTCTCAGTCCTTTTGACAAATAGCTTCAGTTGCTTTTTGGGCTGATGTTACAGGAACCCACATTATTAACCTTTTCTTTCAGAAGGGAAGAACTAGCTGGTAGCTCTGCATCAAAATAACTACCAGCTATACAAAAGACGCTTAAATTGTATTTTATTATCTCCCAACCTGCACACTGAACATTAATCTTAGAAATCCTGTGTACCACAAAGTCCATAGTTACAACAGATAACAGCAGGGTAAACATCTCTGTGAGCTATTTCATGAATGTGCTTAAGTGTGCAGGATTTGGAACTAGTAATTAATAGTGCTTATTTCAAATAAGAACTTGCTCAAAAGTTTCAGGAGGTCTTGCAAAGTGGTTTTGTATAAGCCTTTTGCAACCTAAAACAAAATTATGCATTGCTTTTCTGAACCCAACTGATGTTCTTTGTTAAATTCATGCTTGTAGTCAAAAATTGCATTTGTCAGTGCTAGCTGGAACTATCCCAAATAGAAACGATTAGAATATCTCTGGGATTCAGAACGAATACTGTTAAGAAATCTAGACAGTGTCAGTTTGAGAGTCACTGTGCTACATTAAAAAAAAAAAGGGTGGGGTATGTACGTCTGAGCTGCAGGTTGAATATTTCTGACAGGGTTAACCAGTGTAGCCATATAACTTATGATACCAAACTATCAGCGTGGTGATATCAGAAAAAAAGGATTGTAAAAGGATCCAAAAGATAAATGCAGTTCAGTAGAAATAAAAGTACAGTGATGCATATTGATACAAAATTATCACCACTATCACTATCATTATCATCATTCAAACTTCTTCTCTATGTTAATTGGATTTTTGCTGGCAGTAACTACACAAGAAAAGGATCTTGAAGTCTAGGTGGAAAGACTGAAAACAATGTAAAATGTAAACCAAGTGTGCAGTTGTTGTCAAAAAAAAAAGACAGGTTTCATAATTAGAGTCATTAAGAAGGAAATTGAAAAAATAATTGATGATATAATAATTTGACATATTTATTTATGTACTAAACCCCCTCGATTTGAAAAAAAAGATTCTAAACAAAGTGCAAAGAGCAACAGTGTGAAGCCAGTGTAGAAGATAAATAGAAATTGGAAGACTGAATTCTAGTCCCACCTTAGGCATGAAAGCTGATTGGCTAACTTTGTGTCGGTCATTGTCTCTTAGCCCAACTCACCTCAAAGGACTGTTATAGCTATAGGAGGAGGAAGGAATATTAGGTATGTTCATCATCATCGTGAGTTATTTATAAAAAATAATAAAGATGGGATATATATATATATATATATGTGTGTGTGTGTGTGTGTATATATATATATATATATATGCAAATTACATTAAGTAATATAATCAGCCATTATATTTCTACATATCTGATGATTCTCCATCATACTACATGCAGAACAGCCATGGTTTTAAACAACTTACAGGTCATTTTTCAAAATTTAAATAATTTATAGAGCTAATCATATCACATCATTCATGACTGCAATCCTGAATCATCCGAATTTTGATCATGTGACCATGTGGGATGCTGCAACATGTGAAACATGTGAAAGACGGTCATAAATCAATTTTTTTCAGTGCTGTTGTAACTTTGAAAGATGACCAGATGATTGGTTGTAAGTCAAGAACTACCTGCACCCAGGCCCTGAACCACATAGGACTGTGTAGATCAGGGGTCTCCAACCTTGGCAACTTTAAGACTTGTGGACTTCAACTCTGGGAGACCCCTGGTATAGGTAACAACCAGCACCTCGAATTGCATTCAGAAACAAATTGAGGACCAGTGCACTTCCAGCTGTATTGTTGTTACATGTATAACAAGATTATCTTATAAGCCTGTGTGCCTCTGCATTTTGTGCCATTTAAAGCTTCTGAATAGGCAGTCATATGTAAAACAAATTACAGTACAGTAATTCATATAGAATATGTTAAATAAGTGAGTAACTGTTGTGGTCCGCCAGCAGCCTGAGGAGGTGGCAGCGGAGTTGGACAGTGAGGAGGCTGGGGAGGAACATGGGCCAGTCCTGAAGTCTGGGGAAGGCTCTGCATCGGAGGCAGAGATGGGGCCAGAGCCATCTGGGAGTGATGTGCGGACTCTGGAGCTCCGAGAGTCGGACAGCAGAGAGGCAGAGGAACAGGAGGAGCCTGTTCCTAGTGCACGCATGCGCAGAGCTGCCAGAAGGCAAGAGCAGCTAAAGCAAAAGGGACAACTTGGGAGTAAAGCTAGGAGATTATTGGCTCCTCCCATAAGGCTTAAAAGAAAAACAATGGCACTTGGGCCTTTTTGCAGGAAATCAACGTTGCTAACTCTGTTTCCAGTTGGCATCTCTTGTTTGTTTCTCAACTTTGTGGGGCTTTGCCAAGTAAGGCCTTTGGCAGGGTGTCAAAGAAGATAAAGGTTGATTATCCCGAAGGACTTCTGCCGAAGGACTTGTTTTGCAACTAATTGGGACTAGCTGGGAATGAATGTAATTCTCAGCTGTTACAATAAAATAGGTTTATTTGGGCCTAATTGTGTCTTGTAATGACTCAGTAAGCCTAGGTCACAACAGTAACCAACTTCATTGCCCCCTGTTCAAAGGAGGGCCACAGTTAGCAGATCAGCTGAAGCTGGCTACAATGTCTATCTGCTTTTCAGTCAAGGACAATCTCTAAATATCTGAGAATGATATTATACAGTTAGAAAAGGTACATCAACATTATTAGCTGAGTAGAGCAGCTGTCTTCTGAAGAAAGACTACATCGCCACAGCCAGCTAACAGTGGCCAACTCATCATGGCCAACTCGCCATGTCAACTCACCACAGGACAGTTTGCCATGGCCAACTCGCTGCAGGACAACCTGTCAAGGAACAAGAGTTATATTAATATCAAAGAAATAGAAGAATGGAATCATTAAAGAAAGGAGGCAAAAGCTACAAGCTGAAATGTGAATGACAAAAATTAAAATGCTGTTTAATTATTTTAAATAATTAAATAGAATTGTAGAATTGTCCCTTAGCAAGTTGGCCATGGTGAGTTGTCCAATGGTGAGGGGTGAGTTAACCACAGCAAATTGGCCATGGCAAGTTGTCCCATTCTGACATCAATCAGAGGTTGCAAGATCACATATGGCATAGATAAAGTCAACAAAGGGAAGTTTTTCTCTACCTCTCAACAATGTTAGAACCTGAAGTCATCAACTGAAGCTAAATACAGAAAGATTCAAGATCCAGAGAAGGATATCCTTTTCCCATAGTTCATAGTTAAACTGGAATTTGCTCAAGGAAATTGAACAGATTCATGGAAGATTAGACTATTAAATAGCATATATATATATATATATATCTTTCTGAATCATGACTAATTCATATACTGCTTATTGAAACAAAGCAAAAGAAAAACATTTTCCTAGCATCACACTTGAAGTTAAATCCTTGGGCCACCTTCCTTTTCTGAAGTTTGTACTAGGGTTATGCAAATATTTTGAAACAAGAACTTTACAAAGCATGTCCACAGGTATGAAACATCTTTCTTCAAAAAGCAGCAGTGTCTTTTTCCAGTCAAGAATTTTCCATGATCTATTCCAAGTGGTCTTCATACCTGTAGGCACACAAACCACTTACTTAGTTCTTTTTTCCCCTTCAAACATGATTTATGGCTTTGCAAAACCATAATCTGGGCACTGAAGTCAGTTATTCCCAACATAATCTTTGTGTATGAATATCTGTTTAGCCGGTCAAGATGCCTGTGGAGCAGGTATCCTGATGGAGCAGGTGTCCTGATGGCCTTGAACCATAACTCATAAGAAGCTACTAACCAGTAGCATTTCTGGTACTCTCAATATTTCTCATCCAGTCATTATTGCTCCACTAAGGAATTCATCTGCATATGGATTCCAACAAGGTGGAACCTTCCTTTAATATCAACAGTCGTCATTGTCACCACCACATTCATCATCATTATCATCATCATCACCATCATCATCTTGACTGGTATGGACATTGTTGCTGAAACTGCAGAAGAACTAATTACCCTTCCATTTAGTTCTGAATAGCTATCTAGGAAATTATGCTCCAAGAATTCATAGCAGTATTCACCTTGGCCAGTTTATCAAAAGATTCTTAGTTTTCGTGGTAGTTGCCTTTCCAGAGACTCATATTTTTTTCTGCATTGTTTACAACTTTAATCATGTAATTGTTTCCAGAAAAGGCATGTAAGACAAAATTCTATTTATGAACTCATGAAGAATGAAGACATTGCTTTAAAACACTTTTAAAACAGCATTTTTCAAATGCTGGGAATTCTTGGACATAGCGTTATAATTTTTTCAAACACATGTTTCTGAAGTTTGCTTTTTTAAAACAAAAACCTCATATTGTGTTTATTGTTCCTTTTTTAACATGTTAATTGTGATTGTTCAGCTCTCCTTTTAAGCCGCTATGCAATTGCAATCCTGTGTTAAGCAATATAGTGTTGAATATGATTTTGTTCTGCCTTTTGCAGAATACAATTGGAAAAATAATGAATTCATCTGAAAGGAAAACAATTTTATCCCCAAATAATGCACATTTGAAAATAATATTCTGATTGTAAGGAACAAAAAAGAGAAAGGAAGAAAGAATGAAGGAAGGAAGGAAGGAAGGAAGGAAAGAAAGAGAGAGAGAGAGAAAGGAAGGAAGGAAGGAAGGAAGGAAGGAAGGAAGAAGGAAGAAAGAAAGAAAGAAAGAAAGAAAGAGAAAGAAAGAAAGAAAGAAAGAAAGAAAGAAAGAAAGAAAGAAAGAAAGAAAAAAACAGAGGGAGGGAGGGAGGGAATGAGGAAGGGAGGGAGGGAGGGAGGAAGGAAGGGAGGAAGGTACAAATGCTGCAGTGGATGGTGTCACTCAGAAGTTTTGACCACAATCGCAACTCATGTAAGACCTCTGCACAATCTCAAAAACATAAATTGTGGTCCTGCAGAACTACCACTTCAAGGGTCTTTAGATGCCCTTAGCTGGTGGCCTTCAACAAAACTGGTAGCTCTTCTCCAATGCATGCCTGCAAGAAGGCAGTTGCTAAGGGAGTGGAGTCAAGGAAGGGTGGCCGATATACCCAAAGGGATTTGGCAGTACCAAAAGAACACTTGGTATTTTTGCTTCGTGGCAACAGTGCCTCCCCTACCCATTATGTTAGACCCTCAGAACCATTAGAATCGATTCAGATGTGGTTAGTTGGTGAGTTGCCCAAGGAGAAAGAGAAGCAGCAGCCCACAATGAAAAATTTGCCTTTTTAGCTATCTTTTTTCTCCCTCCTGACTCTGAGTGGGATGCAATGTCACATGGAATACCCCTTTACCCCCTCATAGCTGACCTTTGAGAGAAGCCTAAGAAATAAATGGTATCTGGGTTTTCTAACTCTTTTCTCGTGTATGTTAATATTGTTTATGAAATGTACAGTTTATGGCACCTGATCCCAATGACTCTATGCAGTTGTGTTGCAATTTTAGACTATAAACCTGAGGACAAAGATGACTCCATAAACCCACCGTTTAGTCAACATTTCAATTAATCAATTAACAAACCAACTGTGTTTTGCCTCAATATAACTTGGTAAAGGGACACGGTGTCTCAGTGGCTAAGACGCTGAGCTTGTTGATCAAAAGGTCGGCAGTTCAGTGGTTCGAATCCCTAGTGCCGCGTAATGGGGTGAGCTCCCGTTACTTGTCCCAGCTTCTCCCAACCTAGCAGTTTGAAAGCACGTAAAAAATGCAAGTAGAAAAAATAGGGACCACCTTTGGTGGGAAGGTAACAGTGTTCCATGCGCCTTTGGCATTTAGTCATGCCGGCCACATGACCACGGAGACGTCTTCGGACAGCACTGGCTCTTCGGCTTTGAAATGGAGATGACCACTGCCCCCTAGAGTCGGGAATGACTAGCACATATATGCGAGGGGAACCTTTACTTTTTAACTTGGTATGGAATCAGTTGAAGAATTTGTCAGAATCAGAGAGAATCCTAAGAATCTGAGTTTTGGAGCCTTTCTGGCTCTGATAAGGTTCTCTTTATAAACATTTAAGTCTCCTTTGAGTTCAATGTCTTATTCCCAGGTAGGCTTCTATTGCAGCCTAAATTCTTAGTTCTTAGAAATGGTGATGGAAAAATGAAGAGATGCTTTCTTTGATGTTCTTGCTCTTCTCAATCTAGGTGGCAGATATTAGATTATTACCCATGGGTTGCCCACCTACCATTGCTACTGTAATTCCAATGTAATTGGCTTATTATGTGAGGTGAGATTTGCCCAATTACGGTTTTAGAAAACAAACATTTAGAGGATTTCCTGCAGTCTCCCACAATTAGTGTACTCTAATATTTCCATGAAAAGCCTGAAGTCCCCCTAAAACATCTGGTGGCTTCCTGTCAAAACTTGAAATAGTGATTTTTCACCCTCTTTGGAGGCAGAAAACAAATCCAAATAAAATAATTCTTTATGCTTTTGAAAAGGCTTAAAAGAATGAATATATTTAAATTAATGAAGGAAAAAAATTCCAATCCTTTCCACCTCTGTGGAAGTCCCACCATACATCATTTGATTTTGGTCTCTTCATGTCATTGACTTGTCCACTGCAGCACCCAAATCCAAACTCAAACAAAGTAACATTGTAGCCCTGATGTATGAAATGGAGCTATATGAACACTACAGGGGTTGGTTCTAAATTTTTTTACTACCGGTTCTGTGGGCGTGGCTTATTTTGTGGGCATGGCTTGATGTTCATGTGACAATTATTTAGGATTTAACAGAGGTACTGGTCTACCAGGCTTTTAACTGCTTGCAGAGCTGTACCGATCTACCCATTTATTTTTTGCAGGCACTAGCCTACTCATTTATTTTTGCAGGTACTGATATACTCCTTCCTCTCCGTTCTCCTCCTTCCTCTCCGACCACTCGCAGTTTGTGTTGACAGGGGGGCAGAGGTTGACCTCGAGACACCTCGATTGGGGGGGACCGCAAGGGTCAGTCCTCTCGCCCCTTCTGTTCAACATTTATGTGAAGCCGCTGGGTGAGATCATCTGTGGTTTTGGGGAGAGAGTCCATCAGTATGCTGATGACACTTAGCTGTACATCTCCACCCCAGACCATCCCAACAATGCCCTTGATGTGATGTCCCATTGCCTGGAGGCCGTGCGGGTCTGGATGGGGAGAAATAGGCTGAAGCTCAACCCTTCCAAGACCGAGTGGCTGTGGCTTCCAGCGCCCCGATATAGTCAGCTGGCGCCATCGCTGACTATTGGGGGTGAATCTCTGCCCCCCACAGAGAGGGCTCACAATTTGGGCATCCTCCTGGATGCATGGCTGTCCTTAGAAGAGCATATGACGGCCGTGGCCAGGGGGGCTTTTTATCAGGTTCGCCTGATCCTCCAGTTGTGACCCTTTCTGGATCAGGACGCCTTGCGCACGGTCACTCATGCCCTTGTCACCTCCCGGTTGGACTACTGTAATGCTCTCTACATGGGGCTCCCCTTGAAGAGCACTCGGAGGCTCCAACTGGTCCAGAATGCGGCCGCGCAGGTAGTTATGGGTGTGACCCATTGCACCCATCTGATACCTCTCCTGTGTGAGCTGCACTGGCTCCAGTGGTCTTCCGGGTGCGATTCAAGGTGTTGGTTACCACCTTTAATGCACTCCATGGCTTAGGGCCGGGGTACCTCCGAGACCGACTTCTGCCACCAGTAGCCTCCCACCGGCCAGTTCGCTCCCACAGAGAGGGGCTCCTCAGGGTACCATCGGCCAAGTTACGTCAGCTGGCGACACCCAGGGGGAGAGCCTTCTCTGTGGGTGCTCCTGCCCTTTGGAACAAACTGCCTCTGGAAATACGTAAGATTTCTGATCTCTGTGTATTTCACTGCGCTCTTAAAACTCTACTATTCTGCCAGGCTGAGCTATCCTTGTGAATGATTTTAAATTGGGTGTTTTAATTGGGTTTTAATTCTGAGCCAAAATTGTTTATTATTTTTAATTGGTTTTAAATTGATGTAAATATATTATGTTTTAATTGGCTGTACACCGCCCCGAGTCCTTCAGGAGGAAGGCAGTATAGAAATTAAATTATAAATAAATAAATAAATTAATTAATAAAATACTCATGTATTTTTGCAGGCACTGAACTACTCATGTATTTTTGCAGGCACCGGTCTACTCATTTGTTTTCTTTTAACACTGATCAGCTGTAGGGCGGCCCTTTGAAGTCCAGTGGCAAGAGTTTAAACAGTTTTTTTCCCTCTAGCCATCAGCTGGGACTCAGGAGGTAGCAATAGATTGGGGGTGGGGCCAAATAAAAAGTAAGAATAACGCGGGGGGTGGGGTGCGGGTGCGGGGGGCAGAACCGGTTTGGTGACATCATATCATCATCGCTCTGGCTCGGGAGAACCGGGCTGAACCGGGAGGAACCCACCACTGGAACATTACCTTGGCAATCAATCAATCGAGCCACTTTGGTGTAGTGATTAAGAAGTTGGATTAGAAACTAGAAAACTCTGAGTTGTAGACCTCCTTCAGGCATAGAAGCTGGCTGAGTAACCTGGGATTCTGTCTGAGCCCAAACCAGCATACAGAATTTTTTGTTGCACCAAAAAAAGAAGTTGGGAGCATTATGTATACTATCTTGAGCGGTACAAAATAAAGACAGGATATAAATCAACATAAACAAACAAATGAACAAACAAACAAACAAATAATACCACCGAATTCCACTGCTGTACAAGGAATGTTTCTCATAAGACACTGTTTGGAAAGATGACAAATGAACATATTGAATTATTACCGTTATTTATAAATATTTGTATCAAAATGTGGATAGAGTTGGCAAAAGATGCAAAGGAGTTAATAAAATTTAATATTGGTCCCTGGATAGTTGCAGAACTGTGCCATAATTCAGATAAAAGAACTATACAGAAAATGTTAGGAAGATGGTGTATGCACTTGACTATGTCTATAGTCTGTTATTTGTACTTATAAATACATCAAGCCTGTCCTGAAAGATTTAACCACATCTGTCAGCCTAGCCATCTAAGTACTGAATTTTTTTTCATAGAAACTTTGAGTTGTATTATAATGAGGTACTGAAAGGTTTTTGGCCCATATCCAATTTTGTGTTTTCTTTAAAAATTAATCCTGAGACATAAATAAAATAAAATAATAAAATCTGTATTCTTGAGAAATGCACATACATTCACAAGTCTAATATAATTTTTTATTTTAGGGGGAAACCAGAATTTTACCAGAATGCTAACTTTTCAACAACTTCTCACAAAGTTTTCACAATTTTTGAATACACCATGGGTGTCAAACTCATCACATCTCATTGCTGTCATGTGTTCCATTCACAGGTGTGGCCTGTGTATCACAAATCCGGCCTGCGGGCTGCCAGTTTGACACCCCTACAATATACCAAAACTTTTGTAACATTTTCTGTCTAGTTTTTCATCTGGATTTAGGCACAATTCTCTAACCATCCTGGGACAACAATCTCAATAATTGAAGAAGACCAACTTGGAAGCATTCATTGGGATATTGCTGATGCCTTTTCAATTCCAGATGTAGTTAATACCTGCCTCTACTTATTAGTTCCTGCATCATTCTGTTCCCACTCAGCTCCAATAATTAACACCAAGGTTAAGCCTTGGTGTAAACCTGCAGCTTCATTGCTCTTAAATGTTCATATCACCTTATTAACTGCTAATGGAATTTGGTTATATTCAGATTTGCATCCAGTTAATCAGGGTCTCTGGATGTACTGGAATCACAGCTTATAGCTGGGCTTGGCTGATTCAATGTTTCTTTGAAGTGCTCTGCGAAGTGTACATGTTATTCTTCTTTATCAAATAGTACCTTCTCATTTTTGTCCTTAATAGGAGTTCTTGTATTACTTCTTGACTTCTGAGGGAAGTATAGTGAACCGAAGACATCTGTGTCAAAGATGTCAACAATCATGAGTGAGGTGAGTGCAACAGTTTCTTGGAATCTTTCCAGCTGACAAGAAATTGCCCACATATGCTCTAGATGGCTCCTTCTCATGAGAAAAGAAGGACATAGTTTTCCATAGTTTTTGAGTGGTGGGAGATAAAGAGATTAGCCATCTTGCTTGTAACTGTGGCGGAGCCTTTTTAAAGACTTGTTTGCAAGTCTCATTTCCTAATCACTTTTGGAAATTACCTGCTAACCATCTTAAAGCTATTAGAGATCTTCAAAATGACAACTTCAAAAAGTTTTTGGGTGAGTTTATCTTCAACAAAAGAAAAAATAATTGTAAACTGAAAAACTTAAAGGATTTGAAATAAACAGCAAAAAGTTGAGTAGGATTTTGATCTAAGAAAGTTGTAAATGAATTAGGAGTCCAGTTATTTTGTTTTCTTCTTTAATGACTTTGCTTGATCCCCTTGTCACATAGCTATCTTATTCATCAATCAGTTCCCACATTCTGTCAAGTCTCCAACATTTTTTTTGTGTGTTTCTCCCCTTCATCCAACGGTTTCTTCTGCACATTCAGATGCTGCTTGACCTACCTTTATTGTTCTTCAAACTGAATTTCATGATGTAATTGCTGAAACTGCTTTTTAAATTTAAATTTGTAATGTTCATAGCTTCTCAACATGTTGCAAGTCATTTTCACTTCCTCTTTAGTTAAAGTCTTGGTGATGCCAGGCCTATAACTATGCTGCAGTGTAATCTGACATCTAGAAAGCTTGTTTGTCATTGTTTGCTAATGCAGAAGTAGTCAATTTCATTATTAGTGGCTCCATCAGGTGACCACCATTTTTGGTGGATATTTATATGAGCAAAATAGGTGCTTCCAACACATAAGTTATTCATTCTAGAAAATAGTAACAAGTGGTCTCCATTTTTACTAATTTTTGCTGCTGATTTGTCTAGGCAAATCACATGTTCCCATCTTTGTCTGCTGTTACCTATTCATGCTTTCATATCACTAATAATAATATCATCATTTTTCCAGCAATTAGAACACATTAGCAATACATGCCATGTTATTGATACATGCCACGTTATTGATACTGTGTTCTAACTGCTGGTAGAACTTGTCTTTTCAGTTCTCTTGCAACCTCACTTGAGGCATAGGCTTGCATGAGGATTGCTTTTGCATGTCTTCCTTAGAACCTTGCTGTGATGATGTTTGTTCATCATAGCTAATCAAAATTCTTATCATTTTCTTGCCCATCATCAGACCAACATCATTGATTGATTGACTGATTATGTGCTATCAAGAAGTTGAGTGTTGTTGTTTTTTACTCCTGGCAACCATATAGTCAGATATGCTCCAAGGCAATTTATTCCTAACCTGTTCTTTTATTTTCCTCAAGAGTACACTCATTGCTTCTATAAGTCCATCCAGAGTCCATCCTGAATCTCCAGAGAAGGGTGGCATATAAATTGAACCAATAAATCCACCTTGCTGTTGTTCATCCTGTTCTTCTCTTTCCATTTTATTTTCACCAGCATTAGAGTTTTTTCCGGAGAGATGGTTGCATGATGTGAGTCTGAAATAGGATAATTTGAGCCTGGTCAGTTGTGCCTTGACTAAGAATTCTGGATTGATTTTTTAAATGAACCATCAGTTTGTTTTCTTGGCTGTCCACAATATACTCAGGAATCTTCTCCAAAGTTCAAAGGCATCAATGTTCTTCCTAACCTGATTTTTTAAAGTACACCTTTCACTTTCATAGAAGATCAAAGGGAGTAGCATGGCTTGCAGAATTCTGAACTTTTAGGTATAGACACATCACAGCATTTGAATATCTTTTCCAAGACCTCCCATTTCTGTTTATGTCCCAGAAATGTATTTTTCAAGTCCTTATTTCAGGGTTTTCTCCTCCACTTCCATAAGATTCAGTTTTAAACCCTCTGAATGATATTTGCCACTCTTTGGTCAAATACAATTTTATCAATTGTCATGTGATACCCACCCAGAAATGTGTCAGTAACTCATCATCCAGACAATTCAGACCATGGCTCCAGATGCCAACTATTCCCCATTGAATGAGTGGGGATATGCTGACCAGATTATGAAACTTCACTCCTTTTTTATATATACATAGTACATTGTGTGTGGGGGGTTTCTGCATGTAAAAAGGAATTGTGATTGTAGTTATGATCGTGACTTTTAAAAAATATTTCCCCACAGATGTTCTCTTTCCCATTAGTATCATTTATTTTGTTCCTTGAAACAAGCAATAACTACAGTTGTGCAACGACTTGGCTAAAATCCAGATTGAAAGTGGAGCGGATAAGGTATTAATTTATTTGGCCTTGTGGTTTGAGAGAACTTGTTTCTCTAACAAACTCCAGTTTTCCATGTGGCATTTTGCAGGTGGCCATTTATAGGCTCAGGCTGAGCAGTTAGTGGGTCAATTTTCTGCAAGCAGATTCTCCATAAATCCTGATGATGTCACGTCTCTTGCTCTTCAATTCATAACAATTGCCACGGAATCGTTCATCACAGTGAAAGAAAGGTTGTTGTGTTTTGTGCTGTTTCCCCCCCCTGCATTTTACATAATTCTTTCCATACAGCTAGGAAATCTGAGAGCTGTAATCCCAAAATTCTGTAGTGAGTGTGGATTGCTGATGATTACTCTAAGACTAGACCCCAACTGATGTAGTTTCTTCACAATGACACTAGTTGGCACTCTATCCAAACTTTACTAAGAAAACTTTGAATATCTGCACAATTTGCTTTAATTTTCTAAAAGTACTGTGGGGTGCACCTTTTGTATTTCTAAGCTATGAACCTATAACATCAGAAGGTTGTACAGATACTAACCTATCTGGCTTGGGAGAAAAATATTGCAACATTTGCTTTCAATTTAGCAAACTGAGGCAAAATTAACTAAGTGTAAAATAAGCCTCTTTTGAGTTGAGCTGAATTCCTGGTGACTATATTCTTCATGTCTGAATATTTTTCATAGTAGTGTTTCACAACTTCATTGGTGTAGCCTTCTTCTAGAATAGTACTGTAATGTTCTAGTATAAAAGAGACCAGGGCTCAGAGAAGTGTCTTACAGTAATTCCTTTCTATGAAATGGTCCCTAAAATCTACCTATGCATAAATAAGTTTATTGCAGGCAAGACCTGAAGACAAATAGGAAATATCAATATCAAGTATAATTTGAAATAAATGAACATAGCTATGCCTACAATAGGACAATCTATTGGTCCTACAATTACTTTTCAAGGCTTTAGTTGATCTCAGAAGCTGAGTGGGTTTGCCTTGGCTAGTATTCGTTATGGGTCAATTTCAGAGTTCCAAGGGTAATGGAAAGATAGAAATAAAACTGCATAGGTGAAATCACCAGGAATCAAATGTGACTCAGGAGTGTCTTTTTAAGGAACTGGCATTTCTGTAAGCTGTCAAACACAGGCTCTGTTTGCACAACAGCCTAAGTTACATATGTGGTTAGCAATTTCAAATTGCTATACTCACAAAATGCCAAAACAAATTAACCACATTATGGCTTAATATAATGGCCTATCTTGAACAACTTTTTAAGGCATAATGTGGTTTCTTTGGTTTTGGCTTTGCTGCAATGTTTTGTAAAACATGGCTTATGGATTAATGTGTTGTGTCAATGCAACCATAGCTTCTCTTTTGGCGAAAGCTTGGTTTTGTTTCTGATTTGGTGATTATTTCCTATATCCTTGGATGTCTCTGGTAATTCAGCTGTGCAAAGTGTTCCTTTAATTGTTATTATTACAGCTTTGGACAGACATTCTAATAAATACATTCGAATAAAGCACAATGGGATGCATTTGCAAAAGGGCAGGTGTTTGAAGCATTGTACTCATCTAAACCACATATTAAAAAGTTTGTCCACCTGCTTCCTTTTCTTTTTTAGCTCTGGAATGTAACTCAGTTGCGATGTCAGGATATGCAAGACTGAATAAAAGAGATATGTGCAATCCATGTTTTGTACACCATACAAAACAGCTTGTTTACACAAGCTTTATTTCTTTATTTTATTTCTCATTGAGGTAGGCATCTAGTTTCTCATATATTGATAACATACCTTTCAGAGTTGGCTACTGATGCAATCCATATTGTGTCCTGATTAAATATTACATTTTTCAATACATTCCTGAGTAGTTCCAGGAGGCCATGTTGTCAAGAAACCATGTTAACAATGCTCCAGATTTTGACTTGAAACCTAAATAGAGTTGGAATTAGTATTTGACTGGGAAGTCAAAGTAATTACAAACTTCTGTATTATTTCAAGAAAAATACATGTACTTACCCTTAAAGCCACCCAGAGCTGAGGCCATTCTGAAATAGATTTCACTATCAAGGAGTATGCCCTAAATAAACTGTGCTCTGTAAGATTCTTTGGAACAGATAGACCAGAGTTCCAGAACATTTCCGGCTTTGCGGACTGGCGGGGGGGGGGGGGGGGCGGCAGGAAAGGGGATAGTTCTATGCGAGCTGCCAGCAAGCATGTGCATGCAGCTCCATTTGCATGAATGGTGTGCATGCATGCCTACCGCTTATGGAAATGGAATGCACATGCATGCATTTGCCTGCTGCTTGCGCTTGCTAGCCATTTTTGTGGTTGGGTTGCAAGGCCCACAGGTTGGGGACCCCTAAGATAGACCATTAAACTATAGGATCTAGGTATCAGTAAGAGTTTTAATTAAGATCAGAATGAATGAAGGCAAATATACATGTCCCAGGATAATGTTGCAGGATCCAATCAAGATCAGAATGGCCAACAAGTGGCCTTCAGATATTATTTGAATATTTATCATTGGACATGTTATTGGGGCTATTGGGAATTACTATTCAGTCTTAACTGGAGTTCACATATTGCTCATCTCTACTTTAGAACCCTACTGAGCAATATATTTTGTCTGTCAGTTCTTCCAGAGAGCAGTATTAGGTTTCCATAATAAATAAACCTGCTTAAGAATTTTTTTCTGATTTCAATCTGTACTTTAGATTTGGCAATAGACAGCAGTTACCAATAGTGCCACTTATTGGAGATATAGAAAGAACCCATTTGATGCTTGAGGCCTACACTGCAAAGCATGCGGGCATGGTCTCACTCACAGCCATCTTAAAATAACGGCCATTGTATATAGGAGGGACATATAGATGTTGCCCAAGTTGAATTACAGTAAAAAAGAGAAGCCATAAAGCCAAGCCCATGTCAGCCCAAGTCAGAAAGCATCACTTTTGAGGTAGAGTGGGAAACGCAATTGCAGGCTGATTTCACACTCAGAATAAATGAGAGTATTGTATCTATAAGTGAAAGAGCATCTATTCAAGCCCAGTGTCCATTTATAATAAAGTGTGCAGAAGAACCCTAAATTTCAAAACATATGAATCTAATTCACCTATGCCATCTGAGACAAATGATCATTTAAGCTAGCTAACTATGATTTTTTTCCAGCATGTAAAAGGAAGTGATACATGTAAATGATTTATCATTCTTCAGGACTGATACTGATCAATGTGCTGTGATATTGCCCTAGGATTAGATCCCACCTCCCCAGAGACTAATAGTACAGTATAGGACAGTAGACTTCAGAACTATGATTTGAGCTGAATATATAATAGTGATAACTTTTGAAATGTTTGCTCCTACTCCCAAAAGAAAATCTTAAAACATACCATATGTATTAATTTGCCCGATGAATACAACTAGCTTTTGAATTCTATCAAAATCCGAGAAAGACACAGACCTTCTTTCTTCTTTCTTTAATTTAACTTTCTTTCTCCACTAGCTGCAAGGCTTAATTGTGACCAGAGAGAGAGAAATAAGCTAGTCATTGAGGCTGGGATACTGGTTACAAGGATTCTAGTACGGGTATATGTAATTTATATTTAAGCTGACTTTGTATAAATATACAAAAGTATGAAGGCTATTGCTTAACGCATTGTAAGCCACCCTGAGTCTCCGGAGAAGGGCGGCATATAAATCAAATTAAAAAAATAATAATAATGTTTTTGTTTCTCTACTGATGTGATTTGGTTTGGTTTTCCTTGTTCAATGAAATGATTTGTTTTTATTTTGTTTGCCACACAGTTTTTATTTTTATTTTTATTTATATGCCGCCCTTCTCCGGAGACTCAGGCTGGCTTACAATGCGTTAAACAATAGCCTTCATACTTTTGTATATTTATACAAAGTCAGCTTATTGCCCCCACAA
>WNWU01000030.1:5014934-5047766 GCA_012654045.1 Ptyas mucosa | reverse complement strand
TAGAATAGAATAGAATAGAATAGAATAGAATAGAATAGAATAGAATAACAGAATTGGAAGGGACCTTGGAAATCTTCTAGTCCAACCCCCTGCTTAGGCAGGAAACCCTTCACCACTTCAGACAAATGGTTATCCAATATCTTCTTAAAAACTTCCAGTGTTGGAGCATTCACAACTTCTGGAGGCAACTTATTCCGCTGATTAATTGTTCTAACTGACAGGAAATTTATCCTTAGTTCTAAGTTGCTTGTCTCCTTGATTAGTTTCCACCCATTGCTTTGGACCCATTGTCCTACCCTCAGGTGTTTTGGAGAATATCTTGACTCCCTCCTCTTTTTGGCAGCCCCTGAGATATTGGAACACTGCTATCATGTCTCCCTTAGTCCTTCTTTTCATTAAACTAGACATACCCAATTCCTGCAAATAAATAAGTAAATAAATAAATATTGCTATTGCTAAATGAATTTGATCACAGGGGTAACATCAAGATATTGCCATAGAATAAGCTCACGTGTGCATGTTCATATCACTGGATATCATTAAATATACTCATCGGTCACTAACGATGAGTAGCATGTAAGAATGAATACCGCCAGAGATCTGACATGCTGAGCAGACGTTTCACATTATTTCACTACTCTATTAAACTTAATTCGTGCATTCCAGGCCCTCAGATAATGCATGGAGGGACTGAGTAAAGGATATGGCAACCCTACTAGTCAGAGCAGAAAAGGAAGCTGAGCTGAGGCTGAGACTTAAACATTCAAGTCTGTTTACTGTTGATCTGTTGCCTTGATGGGGGTTTAAAACCCTCATTGTCTAATTAAGCTAATTGGGATAGAGTGGGGCTGGAGAAGATTAAAATGAATGATAAACAATGCATATTTTATTTGATATTATTTGAACTGGTTTCACTTATCTGGAGAGATCTTTCTCTTGTTTTTATGCTTCTTAATTTGTCCATGAAGTTCTGTATCTAATCATTAGTTGAGCAACCAATAATCTTCCTCCATCCCCTCCACCTCCTTTTACGACCAACTTTAATCTTTGGACTCAGTAAAAAAAAAACATGCTTTCCCCTATCATAACTAGTTTAACAAAAAAAAAATCCTTTCAAGTTTAGATGGCTCAGATACAATGGCTTTCCTGCAACTTCATGCTGGAGAAAGGAATTTATGTTACAGGAAAAAGAAGGAGAGAAAAGAAAGAGATTTATGATAGCATTGTATTTCCATTTGAATATGGAGAGTTAATAACATGCATATGTTTTTTTATTATTATTTTAAGATTTAAGCTATGCCATCGGCAAAAAAGAAACCTGGAAATGGTGGGACTGGCAAGACTCAATGAATAGCTTAATCTGGATTTCATTCATAAACAGCAGCTCACACACAGGGAAGGAGCTGGCGTGTTTCGCCAAATCGGAACTGGAGTAAGTGCCAGGATTTCCTGATTTGTTTACATTGCTCAAAACCTTTTCTTTCCCCCGGAGTAGGACAAAATTAGACTTCCTTTTCCACTTTTGGCCCTATCAAAACTATTCTTGCTTGACATTCAGCTCTTTTCCCTTTATTCTCTTTTGTTTCATTCTCAGCTGGCTTTTTTTGTCCTGGGGGGGGGGAAGAGAGAGAGAGAAAGAGAGAGCAAGAGAGAGAAAGAAAGAGAGAAAGATAATGAAAGATGCTAATCTGTGACAATAATTACAAGGTGACTGAGTTCGCGGATTCTTTTTCACTGGGACTAACCCAGTGCCCAGGGCTTTTTCCAGAAACCTTTAGGCGCATCCCTTTCAAAGCAAGTGCTTTACCAGAAGATAGCATGATTGATAGCACCCCTGATGCTTGAAGCAAAGGTGTTGCAGTATGAAATATTGGGAGAACCCCCCCCCCCAAATATGCAGGAGAGGAATGCATGCCAATTCATTTACATCTTGTTGATAAAACCAGACACAGAATTAACAGGAAAAAATCAGACAGGACAGATCATAGGACATAAAGCACTTTCCCTGAAACTTGGAGCTTCAGGGGCATCTGAAGACTTTCCATTTTGTCTCGCTGTTTTGATCTCCTGTTTTCTGGCCTTGACTGTAACCACAGCATGTTGTCAAGGAACATATTTGCTAATCAGCAGTGTTTATTTGCACAGAATAGCCTTTTGACCAATTCTTTCAAAAGGAAACCACCATGACCTGAATTGAGGCCACTCCTTCTGTAATAGCTAAAGAAAGAAAAATACAGCTAAAGAAAGAAAAATACATGGCTACCGTTTGTATCCCAAAGTAGCTGTGGGATGTTTCGCTGAAACATTACTTTTTGATCGTGGCATGCAGAAAACCACAGTAGTATTTCCTTATTTATCCCATGCTAGGTGTTCTCTTACCACCTCCACACCTAAGGCATGCTTAAGGATCAAGAACATGTATGCACACATATGATAAGGGTTGATCATCAAGATACATAGCACTCGAGGCTAGTCAAAGAATCTGAGCACCAGATGCTGGACTTCATACAAACTCCTCTCTTTCTCCAGAAGTTGAAAAAAAATATGAACTCAACAAGAAATAGTATTGTGAATTCCTCTCAGATTGCTAAAATCAGCTGCTTGAAGCAGTTACTTAATTCCAGCCATCTCTACTGTGCTGTCATTCTCTACAGTCCATTCATCAGGCATTCAATGTTTTAGGCCTCATTTCAGCCAATGCTCCTTTAAATTATTGTAGGTGACCTGTAGGCCTGAGGTCACATGTTAGCCCAAAACTCCCTCTGATAATTTTTGGCTGTTTGATTTCCTGCCATTGTAGGGTAGGAATCATATGACAACTGTAGCACAAATTCTTTAAAAAAGAACCTTCATGGAAGATTGAAATCACAAAGAAAGAAGAGGAGATGAGGAAGTAGAGAAATTCTATTGAAATTCCCTAGAAAAGAGTCAAAATCAATTAGCAGTTTTCTACTAATTTCTAAAGCAAAGGAGAAGTGAGATGCATTGAGCTTTCAGATAAGTATTTTCCCCAACATAGACACATCTGCACATAAACAAACATATACACTGAAAATGATTTCAGATGTGACATCAGGGCATCCATCTAAAAGTTTCTAATCACCAAAGAATAACACTAAATAGTAAAATTGTAGCCCCTGGTTTCAAAAAGCACCCCAGATAATAAAACTGATCTTTCAAGAGTATTGTTCCATTTGAATAAAATGAATTCCTGATCTGGAGACTTTTTCCTGACCAGTAGTGTTGTTTGTCTTGCCTAGATTAGCCTACCATTGGAAGTCTTGTTGGGTGTTCAGAACTTCATCAGCTTCCCAGGTAGTAGATGAAAATGAAACTACTGTTTTATTCAAAGTTAAATATTTGTATTGGAGATCTGTGAACAGAAGGCACATGCAGTGGTCAGCAGCTGGTTAGAAATCTTAGACCAGGATCAAAGAAAAAACAGCTCACAAGACAGAAATCAGGATTGATGCGTAGTATAGGCAAAATGTAGTCAAGTATTAAGAACAAGAATTTACTATTGTTGAATTCCAGCAATGCAGGTGTATCTGTGAGAAGTATTTATAACATATACTTTTCCTGCTCCTCTTCTAGGCTAGTTTGTTCTAGTGAAAATAATTTCAGAAAGTTCAATTTATCTAAGTTGCCTCAAAGATTTTACTTCTGACTGTCAACTCACTACATCTTTGCTCTTGCAGATTCAGAGGAATTCTAGTTCTGGATCAGATAGAGGCTAATTCAGCTGTTCCTAGATGAGATAATGAAAGCTTTTCTGATTCTTTTGCTTGGGATTCATCACAATCTTGTAAGTGCTGGAAGCTTCCTATTAATCTTCTGCTCTTCTTGGAAACAACAATGTTTCATACATGTAGGAGACAGGATACAATTCTAAGCAACACCATTAGTCAGTATCCAAAAGGCTGAATTTAAGTTCCCCATCATCACTTTTTGACATTGTTTTCCAAGGAATGACTGAATTCATCTTACAGATTTATTCCTGAATCAATTTGGCACAATACTGGAAAAGGGAAATCTTGCTGATAAAACAAGGTTGTGGGACTAAAACTGGAGGAAAGAAGCAATGGAAAAAATTGACTGTATATATTCACAGCAAAAGCCTAACCAAATTCTTTCAATGTACACAATATATGGTATTATATACAGTAAGCATAGTGTAAAAAATATATATGCAGAGTTGGGTAAAAGGGAAGAAGGGCCACTATAACGTTCTTGTTCCTTTTCTCTCTATTTAGCCCTATTTTTTATATAATCATCACATTCAACTTCTGCTTTAACGTATGTATAGGCATATATATTTCTTTCCTTCTCTTTGTTCTTGCTCTCTTTGTTTGTTTGTTTGTTTGTTTGTTTTTACCTAATTAATAACAAAAAGCAAACCCATTCTTTGCAAAAGGACCAACAGGATCAGTAATCCTGAATCCTGCTGGGAGATCCGGCTAAACTAACAAGGACATCCTTCCTCTGACTTAGACATTTCTGATGTCTAATGATGATGCAGGTCAGCTAAGAGAGTCTTCCAAAGCTAGGAGGCCTGAGGCTAAATTGAAAGGGTCTACTCATCCACTTTTCATCTGAGCCCTTGAGGCTGACATGCCAACTCAATTCTATCATCCACTTGGTTGAATCCATTAATTTTAACAATTCAGCTAAACGTAAAACATATTTGCCAGTGATTTTGGGGAAAAAACATTTGTATCAATGGACTTTAACCTTCACACAGTGGAAAAAACAACAGATGAAATAAACCCATGATTATAGCAGGTCACATATATTAACAATTTCTGTCTTGAATTAGTGTTCTTTCTGAGCTGAATTGCCTGCTGAGTGGGTACACGTAGGGTGCCTCTTTAAAGTACCCACCTACTGGAATTGATTGGCAGAAATAGGCATTCTGCATGATGGAATAGCTTGTCTCTGAAAGCAAAAGTTGTGCCTTCTCTTATGGCTTTGCAAACTATTGCAAACTATTATTAAAGCTTCATTTTTCCAAAAGACTGTTGGTGATGGGGCATTAGTGTAAGGTACCATGGTTTGTTGCCATGAATGCAGGATTATTTTTACCAAGTTACTAGCTGGATCCCCATGCTTCGCTATGAAACTATGTGATCGGGCTTGATAAATCAACACTTAGAGCTTGAATCCTCCCCTATCCTGTCCCCTTCTCTCCCTCAGCCTTGCCCCACAGAAAGTCTCCTATCCCATCCCCTTCTCTCCCTCAGACTTTCTAGTCCCTTCTCTCCATGAGGCTTGCCCCACAGAAGCCTCTCCTATGCTATCCCATTCTCTCCAGAGTTATTTTCAAGTTGGGAGGGGGAGTAGAACGTCTAACTAATTAGCATCAGAGCGTGTTATAATAATATAGGAAATACTAATGCTCTGATGGTCATTTTGAAAACTCCTTTCTTAGTGAGCACCTAGAAGCCAAGAGGAACATACATGGCAAATTTCAGGTTTGTAGGCTTATATGTTAAATTATAGACCATATATCTGTTTTTATTTTGTATTAGCTTTGTGTGTAAACTGAGCAATGTGGTAGCCTAGTGGTGATGGTTGAAACGTCAATCCTAGGTAGCGGCAGATGTTTCTCTCCTAGAACACAAAGAAAAAAAATTGCTGCTAACTTCACGTGGCATCAAGAAGGACATCCACCCAGTAAATGCTCACTTCCATCCCATCGAATTAAGGGATTACAGGTTGTAAAAAGGAAGTTTATTTGCTTTGTGTAAACTGTTTAGAGTCAGCTGTACAAATGTTTACATTAATAAATGTATACATTTCATATATTTCTACTGATTTTATAGAGAATTCATACAATAACATTAGCTATAATAGTAAGAGCAGCTCCAGAATCCATAATGCAACAGTGAATTATATTGTTTTGCTGAAGTGTACAATAAATAATGATTAACTTCTCCTGAGCAGTTAAAGAGAAGTATTAGGAACTTTCATTGGGACAAAGACAGTTACAAAAGTTACCAGTCTCTTTCTGATAGACAACTTTTTAATTTTCAATCTCTCCCAAGGTGTTGCCGATAGTTAAATGATCTGCTGAAATCTGTTTGGGAAATTAGGCTGTAAACTCAAATGAAGAGTTACTCTCCCTACCTCTCTATTTTTGGCTGAACAAATTGGCATTTCTGGTGATAAGGCTGTGATTTTTTCTAAAGCTGCTCAAAAACCAGATGTGTCTACTAACTGAGGGGAATATGTGCAGATCTGGGGGGGGGAAAGAGCTAAAAAAATCATATAAAAATCTTGTTTTAATAAAGCTCCTTGTTTGGCGTGAGAATAATGGCTCTTTATAGAATTCCGACCTATTGTTATCTGATTGGATGCAGAGCTGCTGGAAATGTTTTCAGATGACATATAAAAACCTACTTTCTAAGCAGTTGAGGGGATGTAAGCTCTCAGGGCACCTCTGAAAGAGTGGGGCTGCTAATGTTTGTGTGAGGTTGGCTCATCCCAGTGCTGATAATCACATTCTTGCTTGTTTGCTTGCTTCACCCTTGTCTCTTAAGGTCCCAGCTCATTTAGGGCTTTACAGGAAATAACTTACATCCTTAAATCACACCTGGAAAAAGAGCTGGCAGCTAGAGAATAGACATAGGGAGTGGCTCAAATTTGCCCCTGGTGGGAGAGTCCACAGAAAGAGGTTCAAGGAGATTCTGCTTCATTTGCTACTAATAGCAGCTTTAAGTAGTAAATAATAAATAGCTGTTAGTAAATAGCAGCTCTGGGGAAGAACAGTTCTCTTCCTCAGAACAATGCCATAGGGAGAAAGGAAGTCCTTTTCCTTCCTGCTTTGATTACAGTCCCCCTTAGTTACTATTTAACAACAACAATAACAACAAAGATGTGAAGCATAATCATATATTGTATGCATTGTTTGCCACAAAACAAGTGTTACCTTTAAACCTACCTATGATTGGTTCAATTGTAAGGATGCCACGATTAAAAACATTTTACCTCATGACAAAGGGTTACAAATAGTCTGCCAATGGTTGAAAAAGGAAAAAAAACAAAAATAAAAATAAAAGATTTGGGGATAGTCAGAAACACCTGTATGCCTGTGAAGTGAAAGAGCTGGCTAGAAAGAGAAAAAGTTATTATTCTGCATATATACATAAGTGCTATATGCTGCAAGTCAGTTTTGTGTGAGTTGGGTGGATATACGAATAAGATAGATAGATAGATAGATAGATAGATAGATAGATAGATAGATAGATAGATAGAAGACATATAGCAGCAAAACTGTTGATTTCTATTAGGACAAAATTAAGCCAGTAGAGTTTCTTTTCCAGAAACAATTTTGATGCTTTTTTTTTTTTGTAAATGCGTTGCACATATATTTTTAGTTGTAATGAACAGATGTTGACAATGGCAGTAGGTCTGTTTAAATTGCTTAAGTAAAGTTAGATGGTAGGTAGAATTAAGTTTTTATAAATAAAGAGTATAATTTTCATTGTGAATATGATGTAGTGATTAAGGCTTCAGGTTAGAATCTGGGAGACTATGAGTTCTAGTCCCACATCAGGTACAAAGCCAACTGGCCAATTTTGGGCCAGTCCCTCAGCTCTAAGAAAAAGAGAGCAAGGGCAAATCACTTCTGAAAATCTTCCCAAGAAAACTGTTGGGAGTCAAGAGTCAACACTAAAAAGCACAAAAAATAAATAAATAAAATAAAGATATGCATTGATTTTTAATTTGTGTGTGTAATTTTAAACTGCAGTTTAGTTTGTATTGTGATTGGACCATGCTCTGGTGGGGAAGGAAGAATTCATAAAATAATGTTTTTGTATATTTCTAGTTAGGTTATCCCCCCCCCCCCGAACTTAGGGAACAACATTTTGAAGAATCTATGTTTAAATTGAATCAGATCTGAAATATGCCTCTGGACCTATCTTGAAAGAAGCTGTTGATTCTGGGCAAGGGCCTAAATCAGAGTTGACCATTTTTTCCCCATGAAGACCACCATCATAACATCATTTCACTCAGGGGTGGGCTTCAAAAATGTTACCAAGGGGTTCTCTGCCTGGTTGCTGGGTGGGCATGGCCATGGTGGGTGTGGCCTAGTCAGCCTCCTACATCACAGCGGGGGAGCCTCCTCAGGCTCTGGAGGCTCTTTGGAGGCCAGAAATAGGCCTTCCCAAACTTCCGGTAGGCCTGTTTTTCACCCTCCCCGAGCCTCTGCGCGTGCCCTGCACTTATCTGCATCCAAACAGGCCATGTGGGGACTCCTGGGAGGGGCGGGGTGGGTGGGAGGAGCCAGCCAGGAGTGGGATTTGGAAGTTCTCCAAACTGCACAGAATCTTAGCTAGAGGTTCTCCCAAACCCCTGCGAACCCCTGCGAACCCCCAGCAGCCCACCCCTGACTTTTCTGCCTTGCATAATTTAACAATCTAGAGAAAACTTGAAGAGAGGAGAGAATATGCATAGAAAGGGAGGTAGAAGAAGAGACATGGATTAGGAATTTCTGCCCTCATTCTGGAGATGGACAGAGCAGATGGAGATGTAAACCAATGATATGCCTCTCCCCCCCTCCCAAGTTTGTAAGGTCAAACTAGGCATATGTATACAAATGAAGTGTTCTGCAAATATGTCTGTGCTTTGCAGAAGGGAGACAGGCTGCTTTTTGTTTTCGCTGCTTTGATAAATATTTATAAGCAGCCACATTAGAGTATCTAGTAATACTTGATCTTTCCTTCTTCTTTTTTTAAGTTGCACATTTGGTAAACCTCTTTTACTTTCTCTATTTAACTTATAAAACAACAAGGATTCATTTGAAAGCCCGATGTAGGAACCACTGGAAGACTTTGGAGAAACCAAGAGGGAAGGAATCCAACACTTTCAAGAGACATGTTTGAGCCTTGTGCATTTGGAACTTTAAATCATTGCTCTTGCTTTGATGTTCCGTGCCATCTAGAGATAGGGATGCATCTTTATCATCAAATGCACAATTCAATATGAGCCTTTCCTGGCTTTGATGTTTTTATTGGGGTTGTATCATTCTTACTCCTTTTGCTTTTTTGTCTTCAGATGGTTTTTACATGCTTAGCGATACAATTAGTTGAAAGTGACCCTGTCTCCTCTCACTGACTTCATGCATGTTTATATTGATGGGAAGACAGCCATGGCAAAAACAAGACAACAAAAAGAGGAAGAGCACTTCCATATTTGGTGTTCCAGCTGTTATTTACAGCACAGTATCCAGGGTCATTCCTCTGCTTGGCTGGCAACCATCCAAGCCCATTGTCAGCTTGGTGCACATGTGTCCTGTCACGTGTCTCCTCTGTGCCCCTTAGAAGTAAACATGTAGGAATGCAAACATAAAAAAAAAAGGAAGAAGAAGACAGTCACTTCCATAAAAGACAAAAGAAACTAGGTGGGCCGATAAGCGAAAGCTGCTTAAATTACAGGATATACAGTCAGCTCTATTACAGGGTATTTGTACTGTAAATGTCAACAAAAATACATCCTGTGTTCTGACTAGAGCTTCTGAAACTTTCTCATTGTGTTGCAATCTTAGTCTTCAGCTGCCATAGAAACCATGATTCCCTTGTCTTTGAAGAATGATAGGGTTCATGATTTTCTGATGGGAAACGTTGCTTCCAGATCAAGCCAGCACCCTGCATGCAATTTGAATGTTACCTTCCAGACCTAACATAGTCATGGCAAAGAACTGTTGAGAATTCACAGTTCAGCACTCCTGTAGGTTACCAGATTGTCCAAATATGCTTTAAATGTTCTGAGCCCTTTTTACAGTTATAGTTCTCATGATTTCTATGCTGAGACTTATCCGAGTCTACTCAATTCTCTACTCTTCAGAAATTCAGGTGATCACACAACACTGCAACAAAGAGGGAACATTGCCTGTATCCTGTTGCTGCCATCTTGTGATCGTCCAGATTTTGCAGGCCAAAGATAATAGTATAGACTTATGCAGTGGTGGGTTTCAAAATTTTTACTACCGGTTCTGTGGCTGTGGCTGTGGCTTGGGGAGCATGGCATGGCTTGGTGGGCATGGTTTGGTGGGCGTAGCAGGGGAAGGATACTGTAAAATCTCCATTCCCTCCTATTCCAGGGGAAGATTACTGCAAAATCCCATTTTCTCCTGATCAGCTGGGATTTGGGAGGCAGAGAATAGATGGGGGTAGGGCCAGTCAGAATTTTTACTACCGGTTCTCCGAACTACTCAAAATTTCTGCTACCGGTTCTCCAGAACTGGTCAGAACCTGCTGAAACCCATCTCTGGACTTATGAAGTATAGACTTATGGAGTCTACTGTGATCTGAAGAGACATCGGTAGAGAGATGGTTAGAAAATCCTTTTTCACAAAGGGAAGATTAGTGGGAGAAGCTTCAAAGTACCATTGCTTAGCGCATTGTAAGCCGCCCTGAGTCTCCGGAGAAGGGCGGCATATAAATCAAATTTTTTTAAAAAAAAACACATCTAAAGGCATGAAAAAATGACATTTGCTCCCCAGCAGTTAAATATGTGTAATCGGTTCCTCAGAAAACTATATCAAGTCATGTTTATGACAGAGACTACAGCAGACAAAGGCACGAATGCCAAGAATTGTTGGAAGAATTGGAGTGTTGATGAGGCAATCCAACTAATGAGTTGTTACAACAACAGCATCACAGCATTGACATTTGTATAATTTTTTCCTAAGAAAAACATAACTAGATAGATGCATCTTGTATATCAATACAGAAACCATGAAATAACTATGAATCTTTGTTTTCCAAAATGGCACCATCCATGAGTAAGAGGGCTTAGGAAACTTCAACATTTACTGAAGCACAGTTTAAACAAGTTTTTAGGAGAAACTCTTAGAAAGTGCCATTTAGGCTCAATGGTCAAAAATGCTAACTGACCAATGAAAGTGTAAGAAGTGTATGAAGTATAGAGTAAAGAGAAAAATAGAAACCCAGAGACACCGGGAGTATCTTGGAACATGGCACGGCTGGTTGCTGGAGTTCTGAGGACTCCCAACAACTAAGTCCACATATACAGATATACTGCATAAACTTGTCTGAAAATCAAAGCTATGTTTGATTGCTGCAGAGTTTTAAAAATTAGCATAGCAGTTTGGGTAGGACTATTTGTGACAGCCCACTACTAAAACAATGGTACAAAGAGAACGTGGTAAGAACAACAAGTCATTGCAAGATATTATCAATGGGAGATATTATCAATGAGAGCTGAACCTAAAAACCTAATTCCCAGAATCTCCAGCTTCTTTTAATTCCCAGAAACTCCTGGGAGGCTGAAAGTGTGTTGGGTACTTAATGGTAAGATGAGTCTCCAACAGAAGACACTAGTGAGTAATGATAACCAATGCATTTGACTGCGGGGAGAAGGAACAAAAGAAAGCTGATTTTCTAGGAGAGCCTGGATCCAGAATTTACCATTATCTGCCATGAATTGCTGTTGTCTTGTAGCCAATCAGCCAATGGCAAGGGCAAAGCTTTCCTCACGTGTAGATCTTGCTATTTGAAATCCACTGATCTGCCAGATCAGGGTCAGGATCAAAGCATATAGGAAAGGAAGATTTAACCTTCTCCCCTTTCTAGCACTGGTGTCCAGTACATGGGGGTCTAAAAAGATCAAATTTTCTGGTTCTAGCAACATGATTGAAGCCTTTGTAAATGTACACAAATTTGGCACATGTTTAAAAGGGGAAGGATTTTAGTCATGCTACTGGGTCTGCCATCTTGCCTTTTTGTATATCTCTGCAGATTTTGCTTGCTACTGAGCAGTAAAAAACATCCAGAAGCAATAGAGTCCTTTATTCTTAGTATTTATTTTACCACTGCTATTGGTATAGAAAGAGAAAAGAGATTTTTGTAAGCATTTGGGCTGAGTCTGTTGCAAGCCCCCCTTGAGAAGGCTGTTTGGTGGCATAAAATATTTAAAATAAAACAGGAAAGACAGTGCCATTTTGTGCCTCTTCCTTTCTTTTCCAAGGAATTATTTTAAAATGAATAATTAGCTTTAGCACTGGATTAAAAGAAGCCGGGGGTGTGAGAAAACTGATACATTGTGGTCAAATGCACAATGGCTCTGAGGAAGCTGCAGCTGTTTCCTATGAGTAAGTATCAACTTTCCACCTAAACTCCTTTTTGGACCTTAATATGGGAACCCATCATGAGTCTTGTAAAATTTCACATACACTTCTATAATGCGGTGGCAATACATCCTGTAAATATGTTTCATGCCTTGGGCAAGCTGTTTTCAGGCGCGCACTTTTAGCTTTGAAGAAAGACGAACCAATTTTTAATTTGGAGAACAGTCACGCTGGCTTTAAAGCACTGAGCTGTAGTGAATCATTTGTTACTTTTATGGGGATTAAGGATGGTATTACAAGCAGGACGGTTGCATAATCTTTCTGCGAGGGGATGAAAGGAAAAAGTGACCAAAACAGGGGAGTTCTTTAAACACACAAAATTGCCCTGCTTAAAAAATGAACTTGAGAAATAATTGAAAGTTGTTCAAAATTAAGAAAAAAAATATCTAGAGGACATTCTATTCTAATCCACCAAGAAACACCCTTATCTTAGTACGGCGCTCTGAAACTAGCCCACTCAGAAGATTGCTGGAAACTTAGATCTGATTTCACTCATGCACCATTGAAAAAGTTCTGGAATGACTGCACCGGGAGCATGATCTTGGTCAGCTGCCCTAGATTTGGCTGTTAATACTTTCAACTGAACAAAAAATGTTTGAAAAATCTCACTGAAACTTTCTTCTATGATCACCAGGTGTAGATGTGTTCAGATGATTCTTAAGATGACTGCCTCACACTGTATGGTAGGTACTCCAGAATCTACCACAGATTATTTATTTATTTATTTATTAAAATGTTACCTCACCTTTATTACTGTATAAGTAACTCACGGTGGCAAACATACCTAATACTCCTTCCTCCTATTTCTCCTATGTGGTGGGTTGGGCTGAGAGACAGTCACCGGTCTCTCAGCCATTTTCATGTGTCAGATGAGACTAGAATTCATGTTGTCCTGGTTTGTAGCCTGGTGCCTTAACCATTAGATTAAAGTGTTTCTCGGTTGTTGGTAGACACCACAGTGCTGTATCTCTGAACACTGGGCCTTTTAGGAATAGCTGAGGTTCATGGGCTCCACCATCCTGATCTATACCAATACTTCCCAATTTCCCCCCCTTCATTACCCAAGGTCTTTTTATCAGATAGTCATTTTACCCAATGTAAGTAAATACTTGAAGTCAGTTTATATGTCCAAAAAATATGTCCACTTTTATCTAATTTGGGGTAATTTACCCAGGTTTAGGAAGCACTGACTATACAGAGATATGTCCTTTCTTGTCATTCATCTGACACAGCTATTAAAATCCAGTGTTTTATCTATTATAAGAGCTAACAAGACTTTTTTCCTATCAGAAGGGTTTTTTTTAAAGTTAGAAGCATTAATAAAAATAGAAGCAGAATTTGTTTTATTTTTATCTCTAGAACCACAAGGTAGTACACACAGCAATCCTTCCTCCATTCCCCCCCCCCCAACAGTCACCTTGTGAGAAAAGTTGAGCTGAGAGAGAAATTGACCAACATTATCCAAAGCGGTTGAAGTAGGGTGCCACTCAGTCAGACAGCAAAAGAAACTTGTGGGAGATTTTTTTTACATTAACGGCCAAATCTAGGGCAGACAAAGAATACCACTTTACTGAAGATTCCATATGGTTTCAGAAGTAGAAAAGCCAGTCCTAACTATTTTGCACAAAGACAAGAAAACCTTCCCTTCCCCTCCTGGACCTTCCACTGTCCATTGTCCACCAATCAGTTCCACTCTCTTTGTTTTGGCAGAAGTCTGTCTCCTTCAGACTTCCCCAGCTGGTAACCGTGAGGTGTTAGGTCTGTCTCAAGGCTTCCAGTTGGCACACTTGCATACCAAATTTTCCTCCCAAACTTCCAATGCCTTCCCTCCCCACTCCCATTACAATTGTCTGGTTGCAAGTGGGACTGCATAGCGAGTGAACCATGGGTTTCCTTAGTCCTAGGCCAGCACTTTCACAATTGCACTATGCTGTTCAGAGTCAGTGTTCTGAACATGCGTGCACCAGCATAAGCAAAGTAATTCTTGCATCGGTCTGGTTCACTTTATATTTCAGAGACTGTCCAAGCAAAAATTGTTCTGTGGGGCATATCTCCCATTCTGCCTTTATTAATTGCATCTGAAATTTGCTTTTCTCAAGGGTGTTGTCTTATTTTACTCATAATACCATGCCTCTTGCTAATACATGTAAAAGAAAATTTCTCCATAGATACCAATAAAATGATTGTATTCTGCAGATATTTTACTAGTTACTAGTGCTCAATATTACAGTATAGTAGTCAGCTCAAGCTCACTAATTCTTTTTATTTTTCTTTTCTTCTTAGTCTTCACTTTTAAGTGTCTCTTTAATGATGATGGTGGTAACCAACAGGACAGGAATCAAAGACAGTATGTTACTATAATAGGATAAAAGGTAGACAAATGAGACTGTTAAATAAGTTCTCACATTTCCCCACTCCTGCACACATACACATTTCTAAACATTGTGGGTGAATTCATGTCTGTTTGTTATTAGAAGATAGTTTCTTCCCTCCATATATGGCTGTTCCTTACATTCTCTGAATGCCCCCATGGCTCTGATTTCTTTGTCTGAAATGTGGTTAAGCTATTGCAGGTCTGTCTGAGTTGATTTACTGGACTGGCTCTTACAGTACTTTCTTTTGACTCATAAAATCCATAAACTACTCTTTTAGGAACATAGCGTTTCCCATATCTATAGAAAGGGGAAATGAAACTCATGTTTACACTCAGAAATCCCTCTTAATCTTCCTAGACATCTTACTTGCTCATGCATATTGAAATCCAAGCTCTCTTTTTTTTCATGATTAGAAAAGTAACCAAACATCATTCTGCTTTATTTATTAGGAAAGGAAAAGCACAGAAAGATCTCAATAGGGAAACAATGAATATTTGTTAAAAGGAAATTGGTGTCCTACACCAGGCAGAGTGAGGCAACCATGATCATTTTAGCTAGCAGGTGCTGGGCAATTCCTCCTAAACTGTCTTTTCTTGGGAGAACCATTGCCTTTCTAATCTTTTCCCTAGATGACTGAGGGACTGACAAGTCAGTTCCAGTCCATTTCTGTATTTGGAAAAAGTATCTATTTCCCTCTCAGAAAATTTGAGCCATTTCTGGTTTTTGAGGATGTAATGAAGACTTTAACTAGACATCAAATAGGTAAAAGAGGAGGGGGAGAGATATGGATATTTACAATAAATAATTAGCAATCATATAAGGTTAGAGTCCCCTCAATGAGGCTTCAATCAAACAGACCCCCTGATCACCACCGAGCAGTATCATCTTACTCAGCCTTTGCTCAGGTAGGGGAACAAAAACTTGTGCTGGCCGTAAATACATGATTCAAAGAGATGGGGAATTTTGAAGAATATTCTTGTAGTGGTATAATTCTGTTCTGTCTTTAAGAAACAAAATATTAACAGTTGTAGAAGTGAAGGGAAGACAAGGGAAGTAAATCTTCTGCATGAGCTACATTGGTTACTGGTGTGTTTCTAGGTTCACAATGCCACCTGGTGAATTGAACCCTGGTGGTTACCTTTAAAGCCCTACGTGACTTGGGATCAGAGTACCTGAGGGATTGCCTTTTTACAAGAGTCTTTACCTGTCCAACTAGATCAAGAAAAATGGGCATGCTGCATAGCCCATCAGCCAAAGAGTTTCGGTTGGTGGGGACCAGAAGAGGAACATTTTCTGGAATGGGTCCTGCTTCCATGGAGATCCCCCCTTTGGAGATTAGAATGGCCCCAACTCTGTTAGCCTCTAGAAGTCTGCTGTGTTTCCAGACTGGAGGACTGAATGTGTCAAAGGCTCTATTTCCTGGCTATAGTGTTAATTGACCAAGTATTTCGGCCCTATGTATATTTAATTTCGATATTTTTTAGTGTTTTTATTTGTTTTACTGTTTCTTTTGCTTTAAATGTTTTTAATGTTTTAATTGTGTTATATTTTTTTGAATTGTAAGCTGCCCAGTCATTGACTGAGATGGGCAGCCATAGAAAATGAATGAATGAATGAATGAATGAATGAATGAATGAATGAATGAATAAGGCATGACAGTAATTCCATCACATGCATCTAATAGCAATTCAGTGAAAATGTTTAAAAGGTATAAATGAGACTATTACGGAGTGGATCTCTCCTTTACTTGAATATGTGTGGTAGAATAGAAATCATTGTCTTTGGAGATATGTCAGTCTAGGTCTGTGATGGCGAACCTATGGCACACGTGCCACAGGTGGCACGCGGAGCTATATTGGTGGGCGCACGAGCGTTGCCCTAGCTCAGGTCCGGCACGCATGCACGCACTGGCCAGCTGATTTTCAGGCCTTCCAAGCCCACCAGAAGTTGGGAAACAGACTGTTTCTGGTCTCCGGAGGGCCTCCATAGAGGGTAGGGATGGCCATTTTTGCCCTCCCCAGGCTCCTAGAAAGGCTCTAGAGCCTGGGGAGAGTGAAAAACGGGCCTACCAGGCCCACCGGGCCATTGTGTGCCAAAAGCGGGGGAATTCGGGGGGATGGGACACATTGAATTATGGGTGTGGGCATGCACGCGCACGACCCCCTCCGCTCCCCCTGCTTTTGGCACGCGATGGCAAAAAGGTTAGCCATCACTGGTCTAGGTTGTCTTCCATGTCAGTCATTCTTTAGCATTGTCAGTATGATTCTGAATCACTCCAGCTTGCTTAAACATTCATATGTCTTTTGATAGATGCAAGTACTGTAGATAAATGTATAGATGCCCTAATGCTGGCAGAGAGGAAAGAATCTCTTGGCATTTTTCAGGTTCTTCTCCCTTCATGGTTGTAATTTTAAATTCATTTTTGGGAGGAGAGGGAGAAATACATATGTTCTGAAGTTCAGATCTGAAGAAATCCACCATGCTAGCGAAACATTTTATCAGCTCATCTGCAATTTGTGTCTCTCTGGAATCTTGCACAAACAGATTCTATGGTACTTTGAAGGCAGCCTCAGAACTTTGTGATTTTATGATATTAATGTGTTTGGGGCTGAAATGATTTCATTCTGTTCAGTTGCCATATAGTTTGAAACTGCGAGGAGCTAGTTCTTTGCTCTTTGTTTTTTAAAAGATGCTAAGGCTTTATTTTTCCATTGAAGGGAGTTTTTGACTCACCCCTCCTTCTGATTTTTTTATGACCCTCTGGTCCTAAAAAGGAAATGCTGACTTGATGACTTTGCAACTTTCCTTTAGTAGCTTAGCCAAAACTGAGAAGAGTTCCTCTCTGCTCTTCAGCAGACTGTTGGGACTTTTATTTTTATTTATTTTTCTGTTTTGTGTATAATGTGTCTGTGTTTGCATAACTTTTGTTGCTACAAATCAAGCAGGAATTTTTATTCTCTATTCTAAGTGCACAATTCTGTAAAAATAAATATAACCAGGAGATGGTTCGGACCAAAATGAAGATTAGAACTGCCTTCAGATAGCTTTTGAGGGCTTCAGGAGTGAAATGTTACACATTCATCAAGCTAGGAAACCATTTTGTCAGAGGACTTCAGGGCACACAGAAAGGTTTTAAATGTTCCTCTCCAATAAAGAATAAAATGCACATTTTAATTCATGTAATGCTTAATTCTACACTGAATGTTAATAGGAAATAACTGATCTGAAGATTCAAGGGACAGTTTTCCACACGGTTTAGCAAAAAACCAAGTTCACTGTTCTCTTTCCATAAAAGATTTCTTCCTTAAAAGGGAAGATTCTATATAAAATTTGCCTGACCCCTGTAATCATTTACTTCTGCTGCTGACCATTATAATTATAAACCAAAATAGTAGATTATGTGATATCAATCAATAGGAGAGCCAATCTGTAAACTCTTTAAAATAATGTTTTATCTATTCTATAAAAGTTTTTTCCCTTGTAAATTGAAGTGAGTATTAAAACAAAATAACTGACCAAGATGCTCCTAACCTCACAGGAATATCTTGCAGAATATCTTCTGATATCAGAATGATGTTATCCACAAGAGATTGAGTTTATACAAATCAAGGTCCCTAGTACATCTAGTGAAAGCTCTTCAGGCTGATCACCAATGTTTCTGCAGTTCTTGAGACACAAAATGAGACATTCAGCTGGGTGCAAGTTGGACTTATTTGGACCCATTTGGTTCTGAATAGCTTCACTCTTCCTTCCTCCCTCCCTCCCTCCCTCCCTCCCTCCCTCCCTCCCTCCCTTCCATCTTTGCTACTGAGTAAAAGACGCCTAGCTGGGTTGAAACATTGATCACCATGGCTGTATTAACACTACAATGGTGTGGTGTCTGCCAAACTATAACATTCAGTTGATGATTATTCCTAACCTGATGAAAGGAATGCAGGTCACATATTATGCTCTTACGGTTTTTGAAGGAAAAGTAGTGTATAAATGTGTAAACATCCAAATGGATTCCAGAGCCTTATTGTTTCCTTAGATTGTGTGATGTTGGCAGATATTTTACATAAGAAACCTGTAAAATATTAACATAAAGCAACAGTTTCATGGAAAAAACCCAGCATTCATGGCAATATAATTCCACAAGACAAGTCATAAATTCTTGTTTAAAAACGAATGGCCTTGTAATAATGCATATACCAGCTTTTCTTAAAGACAACCGTAGACACTGATAGCTCAAAGCTAGATAACCCACAGAGGGGTCAGTTTTTTCTCTTTACACAGCATTTTGTTTGCTTTACAACAGTGTAACAATGTTCACTGGGGTAGTAGGGCAGAGAGGAGGTTGGTGGACCTTATATATTAGATGTGCAAAATTTGCTCCATTCTCTAACAGGGAAGCATAGATCAAATTACTACATTTTATTTAAGCATAATGAATTCTGCAAACATTGAATTCATTATGAAAGAATAACTGTTATTTTCTAAATATGCATCAATCTCAGTGGCTAAAAAGACCAAGTTGTAGAGTGTTGCCTAGACCAGGGCTCCAGAATATGTTAACCCCATTTGACCAAGCCAAATATTCATGCAGGAGTTGCCAGGTGTTTGACAACTTTTTTTTTCATATAGACAGCAAACCCAGGAAGCTTTTGAAAGTGGTAGGGCTTCCAGATGTGGCTTGTAAAATCCAGATGGTTCCTGATGGCAGTAAAGAGAATATTGAAAACCCTAACTTTTTGTCACCAGCTAGATGTCATCTTAATAATGATGGGCCAAGTCTAGAAGCTCTAGAGCAGTGTATGTCAACTTTGACCGCTTTAAGTTGTGTGGACTTCAACTTCGAGAATTCCCAGATGGCATGGGAATTGAAGTCCACACATCTTAATCTTGTCAAGTTGAGAAACACTGCTCCAAAACTTCTGCAGAGCAGAAGAACAACAGCCCCCGTAGAGGTCTGCAGGAAGACTAGTTTTTACAATACAGTTTTGACTATCCTTCCAAGTTCCAATACTGAAGCTTGCAGCAAGAAATAAAAATAAATGTCACAGTGTGTTATTCACAGTGCCCAAATTAAAGGGGTAAGAAAATTGAAAATGACAATTCCTTGTTCACTTGAGGCAACTTCTTAGATGTGGTCTCGTTCATCCAAATAGTGCTTCTCCTAGCCATAAAATGGGACTTCATCTTCCATTAGAATTTGCTGCAGGAAGTGTAAATGAATCGGGAGAGACACCTTCGGAGAAACTCGGCCACAGGTGAAGTTAGCTCTGCAAATAAAATATAATGGGTTATGGCTTCTAAAGAGTAAATAGCACTTTACTTATATGACTGAATGTTTATGGACTCTGTTGGTGATCGCCAAACAAGTCTTCTTGTTCGAAGTTGACTTTATGCAGTTTAACTTGGACATCCCAGGATAGAAATACTTAATTAATACTTAAATACAGAAATACTGCTTAACACCAGCTACACTTACTGTGTTTCCCCGAAAATAAGACCCTGTCTTATATTTTTTTTGAACCCCAAAATAAGCACTTGGCCTTATTTTCGGGGAGGTCTTATTATTTTGGGGCATGTGGAGCAAGATGGGGCTCCTCTTGCCATCTTACCTGATTTCCAGTTCTGCATTTATATATTTTCGTGGGAGAGACTTATTTTAGCGCATGTGCTCAAAAGCCCGATTGGGCTTATTTTCAGGGGATGTCTTATTTTCGGGGAAACAGGGTAGTAAATGTACCCCTAAGGGTATTCGTGCTACTCAAAGATTTCCCCAAAACTGGACAGCTCATTTTTGCCTTCCTTGATGTCAATTTCACAGATGCTCATTCATAAATCCATTTCATTTTTCTCCCCCATATACAAGGACTATGGGGACTGTTTCAGTGTACAATAGCAAATATATTTCTATATTATGCATAATCATTGTTCTCAAAATATGCCTATTTTAAGTGTATACTTGTTATGTGCAATTTGGTTGGCATGTTTTGTGAACACCCCCCCCCCCCCCCCCCCCCAAAAAGTCCTGGAAAAAAAGCCCAAAGCAGCATATTATTGTTGCATCATGTTCCACCCCCATTCATCCTGGAGATGCAGCTCATGCTAGAGCATTTTGATGTGCAAATCAATTGAAATTCCTAGACAACAGGCTATTAGGCATCTTTGGGTAATATGTGAAATGAAGCCACAATCCAGATGTAGGATCTGATCTACTTAAAAGAGAAGAGGCACAGGGAAAATATGTTCCTATGGGTATTTACAGTACATTCTTCAGTTACTGGATACAACCTTTAAGCTATGAATCAGTCAGATTCCATGGATAATGTTTTATCAAAGCACTCATGAGGCTTTCTCTCCTTATGATAAGCAAAGGTTGCCTGAAATCCTCTGGGAAACGACACTGTTTATTTGCAGATGACGCTCAATGCCTTCTCAAGGAGATGGCCCCTACTGTCAGACGGCACCAGGATGAGTCAAGGTATGGTGGCTGAGATTGCGACGGCTGCCTGGCGCTATTCTCAGGCAGGCAGGCAGACATTCAACAAAACCACATTGCACAGGTTGAGTTGCCTTTTCCTTCTTCATCAAGCTCAAGCTATGCCAGGGTGCGTGGGCTGTACCCACAAAACAAATAAACCAATTGAAATACCTGAGAGCTGTTTGTTTTAGCAGATGCCTCCTGAGAGCCTCATCTAGAAGGCAGTCCGTGGTGAGTGAAAACAGATGAAAAGGAAGGGAATCCTGTGGCAATCAGGCCTCGAGAGGGAGAGGTCAGGGCATTCTGATCTTACTGTAAGTGATGTAATTCTTTTACTGTAACTTTCCAAAACTACCTCAGCCCGCTCTCGCAGTTATCTCTGACGTACACACTAAAAGCATCACCAAACAATTGGATTGTTTCAGTATGTTTCAGAACATCTCAGGAAGTCAGGACGTGTATGCAAAGGGAAAGGGCAGACTGGCAGGATAAATGATGAATTGTCTAACCCAGGAATGGTGCTCTGGTGCTCCTCTAATTGTCACTCCCAGAAGCCTCAGCCACCAGTAACAGATGCTGAGAGTTGCAGTTCAACAATACCTTCCTTTGATATGGACACCTTACATTGGTAGTTTTAATGTATTATCTTCTTTTTTATTTATGTAAGCAGAAATATAAAACCAAGTTATCTTGAAGGGTGGTGACGGCTGGACTACAACTTGATGTGAACTTCATCTAGTTTTCTGAGAGATAGTTTTGCCACTGTTTTCCATACTAGTTGCAATATCTTTAAGCACTTGGAAATCTTGCCAATACGTTTTAGGATTCCTTACATTTTAAGAATTACTGGCAGATTTGTATTTTACAAATATAACTAGGTTGGAATAAGAATGTGTACTTATTCTGTAAAGTTATCCTTTAAGAGATAAAATCAGGCAGTTTTTTAAATTAAATAAAAATAAACCTATTACCAGATCCCAATGCAATAGTAAATAAAAGATAGAGCTTCCTTTAAAAGGATGAGTAGTGTGTTATTGTTGTTGCTATTACTCATGATATAATTTTTTAAACCAATAGGTTCAAAATATGGGTTTGTTTTGACATTTGAAGGGAAAAAATAGAGTGATACTCTTAATGTAGTAAGAGTTTTTATTCTGAAAAAAGTAAAATGGACAAGTTTTTCCACAGGCAATTTCTAATTACTCAATTAACCTGAATTTAATTTATAAAACACTGTTAAAATTCAGAATTGGAGATCTTTAAATACTGTGTTTCCCCGAAAATAAGACCCTGTCTTATATTTTTTGAACCCCAAAATAAGCGCTTGGTCTTATTTTTGGGAAGGTCTTATTTTTGGGGGGCGCATGGAGCAAGATGGGACTCCTCTTGTCATCTTACCTGATTTCCAGCTCTGCGTTTAAATATTTTTGCGGAGGGCTTATTTTTGGGGGCGAGGCTTATTTTAACGCATGCGCTCAAAAGCCCGATTGGGCTTATTATCAGGGGATGTCTTATTTTCAGGGAAACAGGGTAATAGAAACCTGAAGAATTTCAGAAAATACTCAGTTCAACAAGAGTATGGTACACTGTTGTTGGTACATTGTACATATTTTACAGCAAAAGCTGTTCAGAGGTCTGACACTTTAAAGGAATAGCTTAGAAACAAATATTTTACATTGACTTTTAGGCCTGGCAGGCATGCAGAGTAACATTGTACCTTTAGCATTCTTTTTGTGTAATTTATGTTCTACTAAACACAACTACTGCTCCTGCTTAAAGATTAATGAAATTGTTATGAAATTATCTGGTAGTTGTCTAAAAACCTAAAGGATCTACAAAGCTTCACAACTTGTGGTTCCAAGAGGGCAGTAGAATAGTGCCTCCACATGGGCAGTAGAATATGTGTCTCCAACATCTGGTTATTGTACCACCATTCAATTAAGTCAACCACTGGTTCCTTTCCTTCCTCTTTCCTTTATGCAGCAGTTCACAGAATACTGTATATATCAGCAATTCAGAAGCATCCTGTAGTTGTCAAAAGCCAAGGCAAAATAGCAAAAATCAATCAGCTACATATCAATACCAGTATGTCAATATCTGTTAAGTGAATCTTAGGAACGTGGACTGAAGCAACTCAAGTTGAGAAGCTTGTTCTAAAATTACAGCACCATCACTGGAAATAGAATGGGATAACTAGCTGTGGCCAACTCCCCGTGGCAATTCACCATGGCCAACTTGCCGCAGCCAATTGGTGAACTCGCCACAGGACAACTTGCTGTGGGACAATTCAATAATTCAATTTAATTATTTAAAGTAATTAAAATTATTTTATTTTTTGTCATTCACATTTCATTTTGCCCCTCCTCTGTCGTCCTTTCTTTAATGATTCTACTCCACCATTTCTTTGATATTAGTGTAACTCTTGTCTTGTGGTGACTTATGTCGCATCGAGTTGGCCATAGCAAGTTGGCTGTGGTAAGTTGGCTGCACCAAGTTGGCCACAGCTTATTGTCCTAGACCCCACTGGAAAGGGCCTGATTTCTATGCTTCTTTACAGAAAGCTCTGTGAATACTGAACATCAATCAGATCTTAGTTTATTTATTTAAACCATTTATATAGCCACCCAACTCTGGGCAGCTCTCAATCAAAAGTTAAAATAACACATAAAGCCATATTAAAACTATAAGACTAAACTGTTTAAACATTAAAACAACAAAGACCTGGTGCCAAGTCAAATTTCTAATATGTAATTATCCAATCTTATCCCAGTGCTTAAGGGAAAAGTCAGGTCTTTCAAAGTTTTATGAAAGGCTGGGAGGGTAGGGGATATTTGTTCCATAGGGTAGGGGTTCCCATGGAAAAGGCATAATTCCTACCTCCCGTTAGATGGCAATATTTAAGGGAAGGGACTAGGGACATGCCCATTTGGTTGAACTCAGGATGAATCAACTTAATAGTATTAGGCTCGGGTTTTAGTGGATCTAATCCGTTTTAGGTGGATATATGTGTTACTTTGGTATGCATTATTTCAAAATGTGAAGGCCCAATCCTGCTGCTCCTTACACTGAATTGGCTAGTTTGTATGGAAATTAGACTTTCTGTCATATTTATTTAATTTAAAAAAAACATATTTAGGATATTGTTCTCCTTTAAAATAACTAGTTGTTTATAATTTGAATTTATTTGAACTGTTAACAATATGCAGGCATACTCCCATAAAAACAATTTCTGTACTAACTTTGAAAAAAAAACCTCAAAACCATAACTGAAATAATTTGAATTATCTTTGTGATCATTGTGACAGAGCTGACCTTTGAAAACATTCCCTTACCATAATACCACTTACTGAGGTATTCTCAAGTTTTAACATTCCACTAATCCTTTATAATTTTTTTTATTTATTTTGATAATCAGTATTTCAAAGAGCTATGAAATGTGATGTGCGTGTACTTTCTATCCCTTGTTTGCTACTGCAAACCACTTCTGAGGCTTGAATTAAGGCACGTATCTAATTACGTCTCAATTTGCTTTAACATTGATTTTGGAAAGCACGTTATGTTCTACTTTTAGTATTATCAGGCTATGAAACGGAGCAGGACAGAATAAAACAGAACATCTTTCTAAGCAGATATGACGGTGATAGAGCTGCTGCCATTTTCAGGAGTCAGCACATAGCTCTCTAATGAAGAGAGAAATCAAATAGGAGAATGAAAAGTACTTTTCTTAACTATAAGCAAGAACAGAATCCCTATAACTGTTTTAAATATTTCTTATCAGAAAGTCAGACTGAACTATGTCTGGATTTTTAGCTGCATTTTATCGTCTTTGGTGTTGTCAGATTGAAGAGCTTATACAGATTAACTTTCCCAGAATTTCATCAGAGATGTACAAGAGCCCAGATAGGAGCAAAATATTAACAACAACAAAGAATGTTTGCTCTGAAATTATCATACTAATAAAGCCTAGTGACTCAGAAATATATATGGATTTGAAATGACTCAGAAATATACAATGTTATGAACAACTAAACACTAAACAGTAACCATACGGTATCATACCAGCATAAGTCTTAGAGTCAGATGGTGTCTGAATCTGATGAAAATAAATAAAATTAAATAAATGTGACTTTCTTATGTTAGGAGTTGTAATACAAAAGTGACCTGCAACAATATTGCCTAATTCCCATGAAATTAATCTGGGAAATGTATGAATGAAAGCAAATATACGTGTCCAAGGAGAATGTTGCAAGATCCAATCTGGATCGGACACCAGAGCAGAGGTTTACCTCTGTAAACCAATAAACTTCTGGTCCTGGTGATCAACCCAGATTGGATTTTGCAATTCAATGTATGTTCAGAAAGTTGTCATCATCATTATCCTTCCATTCCTTTGGAAATTCAGGGCAGCATCCATGTTGAAGGGGGACCTGATTACACCATCCATTCCAACTTTCTTTCTGACATAGAAAACCAGATCTTGAGGTGTCTATATAGATGGCTTTCCAGATTTTGCTGAAAATTCCAGCAAAGGAAGGCTGCCCACTGCGCTGGGCAATCAACTCAATTGTTCAACTATTACTGCCAACTAGAAATTTATCCTGATATTCAGATCAAACCTTTCTCATCTAGCTTAAGCCCGTTAGCTCTAATCTTATCATTTTTTGCTGCTGTCTTTGAGTCAGCATTATCTCCTGGCAACTGCTTGGGCAAATCTCTGCAGTTTTCTTGGCAAGATTTTGGAAGTAGTTTGCCATTGCCTGCTTCCTAGGGCCGAGAGAGAGTGAGCCACTAGCTTGCTGCCCAAGGCAGGACTAGAACTCATGGGATTCCGGTTTCTAGCCTGATTTCTACAAGAAACTGATTTCAAACCTATCATTTGTCCCTTAATTTTATCCATGTTAAATCTATCCAGTTCTTTCATCTTTCCCCTCTCCACAAGACTTGTTTTATATGTTGATGACCATTTTTCCTCTCTTCTTCTAATGACATTCCTAGTTTGAAGTTGATAGAAAAAAATAGTGCTATCATTGTGGTCAGAACTTTGAGCACAATCCAATCAAAACCACGCGTTATATTCCCCTTGAGTATATTAAGAAATGGCAATAAAAGTTGTCTCCAGCAGTGTTTTAAAATGCTTTAATGTCAATAGGTTGCACCAGTGCTTTCTATAATGCATATGTGTTATCAAAGGAGATACTGGAACTATACTTTACTGTACTGCACTGCACTGCGCTGTACTGTACTGTACTACACAACAAGACATGACACAACACTATACTATACACTACACTATACGTATACCATATACATATACATACACACTAGTGGTGGGTTGCCCCCAGTTCGCACCGGTTCTATAGAACTGGTAGTAAAACTGGCGGGAGGCTCCGCCCACTGACCCTGATGTCATCAGAACACTTCTGCACATGTGCAGAAGAATGTGCGCACGCGCGAGCAAAGCAAGCATGTGCGTGTGGCCCCATTCAAACCGGTAGTAAAGGTAAGTAGAACCCATCCCTGGTACACACAACACACACACACACACACACACACACGCATGCATGTTTGTTTTGTATTACCATAATACAATATAATACCACATATTCTAAATAGAAGAAGTGCAGCTTGCAGAACTTCTTTGTGGAAAATAAATTCTCTGGGGAAAAAAGAGTCACAGTAAACAGTCTGGACTTTCTTATCGGGAAAATGAACAAGGACATTTCCCACTTTATCTTACTGAAGATCTTAGGAAAAGTTTATCTGGGGTCATGTGACTCATTGTCATCCCTGTGTGTGCTTGTCTCGTGTTCAGTATATGGTGGCTGACTCATACATTAGGTGTCTGAAAGCGAAACATGCTTTCTTACTAGACAGGCATTTCTTTTTCTACCCTTTTATGGCTATATTTTTGTTTATCATTAAACTTGCTTTGATGGTACTTTTGCTGACTTTTGTCAGGACTATTGTTTCTCTTTATAAAAGAAAAGAATCTGTTCTTGGAAAGAACCCACCAATCCTAGCTTCCAAGCAAATGGTGTGTTAGCCCATTATTGTCAACACTGGCATCTTTTTCTGATTTCAGATCAGAAGGTGGTCATCCAGATACTGGTGGGAACTGAGAGATCAGAAGATGTGACATCGATTTGGCTTCTATGCTTTGGAGGTCTGGATCTATCCCCCAGAGCAAGATGCTGGCTTTCATCTTTAAAGCCTTTGAAGTTTAGGGATAGGCAATAAAGAATAACCTTCAAATCATACAGACTTCCAGGATGCTAAAATCAGCTTTGGATTGTATGTCTGCCAGTAAGCATGGTGGTCAGCATCAAATCAGCACTTCTAAAGCACCTTTCAAATTCACGCTGACTGAAAGCAATTCTTTAGATAACTAGGCCCAAACCATTTAGAACTTTAAAGATGAACCCAAGCTTTTGCCAAGCATGAAAGACAAGACTTCCCACCCACCCCCCCATTGGGAGCACCTCAGTTACAGGTTCCCTGCATGTAATCCCTAGAATGCAAATGTGTAAGTGAGTCTATAAAGTTCACTTGTAGGAAGTGCTGACTAGATTGTGTTCATGACCTGAGTTCAACTACATTATGACAATCTTTATTTATTTTTATTTAGTTAGTTTGTCAAACATGTATGAGATAACAGGAATAAGTATAAACATAGACACGAACACAGGAAATAAGTATGAATAAATGGGGACAGTGGGACAGGGACGGAAGGTATGCCGGTGCGCTTATGCATGCCCCTTACAGACCTCTTAGGGATAGGGTGAGGTCAACAGTAGACAGTTTAAGGTTAAAGTTTTGGGGGTTTGAGGATGTAACAACAGAGTCAGGTAGTACATTCCAGGGATTGACCACTCTGTTGCTGAAATCGCATTTTCTGCAATCGAGTTTGGAGCGGTTTACCTTGAGTTTGTATCGATTGTATGCTCGTGTATTATTTCGGTTGAAGCTGAAGTAGTCATTGACAGGTAGGATCTGCATGAAATATCCTAGAATTTTTTCTCCCTGTTTTAGAATTGCTTGGAAAAAAACATTTAGAGGCTCTTGGGCAAGCTGCTTTCATTAAAAATATGCCCTAACTATAACTTAAACTTATTTAAATGCCATATACAGTTAGAACAAAATGAAATACTGCTGTAGAGGAATTAGAACTAGTATCAGTTCAGGTTGCTAATTCCTATCTTGTTCAAGTCATCTCAGTCTGATCTGAAATAGTTGTGTGAAGCCTTTCTGACCAAGACCTCACCCTTAGAAATGTGATGGGTGGCAAAGAGAAAGATCCTTACTATCTTGTAACTTCCAAGCAAAAATAGTGTTTAAATACTTGTTATATAGGACTTCTGGGCTTCTCTGTTTGAAGACTGTGGTTTTTTTTAAAAGTTTGCTCTATTGATTTCTCTTCTTTATTTTTAACTTTATGTTGGTTCTTGCATTTTAATCCATTAGTCTGTTTATTAATTACTATTCTATCTACCTTGGCAACATTATCTTAGGAGTGTGGAGTAGAAATATTTCTACTAGCCTGTCAAAACATTCAGAAGACTTATTTTTATAGAATTTTGAAGAGGTAGACATGTACTGAATAAATGTCAGACCTGCCTCAACTTGACCCTCTAAGTAAGAACGATCTTTAACTCCATTTATCTAGAAAAGTATAATCACCATTTTATCCATTGTATATCCATTGCAGGATGAAGGCTTCCTCTACATGTTTTCAACCAATACGGGCCTGACCTTTCTTTTGCCAATGGGGCCGGCAATACTTGCTGATGTTGTCGATCCATCTTGTTTTAGGTCTCTTTTGTGGACTGCTTTTTATCAAGTGGAATCCATTCTATAACTGCCTTGGTCCACTCGCCATCAGTTCTTCTTGCTATGTGACCTGTTCATTTCCAAAAGGTATAGTTACTAGAAGTCAAGTGAATTATAGCAATGCATAGCCACAACTGAAAATTGCACACCAAAATCGCCAAGTTTAACTTTCCCCTGCCTTTGTTGCCTCCGTCACTGGGCCTCCATGTCCAATCAAATTCAAACAAGATGTTTTTAGAATGGTCACTTCAGGCATAGGTTTGATATGCAGCTGTGTTTTGTTCCCAGCTGGCTGTCCTTGAAGCCCAACTCAGAGAGATACAGTTAAGTTTCATTTTCCCTCAACATCCCCCCTCCCATCCAGCCCCCCTAGAGTTCATGGCAGTTGATACTGAATGGTTGCGAAGTACAAGTGTGATGTGGCAGTTGACAATAATCCTTAGTAGGTACTAGCTGGAAAGACTAGAGTCATATCCAAGTCAGACATTTATTTGGAGGATGATTGCTTCATCGCTCTTCTTTCCTACAAAACAACAGTCTGAGTAGCCATCAGACAAAGGGTTTCTAAGGCAAAGCTAATCATACAGATTTGATTACTACAAGGATTCTCTCATTTTTTGAAGACCAAATGTGCAAATCAAAATCTATACAGCCCTCCCAATGAGTCACAAGGCCTTTTCACTTACAATGTTGTGCTTGTGGTGAAAGTGAGGGTTGCGAGTGCACTCCATAACTTATGAGAAAAGTGACAGCTGCTTCCTTAAGAGTGTGAACCAAAGTTGGGAAATTTAGTGGTTACAAGTTCCTCTTGAGCAGGTCTGAGATACTTATTATCAGGGTCAGAGTGGAAGGAAGAGGCAAATGACGATTCCAGATATGGCTGAGGAGTATTGCATTCATGACGAAAAAAAAAGTCACATGAATAACAGACTTCTATTATTTATTGACTTCGGTGATGAAAAGATGAGTCACTTATGCATAACTGGAGGGGAGGGGGTAGAGCCTCCATGTAAAGAGACTTTACCACTACTTTTTCATATAAAATCCCTGCTTGAAAATCACCAGAGTTACCACATCAGAGAAAAGTCCTTCAAAATGAGGGTAGTCTGTGAGAACGTTTACAGCTTCCTGTGTGGCTAGTTTTAGGCAACTTGCTCTTTACAGGGATGAAGTTGCTCTTGTGTCATCACAATGTCGCCAACTCAGTTCTGCGATGCTTTTGGTGCTTCCAGGGGAAGATGACTTTAGCCTTCCATGAAGCAATTTGGCAAGCTTGACAAAGCATGGATATTCTTTCTGGCGACACCCCATTTCTTTTTATTGATTCAAGTGTTTCCAATTGAAGGGAGTGGGAGAGGATTCAGCTGAGATTCAGTGAAGCCCTGACTGCTGCTGTACATGTGAGAGCATAAACAACATTCTAAACCATTTTCACTCCAACTAGCTAAACCTGGGAAAGCAAAAGGAACAACAACCTATGTGAGCTTATTTTTTTTTAAGCATGGAACTCATAATAGGATCTATGGATTGCTGGTAGAAACCTCTCAATCATGTATTGGGCTAGATTCTCGAGGGACAATGTTCAGGGCCCGTGATAGGATTCAATTTTTTTTACTACTGGTTCTGTGGGTGTGGCTTGGTGGGCGTGGCAGGGGAAGGATACTGCAAAATCCCCATTTCTTCCCAATCAGAAGGGACTCGGGAGGCAGAGAATAGATGGAGACAGGACCAGTCAGAGGTGGTATTTACCGGTTCTCTGAACAACTCAAAATTTCCGCTACTGGTTCTCCAGAATTGGACAAAACCTGCTGAATACCACCTCTGGTTCAGGCTCAATGTAGAATACTTTTCTATGTTTCAGAAAGTGTAGGAGATGACCAGGCTGAGCCTGAGAGAGGGGACAAGCATGCCATCAGTCTTGAGTCCCTTCGCACCCACAAGAGATCTATGTTCAACCCACCTTGAAATTCTTTGACTCTTATCTAACCGCCAATTTGCTTTGACTGTTGGTAGTTCAAATTCTTGTAGAGAGCATTATCATGCAATAACATTCATTTGAACTGCCTGGACTCCTGATTTTCTGTGCTTGACAGAGAGGGGAACTGATTTGCTTCTGCACTGGGGCTGCTGGACTGAATGATATGAAAGGGGTAGGGTTTTAAAGGAAGGTAACTAAACCACATAGAGATGGCTTTCTGGGGGAAAAATGTATGCATGTTTAGGACTTCTACTTTGCCCATCCCTATATAGTACAATAAGATGTGAAGCTACCCTCTATGCCAAGTCACACCAGAAGTGGGTTTCAGCAAGTTCTGTTCAGTTCTGGAGAACCAGTAGCAGAAATTTTGAGTAGTTCAGAGAATTGGTAAATACCACCTCTGACTGGCCCCGCCCCATCTATTCTCTGCCTCCTGAGTCCCAGCTGATTGGGAGGAAATGGGGATTTTGCAGTAACCTTCCCCTGGAGTGGGGAGGGAATGGAGATTTTGCAGTATCCTTCCCCTGCCACGCCCACCAAGCCACACCACACCCACCAAGCCACGCCCACAGAACCAATAGTAAAATTTTTTGAAACCCACCACTGAGTCACACATACATTTCCCCCACAGCTTTCTACTTTTTCCTGCATGGAGTTGTTCCGGCTTTGCTTACTATTCACATTCCCAAGATGAAAAGGGTTCAGGAAACCCAAAACAGAACCTGGTTGCTCCAAATGGGGCAACTACAAATATAGTTAACCTTCTCACAGAAGATAGTAATAACTGTCCTTTCTTGTTCTAGAGTGCTGAATGTGAACAGATTGTTTTAGACCACAAGAAGGTGGATTCTGATTCAATGTGAGGTGGAAGAAACTTCCTAACAGTAAGAACAGTTCAGCAATGGAATCATTTATTCAGATGAATAGTAGATTTCCCCTTTATGGGATGTGTTCAGTTGGAGGCTAGACAGCCATCTGTCTGGGATGTTCTATTTTGGATTCCCCATTGAGCCGAAAGTTGGACTCAGTGACCTCAGCATTTTCTTTCAACTCTGGGATTCTATGATTGTGTGGGTCAGAGGAAGGGAAAGGGATTTGCCTTACTTAATTTTGGATGCACTCAGGCATGTGCAAACATCTAAATATATTCAATTAGCTAACACTGCATTTAGGAAATTTATATATATATATATATGTTTTCGGAGGTTTTCGCGGGTGTTTGTATGTAGGTCTTTTGGTTATTCGGGTTTTCTCCCGCATAAAATTGGAAGTGTCTTGGCGACGTTTCGACGAAGTCTCATTCGTCATCTTCAGGCTGGTGTTCTCGGCTTCGTGCTTCCCGGAGCAATGTGTGATCGCAGCTGTTTCCTCCTTTTAACTGCCAGTGGGGGTGAGAGCTGATTGGGTGGGAGCATGGCTGTGTTCTGATTGGATGGGGGGTTGGCTGTGCTCTGATTGGCTGGGGGTGTGCTCTGTTTGGGTGGGGGCTTGGCTGTGCTCGGGTTACTCTGAGTTGCAGGGGGATTTGAGCTGGTGAGCTGCATTGCTGTTGTTTGGCTTCGCGTTCGTGGTCGTGCCACATCTTCGTGGTGGGTGTCAGTTTGCTTCGTGTATGGATTGGAGGGGTTTAAATTGGTCAATGGTGCAGCTTTGGTTTGGCTTCTGGTCTGTGGTCGTGTCTCATCATCGGTGTGGGTCTGGGTTTGCTTTTTGCGTGGAAGTGTGGTGGTGATATCCTGTGTGGTTTTCGTGAGTGTGGGTCTGGTGTCATTCTTTGTGTTAAGGACTCGTTTGTCACTAAGGGCGGGTTTCCAAATGGCTGGAAATACCTCCCGCCTACCAGCCATTTGGACATTGCACACATTGCTCCGGGAAGCACGAAGCCGAGAACACCAGCCTGAAGATGACGAATGAGACTTCGTCAAAACGTCGCCAAGACACTTCCAATTTTACGCGGGAGAAAACCCGAATAACCAAAGACCTACATATATATATATATATATATATATATATATATATATATATATATATA
>WNWU01000030.1:4953945-5014924 GCA_012654045.1 Ptyas mucosa | reverse complement strand
ATATATATATATATATATATATATATATATATATATATATATATATAAAACATTGAACAAGCAGTCTCTACACAGATATTTGCTTGAGTCAGTGGAAATGTCCACAAGGACTGAAAGCAAAAATCTACACTTGATCACATCAGATTGTTGTTGTTGCTGCTATCATGACCTTTATGTCTTCTTTTTCTTTAGCTTGAATGAAACTGCAACCCAAACAGCTCACAGACACTTAACTCTGTATATTTGTCTGTTGTCAACAATATAGAATGTTGGCTACAAGTGGTTTCCTGCCTTAATCCGCCTCTAATATCTTTCTAAATATTCATGAATGATTCAGGGATTAAATTTTGAATTGGTAGACCACACCTATAGCTCCCATGACTGAAGAAGGCAACAGGTTGCATAAAGATCTGCTCTTCTGTGCTTCTTTTGATGCATTCGTTTATTTTTACATGGAATTCTATACTAAATAGAAGCAAAAATTGCAGACAAGTGAAAGAAGCACACCCAGAATAGTTGTTAAAACAACCTTGATTCATACGAAAGATCAGAGAAGCTGATCTTTTATAGATCTACTAGAATTTTGTTGGCTCTATTGTGTCATTGTATTTGCTGAGTAATTGTATTGGGTGGGTGGGTGGGTGGGGAAAGCACTTTAATCCTGGAAACATCCCTCGAGTCTCAAATCACTCAGATCTTCAATCTGGCAGTGGCCTACCAAACTGGAAAACAAAGAAGCAACTCACTCAACACACACACACACACACACACACACACACACACACCCCAGAAATTCCAAATATGAGGTTTTGGGATCCTCAAACCTCTGTTTTGGGAAATATAGACATTTCATTCAGTTCTCCTGGTCTTTGTCTCCACCATGCCCCCTCTTTCCCAGCCTGCAGAAGCATGAGTGATATGAGTGAAATAATGGCCATATTTGTTCTCCACTGGCACAACTTGTAAACCCAGGCAGTTAAATTGTGACAGGATTCATTTTGTTAGACAAAGGCCCTGATATGAAATGGTTGCTAGAAATATTCATCCTAAATCTTCAATGTACTAATTTTAGTGGATTTATTTTTTTATTTTTTTTCCTGCTTTGGTACAAAGGCAGATACCATCTGCTGTTTTATTTGTCTTCTTTGTTTCCTTGTTTATCTGTATATGTTCACCCCCAAGAATTATGTTTTCTGAAGAAGATGCAAGGAGTTAATCAGTGCTGGAAGTTGAAAACTTTTGGACGGCCCAATATTACCTAGACTTGGGTTGTAGGATTGCAAGTTTAATATTTCTAATTTACATAAAAACTCTCATCATATCTGGAACTCATTTAATGGATTAGCTCCCAATATCCATAGGCTATTGAAATCAATGGAACATATGATTTTAATGTACCAGAAAAAAGGTGTTCAGAAAGATGAATGCACATGCATATTTTCCATATATATGAATCTGCTTATTGTGACTTCATATGATAAGAGGCAGTTCTATCTATGTAAGAGATCATTACATGGATATGTTGCTTAATTGCCTCTTGTTTAAAACATTAGATTAAAATCATTTGCAAAAGATTACTAAGTAGTTTTCGTACTCAGGAAAAAAATTTCTTGAGGCTATAAACTGGGGGAGAGTATAATAGCCTTAAATCACAATTAAAGTGTCAAACAAACGCAGAGCACCCCTTAACTTTGGACTTGCTAAAAATACTTCACTACTTATTCACTCAATATATTTTGGGAACTTAAGCTGTCATGTGATAAATTAATAGCTCCCCCGAGTTTTGCATGTCTTCTGTAAGAAGCCTCTTTGCTCTAATAAAGCAGGATGATAGGAAATGTTTTATTAGCATTTACTTTAAGACTCTTCCAAGCTCAGAAGGTAAAACGGATAAAGTAGTGAAATTAGTTCATGAAGCAAATGTAACTACTACCTCCATCACTTTTGGCTTAATAAAAGTGTCCCCTTTACCATCTCTTTGAAGCTATGCTGTGGTGGTAAGACGGTAACTTGATTTCTACCAAAGGGCCCATTTCATGAAGTACAAGGAACCATGAAAATATGATATACTAAGAATTGTGGTTTGGGCCATTTTGTGTATAATAAGCAAGAGAAGGAACCACTTTCCCCCCTTTAAACCTAATAATTTATTTAAAACATTTCCAGGCCACCTTTAAGAGAAAAAGCCTTCCCTAGGCAAACAGGCAAGCAGTGAGGCAAACAGACAAAAACAGGAGATAGACATACTGTATTTTTCGGAGTATAAGATGCACCTTAGTTTTTGGAGAGGAAAATAAGAAAAAAGCTGATTGGTGGGTGGATAGGCCTTCCGGAATACCCCCATCAGTTGTTTACAGAGGTGAATTTTAGCAACAGGTTCATTGATTGTGAGCTCTGTGCCTTGCTTTTTTTTCAGCCTCGGAAACTTCTGTTTCAGAGGCTTTTTTTTCTGCCTCTGAAACTTCTGAAACAGAGCTTCAGAAAAAAAGCCTCTGAAACTTCCTTTCAGAGGCTTTTTTCTGAAGCTCTGTTTGTAGACTTTTTTTCTGAAGCTTAGCACTTTTTTCAGTCTCTGAAACCTCCATTTGAGAGGCTGCTTGGGGCTACATTCGGAGTATAAGACGCACCCAGATTTTCACCCTCTTTTTTGGGGGAAAAAGGTGTGTCTTATACTCTGAAAAATACGGTGTATTTAAATTAGATACAAGTCTCATACAAATAAAAGTGAAGAAAGGGGTAAGACATTATTAAATGAAACATGCAAATCTATAACTCTAAGACAAACCAGGAAAATTAAATTTAGTCTCATGCCAAAGTGAAGGGATCCTTTAGAATTTACCCAAAATTTTGCAATGATGAGAGCTAATGGATTCCTGATAGCATTTGTGCATTTCAGATGCACATAATGTTTGTGGGAAGATGCTGTTCCTCTTCAGTTTATTGGCAACTCTCAGTGAAGACAAGTGGGAACAGCCTCAATTACTTATCTTAAAGTGAGGCATATTGATTATAGACAAAGGTAGAAATACCGGTTACAGGTAGTCCTCAACCTACAACCATTTGCTTAATGACCATATGAAGTGGTCTTACAAAGGCACTAAAAAAAGTGACTTATGACCATTCCATGATTCCAGCAGTCACATGATCAAAATTCAAACACTTGGCAATCAGCAAGTATTTATGATTGTAGCACCCTGGGGCCACACATTGCCATTTGCAACCTGCCATGGGGAATTCTAACAAATCAAGTTAATTGCGGAAATCGGATTCACTTAATGACCCCAGCAAAAAAAAGGCCATAAAATTGAGTGTGACTTACTTAACAACTGCATTGCTCAGAAAACAGAAGTTCTGGTCCCAATTGTGACCCTAAGTCAATGACTATCTGTATGTAGTCCCAAGGTGTTTAAATCATTAAATACATGATGTTATTTTTTGACATGTACTCCAGATTCTGTAAACAGAAAGATATATGCATGAGTCAAGCTAGTCTCCAAAGCATCTGAGGATAGGACAAGAAGCAATGGGTGGAAACTAATCAAGGAGAGAAGCAACGTAGAACTAAGGAGAAATTTCCTGACAGTTAGAACAATTAATTAGTGGAACAACTTGCCTCCAGAAGTTGTGAATGTTCCAACACTGGAAGTTTTAAAGAAGATGTTGGATAACCATTTGCCTGACTGGTGTAGGGTTTCCTGCCTAAGCAGGGGGATGGACTAGAAGACCTCCAAGGTCCCTTCCAACTCTATTATTCTATTCTATTTTCCTCTCCTCGTTTTATCCATACAATAGTCCTATTAAAAATAACTTTGATTAAGAGACTATCACTACTCCAAGAACACTCAATGTATTTCATGAATGCTTTCTCTAATGATTTTAATTGTTTTTTTAAAAAAATCACACTGATAGCCAGCTAGATGTAGTGGTTAAATGCATTAGGTTAGAAACCGTGAGACTGTGAGTTCTAGTCCTGTCTTAGGCCCAAAGCCTTGGGCTGGTCATTCTCCTTCAACTTTACGAAGGCAAAGACAAGTCACTTCCAAAAAAAATCTTGTCAAGAAAATTGCAAAGACTTGTCCAGGCACTTGTCAGGAGTTCACACTGACTTGAAGGCTACTTATTTATTTCTCTATCTGTTTGTCTGTTTATTTAAACAGGACTTTCCTTTGCTCTTTTCTATTCTAACTCTACTTCCCACACATTCTACATCCTTTCTAGAATGTTCCCTATACTATTAGTGATAATTGAATCAAAGGAAAAAAGTGTGCAACTTTATCAATGTACCCCTGATGCCTTTAACTACTACATCTAGCAATATTATTCATGTAAAAATGGAGGTGGTAACCACTGTGGATCAGGAGCTAAGTGTAGTAGAATCTAGTCCTTAGAGAATTTTTTGTTGGTTGCAAAGTCATGTCTGACCCATTGCAACCCCATGGACAATGTTCCTCCAGGCCTTCCTGTCCTCTACCATCCTCTGGAGTCCATTTAAGCTCATGCCTACTGCTTCAGTGACTCCATCCAGCCACCTCATTCTTTGTTGTCCCCTTCTTCTTTTGCCCTAAAGTGAATCAATTAGTTTGAAATTAAAGTTACGAAGTTTCCTTTCACCTCAGTTTTTTATCTGTTGTTAAAATATGTACATACAGTAGTGAAATCCATTTTTTTTTACTACCAGTCCTTTGAATGTGGCTTAGTGGGCGTGGTGTGGCTTGGTGGGCATGCTTGATGGGCATGGCAGGGGAAGAATACTGCAAAATCCCCATTCCCTCCCCACTTCTGGGAGAAGAATATTGTAAAATCTCCATTCCCACCCCACTCGGGGCCCAGCCAGAGTTGGTATTTGTCGGTTCTCCAAACTACTCAAAATTTCTGCTACTGGTTCTCCAGAACCTGTCAGAACCTGCTGGATTTCACCCTGTTTATATAGAAAGATTTTGTAATGGGAAACTGGGCATCTTTTCCATATTCTTATTCATCTCTTTAATTAAGTGGAGGCTGTGCAATTAATTAATGAAAGTAAACTGACCTATTGAACTGAACAGAAGGAAAAGACCAGGTGGAATTAGATCTCATTGTTGTCTCTTGTTCTTCCTAGGAGTCTCCTGTCTTGAAGCTAGGAAAGCAGTCCTCTCCTCAGATAAAATGGAGTTTAGTTCATTAAACCTTGTAACAAGTAAGCCTGTTTCTCTTTACGGAGCCATAAGAATCTTTGTTCCATGTGTTCCACTGACTAATACAGCTACCTCTCTGGAATTCTTTCTGAGCTTTCTATGACTAATCTTCCAGGTTAGGTATTTTGGCCTTCACTCAAACCCCCAATCTTTTGCCAAATATCTGAAGTCAACTGAATTGGGAAAGTACATAACACATGGCTGTTTCCCGTTTATGGGGCTTCAGTGTCATTGCATACTTTGACAGTCTGACTGGCTTCCTGACTTTGAGAGCCTTTTGGTTTAAAGCTGAAACTTAAGGCATGGCACAAAGGGAAAGCACTTATCTAAAGTCCTTGACACTGAATGAGCATTTCTTTAATTAGCACACCCAATGCCTAGTTTAATGGGCTTATTCTTATCCTACTAATACTTTTTCTGAGCTTCCTAGGGTAGGTTTTCTTGTTTCCCATGTGACAGCAGTTCCTGACTTGGTTAATCTATGAAACTAATCAAGAGACGAGGATGCCTCTTGTCAAAAGAAAAAGCACATTCCCTAGGAGCATACATCATTCTCTGAAACTTATATACACATAGAAATGGGATGAGAAGACAGGGTATGTTGATATTTGGCTTATTCCTGACCCTAGGAAGTAAAGATCACACTGTACAATATTTTCTACAGTATTATAGATAAAATGGAAAGTATACTTATGCACATGCATTTTAAATAAAAGTATGCAGATTTTAACATATGGGTATAGCATTTTGATTCATGCATGCACATCAGTTATAATGGAGAAGAAAAGTAACATGCAACAATTGCCTATAAATGTAACTGTGATGAAGCTGTAGATTACTTGAACTCTATTGAAGTAAATGCTTAAATGGACAATTCTGAATATGGAAGTTAGGGCAGAAAGTTAAGAAAATTTGGAAGAGAGATATGAGAATATAGGCTATTAACAAAGTAAAAAGGGGGGAAAAGAAAAAGGAGACAAAGAGAGAAGACAAGAGATTACATTAGATTCGTGATCTGAAATAGTAAAACATTTAGAAAATTCTCATTCTATAAATAAATTTTAGTGATTGAAATTTCAATTCAATTGAAATTGAAATGAAAACACACACAGAGACAGACACACATACTAATATAAGGTTCTACACTATTATAATTAAATAATGTCTTAAATAGTTTTCATTAATCAGTCCTCTGATAGAATTATGACTATGAATGAGTCCATTGATCAATGGGGAAAACTTCCTTTTTGGGCGTCCAATAAGTTGTGTCTGGATGGCCATGATCGGCCATCCCTTGGGATGGCTTCGACATAAGAAACCAATGGAAGAGGACAAGAGCACTGTTTTTAGCTAAAGATTAGAGAGAATATAATACTGCCTGCCCCACATCCCCCAAACACCTAAGATACTTTCCTACCAGCAGGAGTTTCTGTAAGGGATAACTTCAGCTTGAAAACTTTTCAAGATTATAATTTTAGACTGATGGCTGCAAGACTTTAAATTATATTTATCCCCAAAGTAAAGTTAGAAGAAATGATGCTATTTCTGACTAAATGAGCCTAGATTTGTCATGGTAACAACGATTGCCATACATTGCATGTAAATGCCACCTTGCATTGAACTGCATCAAGTATTACATAGGGCAGGGGTCTCCAACCTTGGCAACTTTAAGACTTGTGGACTTCAACTCCCAGCTTTGCTGGCTAAGGAATTCTGGGAGTTGAAGTCCACAAGTCTTAAAGTTGCAAGGTTGGAGACCCCTGACATAGGGAGTCTCCTTTGTTGCCTTTTTTCTTTCACTGTTGTGTGGGCCAATCAATTCATCATCAGAGGCCTCCACAACCTTCCAGAGGAGATTGTGGGGAAGTTGTACAAACCGGTAATGGAATGAATTCCATGGGTGATTGGATGTGGTTTGTTCCCAGCTTAGCACGGACAAAATAGCAAGTCCAGAAACTAAGAATTTCTTTAAGATGGTAATCACAAATATTGACTATACCCTTTTGGGGGGATAGGATCTAGTCTTGCTTGCTTTCCCTCATTGGAAAAGTAGTTTTTAGAAACTTTCTTCCTAACAGTTGTTTTGTATACTGTTGATAGCCTTTACTGAGTTCCTCTGAAGTTCTTCCAATTCCTGTCCTTCCCAGATTTGGGTGGTTTTGTGCTTATTTTGGATGGACCTAAAAATTGTTCTATTATTTTTGAAGTTGGAAGCGGGTATTTGACACCCTTTATTTCTCTTAATTTTTATTTTTTGAGGGAAATATATTCCTGAAGTTGGTATAGCAGCATTCCTAAAGGAGAAATCATTTCTGTGTCCCTTTACCACAATTCAGCTTGTGTGTTTTATCCAGTAACAGTGAATTTCGCTACCCCCTTAGCATTTTAAGCTCTCTCCCCACTCCCCAAAATGGATTACTTTTTTATTAGCAGGAAAATTACCTATATTTTTCATAGAAGACACAAAGATAAAAGGAAATTAAAGCATATGCTAATCATCAAGGGATTCCCCCTCCTCTTTTCTCATCTCTCCATATGGATTTTTACAGCAAAATGACAAGAAGTAATTTTCACAGTTGCTTCTAAGTAAAATATGCAAGCTAGAGAGAATTAAATTAGCAGATCTGCCAAATTTCTCCAGTGGCTAAAGTACTGTTGTAGATTAATTAAACTGAAATGTTAATTTTAATGGATTTCTTTCTTTTCATTGTTCAAGGTGCTGCATACAGTAATTTACCTCATGATAATCCTGGAAAATGATTCTACCACTGCAAGGTAGTAAGTAATCTGAACTCAACAATGGAATGGAATCTGAATGGATTCAGTTCACAGTATGAGCTCTGGGTGAGATGCCTTTTCTCTTGATAATAATAATAATATGCATTATTTTGTGAAATTCAAAATATGATAAGCCAAATTTGCTTCTTTTAGGGATTGTCCTTTTTGTTTTGCTCAATAAGGTTCTATCTCCAGGATCTGTCTTGATGGCACCATTGACTATAGAATGGAAAATGTAAGAATTAGACCAGAAATCCTGATTACAGACAATCATCACTTACTCAACACTCATTCAGTGTCTGTTCAAACAAACAACAGCACTGAACAATGGGTTCAGTGCTGTTCTACAACCAGTCCTTGAAGTTGTGGCTCTTCTTGGTATAGGCTGTATACACACTGAAGCCTTAATTATTATGTAGGTGTCCCTGTCTATGTGTATGTGCGTGCAAGTGTGCCTTTGTGTAAACCTTAACTCCTGGAGAGTCCCTGGACTAGTCCATGTATTTTTTTGTCAAGATTTTGCCTTCTTCCTAGGGATGAAATAAAGTAATTAGACCAAGATCTTTCTTGCCTACAGCAGAACTAGAAATCATAGTCTGTGGTTTCCAGCCTAGTGTCTTAACACTATACCAAACTGGCTCTCAAAAACCTTGTATCTTTTTTCTACAGTGTAGAAATGATTCCGATGCTGCATGAAGACTTTTTTAGTTCTTCAGTCAAGGCTGGGCATCAGGAGAAATAGGAAATATGCTAGAAATCAATTCAAAAACACTGAAACAGTGCTATTTTAAATTATCTTTCAAAAACCAAAATGTGAGAAATTCTATAGAAACAATATGAAAATAATCTATGTATATTGCAATCACAAGAGCACATATACAATAACAACCAACTTCTGAAAGTTCACATTTACTAGAAAGCTCAAGCAGAAGTAATGGGTAGTTCTATCAGTTGAACCTCGGGGGAACTGGGGAAATTAAAAATAGAGGATAACAGACTCAGTTCTTGCATGGAGAATTTGTTTTTTTAAAAAAAACAGAGATAGGGAGAAATAGAAGGGAATGGTGCAGAATCATCCTTGGTTCTTGGCAGTCTTCTGGATGCTGCCATGATGTAAGAAGATGGGGTACAGCATAGCGTGCTGCATCTGTGCTGTACAGCAGCTCCAGGGAAGTGTTTGTAGTTGTTGCTAATTACTATAATTAGGTGGTAACATGTGGCATATAATTTTGATCTATGATTACAAGGAAAATAGTGTAATGTCAGAACTACTGTATAGAAGTATACAAGTTCTTCAGTGTAATTGCCTTTGTTTTCCCCTGTAGCATCTGCTTCTTAAACTATCTCCAGAAGGCAAAGTGACTAGACATGCTTTATTTTACAGGACATACCTTACTTCAAAGAAGTGTCATTTATGGTAGGGCTTTGCTGCATTGTTCTTTAAATGTGCAATAAATATGTTAAAGGAGAGAATTTCTCCCAAATGATACCTCTTTGCTGGAACATATATAAAACAAACAACACTCAGTTCTGTGGAGCAGCATTAAAAAAACCCAAGTAAACAAAAACATCTGGATTTTCTCTTTTCAAAAGGTTATTCAGTCAACCATTTCTAAAGAATTAGCCTTCCCTATCCTGCCTAATTTACACCAGGTAAGCCTCATCCTTTCTGAGCTACTCCTGCTCAGCACACTTACTATATTTTCCCATTAGCAACTTAGACAATCTTCTGGAGTTAGCCAGCTTTCTACGTGCCAAGATAATCCCAATGAGGACAGTCTTTCTATCATTTCATCAATGCCTGGATAATATAGTGGGCACACTGTAAAACACTAGTGGAGAAACTTCCTATGAAGATACTATGATAGCCATCAGTCTGTGCCCATCATCTATTCATATATCCAGCTGAACATACAGTACCTTTTGTACTGTACAAATACAAAATACAAATACTTTTGTATGCATTTAGTTCAGTGGTGAAATCCAATTTTTCTTACTACCAGTTCTGCGGCATGGATTGGTGGGCGTGGCTTGGTGGGCATGGCATGCAAGGATACTGCAAAGTCCCCATTCCCTCCCCACTCCTGGGGAAAGGATACTGCAAAATATCCATTCCCATCCCACCCTGGGGCCAGTCGGAGGTGGTATTTGCCGGTTCTCTGAACTACTCAAAATTTCCGCTACCGGTTCTCCGAACTGCTCAAAATTTCCGCTACCAGTTCTCCAGAACCTGTCAGAACCTGCTGGATTTCACCCCTGATTTAGTTCATAATTTTGAAGTCCATCAAATTTTGTTTATTTACATATATGAGACCATGGATTGTTTATAAAAATATGTAACACAGACAAAATCACGATCAGAGATCAAGTGATGTGCATGGACCCACAGTCACTTATAAATTAAAGGTGGTTTAATTAAGCTTGAGAATTGATGATAACTTCAGTCAGATAGGGAACTCACTGATTATGGCTGCTAGGGGAGGCTCACTGTTTCACAGTCATCTTTGGTTGTATTTTATATTAATTCAGTAAGAGATTGCAGTGGTAACATTTTCCATTAAGTCAATTTTCTATTAACTTTTGTGTACATTGTGCTGCTAAATTAGTCTCTGCTGCTTCTTCAGACTCTGTTAGTTTACTCAATGTGTATAAAAAGTATTAGTCATTGCTTTCATCCATGCCTCCATTATCTGCGTCTTATTCCCCATTTTATAGAATTAACTGGCAGTTATGTTTGTTTGAAGAATGCTGACTAAACTGTTCCTCATTAGCCAACAAATGACTATTCCAAGGTTATTCTTCTAAATGAAAACATTTTGTCAAACTTTTATTTCCAAAATTGCGGAATGTTTTCTTCTTTGACACCAGGAATTGTACTTTCATTCAGGCTAGATAAAAGTTTCATGTCCTAATATGGTTTCGGTTGTGGAATGTCTTCTCAAATGTTCCTGAGTAGTAAATAATTCTCCTTGTCCTCTTTCCTTAATGATCGTATTTTACAATCATGTGAATTATAGATATCCGTAGTGTTTTATTATGTATAAAGCCATTAAGAAAGGAAATCTAAACATACAGAAATAGCTATATTTTGTGATTTCATACATAAAAACCAGAAGTTTGTGCTCTGTACACAGTGACAGACACACTGGCTCTGTATTATCCAATGTTTTTATTAATACCCTGTTTCCCTGAAAATAAGACATCCCAATGATAATAAGCCCAATCGGGCTTTTGAGTGGATGCACTAAAATAAGCCTCTCCCTGAAAATATTTAAATGTAGAGCTGGAAATCAGGTAAGACAGAAAGAGGATCCCCATCTTGCTCCATGCACCCCAAAATAATAAGACCTCCCCAAAAATAGGGCCAAGCACTTAGTTAGGGTTAAAAAAAATAAAAGACAGGGTCTTATTTTTGGAGAAACACGGTAAATGAAACCAGATTTGAAGATGGTACAAAATGGGATGCAGTGACCTATTTCCAAATTAATGGAAACATTACAAAGTACCCCAGATCTCTTTGGCCTTCTGGTTGCCAAAGAAAACCTTGTAATCGGGCGTTTTCATGTTTTCTCCTTTCTTGGAAGTTTGTACTACAACTCTCACCAGTCCTTGCCAGTATAGAGATGGTCAGGGATGAAGGGAGTTACAGTTCAAATCACCCTTAACTAGACTGTTGGTTAAAGTTAAGGATTCACATTTGTGAATGCCTTTTGTTTTCATTCAGAAGAAAAACCAGCCCAGAAAGAAATAACTGTGCTAAGTTTTCTCTTTGTATGTTAGATTTCAGTTTAGAAGTTAATTTTAGTTAAACACACTGTGAAAAGTAAGTCATGAGACTATAAATGAAATTTAAATTCATCTAGGTCAATCTGATAAGTTTAGGTATTTTTTGTGTGTGTGAAAATAGGGAAGCAATGAAAAATGATATTCCCATCCCATCCATTTGAAGCAGTTAAGTCTTTCGTATAACTATATCATATTCAATCAAAACTAATTTTGCTTGCAAGGGTAGGAGCTGCCTTAAACAAGGAGAACCTTGGTCAAGTAAGACTAACATTGTCTGTCTTTCAATCCTAGCTGGAACTTTAGTCTCTTCTGTCATCTCTTCTGTTTTGAATAGAAAAAGACATCAGGGACTGAACTGCCTGTGATCTATGTGTTTTACAGTCCAAGCTCTATTAGAACTCTGAATTTCTGGCAATTGTCACCTGCCTCAGGAAATAGGTTTGTAGAAAGAAATAGATCAATCTGTTCAAGCCTTGAATTGTTAAACCTGGAGGCATGAAATTCTTGCCATTTTAAGGGAGGATACTGCCTAATCAGTCATAGTTGTTTCCCAGAAAACTATCTAGGTATTTGTAATATTCCACGAAATACAGATACTCAAAATGGAATCAATGGAATTTGAGGGGGAAAAATACTAGGTTAATGTATAAGATCAATAAAAGTAAACATTTAATTTGGTGCCCTCAAAAATAGTTTGAACTATAAGATAGTTTGAACTATAACTCCCTTCATCCCTGACCATCTTTATACTGACAAGGACTGATGGGAGTTGTAGTACAAACTTTCAGGAAAGGAGAAAACATGAAAATGTCTGATAATTAACATTTGTTTGGCAACCAAAAGCCCAAAGAGATCTGGGGTAGTCTGTAATATTTACATTTATTTGGAAATAGGAGACTGCATCCCACTTTGTATCATCTGCAAATCTAGTTAAGCATTCTTTCAATTTATTAATTAAAACATTGGGCAGTAGAGAGCAAGGACAGAATCTTGTAGCAGTCCAGTTGATATCACATTCTTATGATGAGAAATCATTGCTGGGCACTCTACATACTAATTCCAAGCCACTTAATTATAATGCTTTTTGCTAATTGAAATGTAATTAATACCTTGTCAATTACAACTACTCCTGTGTATCACTCTTACAGCGTAATATTACTCGAGTTTTTAGAAAGGAAAGTACTATCAAATAGCTCTATGTCTATGTTGATAGCTGTTGGTCAAGTATGCAATCATTTCCAAGATTTCAGTTAAGAGCATTCGTGAATAGTTTTGTTCACTATTCTTACTTAACAGTGTAAATTGCATTGATATTGCAGCCTTCTTAATCACCCTTTTTTTGGGGAAAAAAATAAAGTGGCTGGAAGGATTTGAAAAACATTTATAAAATGTATGCTCGGGAAAACTGAATCAGAGTTTATGAATGATAATCAGCTTTAATTGGAGACCACAGCTTTTGTTTCCAATTAGAACTGACTCACTTTGTTTATTTGTTCCTGTTCATCAAGGAAGTGACTTTGTTCCTCAGGAAAGAAACTCTGTGGCTGCTCAATCATGAAGCATGACTGAGAAATCTTCTGAAAATTCTCACTCCCGTAAATGTAGGATAGTGGGCGTAAATTGTGTATACTTCTTTTCTTTTGTGATTGCTTACAGCCTAATATGAAAATAACCCAGTAAACAGTAGGAGAAATCTTAAGTATAGCTTTAACAGGAAGAAAACAGCTTCTGCAGTTTAATTTAATGATTCTGGAAAATAAGTATTTTTCTCCTGTTGATCTACAGCATCACATTACAAGTTATTGTTATATCATATGATCAAATGACTTAAGACAATACAAGAATATTACAATGGTTGACAAGTTATTTTCCCCTCCTCATTTTTCTTCACTCTTCACCAAACTTCATAATACTAAGCTCACTTATTCCTCTCCCTGCCTCCAAAAAAATCAATATGCAATTTGGAGATGTCCAGTAATTCCATAACTTTGTAGAAAAATAGAATAAAAGACAGTCTTATGAAATGAACTATGATGAACTAGTGTATTTGTTATGTCATGCATTGGATACTTTGTCAACTAGATGTATTTAGTCTAGTTGATGGTCCTTTTTATCATAGGTTGTGGGACAATTCCTACATGAAAATACAATTGAAAAATAGAACCATCTATACAAGTCTGCATTTTATTTGTGAACTTGCCCACAAAATAATGATGAATGCAAACAGAAATAATTTTCTTTTGGAAATACCCAGAAATTACCCAAACAATTTCCCAAAATTGACTGCTTCCTTAAATGCAAAAAGAAAAAGAAAAAGAAAAAAAGGAAAGAAAAAGCATTAATTGAAACAATTCTATAACTCAACTCCTTGAGTAGAAGGACACGTAAAAAAGTCTCAATGAGTGGATTAATGTTCATCTTATTTATACTTTCCTACTCCTGTTTAACACACATCAAATGCCTATAATACGAATGAACCATTATTTAAAGATACATCAGAACAGTAGAATTTATTTTTTATTTTTTATCCTTTTTCTTTCTTTCTTTCCATGGCTCATTTATATGAACTAGGAGGGGGTGGGGATTGGAGGGAGGGAGGGAGGGGATCTTAAAAATAGCTGAAAAACATGAGGCAAGTAAAAAGTTTCCCTCTCAGTACATGCAGAGAATACATGTTATTACTATACATTCATTTTATTCTTTCAGAAGAGAGTTATAGTTGCTTTACTGCTTATAGCAAAACCTTTGATTATGCAAGAATTTAGAATATATTGTGATTTATATATGCAAGAACATCTAAAGATTGGAAATGTTCATTAGAAGCAGGAAGCTATTGTAGGAACTAAGTTTGGAGAAACAGTTCCCAGTCATGCCTCTAGAGTGGCTGGTAGCCATTTTGATTAAATCATGCCCTAGGGCCGTGATGGCGAACCTATGGCACGGGTGCCACAGGTGGCACGCGGAGCCATATCAGTGGGCACGCGAGCTCAGCTCTGGCACACATGCGTACACCAGCTAGCTGATTTTCAGGCCTTCTGGGCCCACCAGAAGTCAGAAAACACACTGTTTCCGGCCTCCAGAGGGCCTCTGGGTGGGTGGGGAAGGCCGTTTTTGCCCTCCCCAGGCTCCTAGAAATGCTCTGGAGCCTGGGGAGAGCAAAAAACGGGCCCACTGTGCCATTGCGTGCCAAAAGCCGGGGGGGGGCAGGGCACATAGAATTATGGATGTGGGCACGCGTGCGTGTGACCCCACCGCGCTCCCCCCCGTTTTGGCACGCGATGGCAAAAAGGTTAGCCATCACTGCCCTAGGGATTGCTTTCTTCTACTCCATAGCCCACAACTGAGAAGTTTAGAATAGTTTTTAACTGTTCAAGTTTTAAAATAACAGTTTCCTATGACTTTTCCTAACACAATATTTTCTGTGGACATAATTGGCTACAATCCATCAGTTATGTGATGAGTGGTACAGTTAGGGCCTAGGATTTGCCCAACACTTATTGGCTATTTTAGGCTGCTGTAAGCACTGGCCACTATTCTTCATGACCATATTTAGGGGACTGTCTCTTCCTGATAATATCAGCCCGCTCCATTAGAACTGGCAGAGAAGATATACTTCGGGTACCATCAGCTAGGGATCTACTTTTGATGTGTCATAGGAGTCAAACCTTCTCTGCCATGGCAGCCACCTTATAGAATATTGTTACCTTCAAGGTTAGCTTCCTCCCTTTTGATATTCTCAAGATCTGGTTATGTTATCAGGCTCCCAGCTTTCATGGCTACATTGCTGAAATGGCCATTTTTATCCTCTCTGCCTAGGGTTTGTATGTTTCTTTTTATAATATTTATCTTTTAATGTGGATTTTTATGTCTTTAAATTATATTTGATGTTTTATTAAATTGTTGTACACTGGCCAAAGAGTTTTTATGAGATAAGTGGCTAGAAAAATTGAACAAACAAACAAACAAATGTTTAGCTGAGGATAAAGAAAAGATTGGACACTTGACTTCCATAGAGGCATTTGCCTACATGATACATGACTGATACGTGCCAAAGCAAATAGATAGAATTCTTTTTGAAACAGCACTAGACCTCTTTTTAAATATTAATCTAGTTTTAGTGAAATCTATGCTAAACCTGTGTTTAAAAAACAGGATTTCTGTTTTTTACATAGAAACAACATAGAAAGCTGTTTAGAATGATAAATGCAGTCTGAGGCTGTTTATTGCTGCATTACAGATTTTCCACTGCTTCTTGAAAAAGCAGCAACAGACAGCAAATGTCACCTCTGCAAAGAAGTTGAAGAAACTGTGGACTACATAGTTAAAAAGATTGCGCATGCAATCTACAAACAATAGTTGAAGCAAGGATCAACAAGTTAGAATTATGACTTCAATATGTAATATAAAAGATGAATTGGAAAAAATAATTATGCTTTGGCATTATTGAGGGAAGTAGAATGGGAAGACAACGGATGGATGGATGGATGGATGGATGGACGTGATCAAAGAAAGTATATGACTGTTCTTGGAAGAATTACAAATTACTGCTAAGGAGAGCTTGTGATGTGAACATTTGTCCTGGAGCTGAGCCTGACTGAATAGCACTTCACAGGATAACTATCAAAATAAGACATCCCGTATGATCCAATTTTCTTATTAATTACAGAAGATTCGTCTTTCTCCTGTATACATTTACCAAAAACATTTCCAGCTATCGTTTCAATAAGATAAAATAATATAACTGAGAATGCAATTTTAAAGTTATGAAAATAATGAGCAAAGGAATTAAAATATTGTCTTTGAGTCTCAAAAGGCTCTGGTCAAAAAAAAAAAAGCGGAAAGCGGAAAGTGATCACACATCTGTCAGCTTCAGTGTAATGTTTTAAAATATAGAATTGTGGTCTTAAAGTTTGTTTTTTTAAAAAAAAAGATTGATAAAATAACTCCATATTACAGGATGCATTTCAGATGTTTGTTTACTTCCTTTCTTAAAGAAGCATATGTATAGTGGTTGGGACAAATGGATCTGGTTTCTGACATTCCTTGTCATATAATTAGCTTTGCTTGGTTCTTTTCATGGGATGTAATGATGTAAGCATCATTGTTTTTTCCTTGTTTTGTTGGGCAGCCTCAAAGAACTACTGTTGTAGGAGTTCCCATCTTGTTAGAAGTGTTCCTATCCAAATGGGGGGAAAGGGAATTTTAGAGGGAAACTATTGGTACAGAATGTCCTAGAATATCAATAATATTTAGGTACTGTATTGACATTTTCCAATAATGTAAACATCTAAGCAAAAACTAGATTATGAGAATTTTTGACTTGAAGCAGTGCTCCTTTAAAGCTAATCTGCCTAAGGTCAGATTATTTATTTCCTCACTCCTTCTGACACCTTCCCCTCTATTCAGACATCTGAATCACGTCTGCAATCACTTGCAGAAGGCTTCTGAATAAGGTTGAAGATCATATTCAATTCAAACCTTTATTGTCAGTGCACAACATGTGTACAATGAGATTGGTTGAGCCTCCCTTAGTGCAACCCCCGCACAACACAATACAACTCACAGTGAAGACAGAAAATCCCTAACCCAATAAATCATATTAACAAACACACAATTCTATTGCACCAATGTGAACATGTTAGACGTTGCGCCGGGCCTGCAAGTCCATCATACTACGTAGTTATGATGTTATTTTGCATTCAGGAGTCTGACAGCCCATGGATAAAAACTGTTCTTCAGTCTGTTTGTGTGACTGGCTATGCTTCTATATCTCCTGCCCGATGGTAGAAATGTACAGAAGTGCTGACCAGGGTGTGAGTCGACCCTGAGGATTTTCCTCACTCTTCTAAGGCAGTGAGCCCTAGCAATCTCGACTAGTGGTATCATATACTAAGGTATATGCAGCCTTAGTAGATGCAGTTCTGCTGTTGATTGTGGCTGGATGGAGATGTTCTGTTACATTTTTGGGAGGTACCCATGTTCCTGTGAAGTAAGTAAAGTAAGTAAACAAAAGGTATGGGTGAAGTTACAGTATTACATGGACATGGAATAAGTAGGGAAGATCCTTTGCATCTTGGAAGATGTTGCTTCCATAATTCACGCTAGACTATAAAACAGAAGGAGTTGTTTCACATTTGGCAAATGCTTTTCTCTCTGAAGATCTAATGCACAATGATCTATCCTGCCCTGTGGGAGAAGCATGACACAATATTTCCATATGCTGGCAAGACTGATGCGCCAAATAATTAGGCTGAATGTTAGAAATGGCAAAGTTATTTATGTGTCTGTTTATAGAAATAAATGTCAGGGGTAAAGCAACCCCACAATAGCCTTGCTCACATGTCTAACTTACTAATGTGCCTGTTATTAAATGAGGTGGTTTTAAAATGTTCTAATGTTGTTCAATCAAGATATACTATATCTGAATTTCATGTCTTGATTGGTTCAACAGATCATCCAAAATGTTATTCCGTACTTTAGAACTGTGGTCTCCAACCTTTCTGGGTCCAGGGATGGGTTTCGAAAGAAAAATTGTCTTCCAGGGACCGGGGCAGGGTGGGTGAGAATGGTTTAGCATGTGCAAATCCTGCATGTGCACAGCTGAAGCTTCACTCGCTTGATTGCCACTTGTATAGCCTGGTTCCTGGGGGTTGTGGACCAGGGGTGGGTTCTAATTTTTTTTACTACCGGTTCTGTGGGCGTGGCTTATTTTGTGGGCATGACTTGATAGTCATGTGACAATTATTTAGGATTTAGCAGAAGTACTGGTCTACCAGGCTTTTAACTGCTTGCAGAGCTGTACCGATCTACCCATTTATTTTTGCAGGCACTGATCTACTCATTCATTTTTTGCAGGCACTGATCTACTCATGTATTTTTGTGGGCACTGATCTACTCATGTATTTTTTCAGGCACTGATCTACTCATGTATTTTTGCAGGCACTGGTCTACTCATTTGTTTTCTTTTAACACTGATCAGCTGTAGGGCGGCCCTTTGAAGCCCCAGGGCAAGAGTTTAAACAATTTTTTTCCCTCTAGCCATCAGCTGGGACTCAGAAGGCAGCAATAGTTTGGGGGTGGGGCCAAATAAAAGGTAAGAATAATGCGGAGGGGAGGGGGTGTGGGGGGGGGGCAGAACCGGTTCAGTGATGTCATATTGTTACTACTACCAGCTCGGGAGAACCGGGCCGAACTGTGAGGAACCCACCACTGTTGTGGACCCCTGCTTTAGAACAACTTTCCTTCAGTTACATTAAATGTTCTTTTTCTGTTGGAGTTATAATCTGGATTGTAGATCTGGTAAGTCTACCGAATACAGCTAATAGTTTGTTTTATAGTCAGAAAGCATAATTCAGTAAGATAAAGATTTGTGGTGTCCGTAGCACAAGCCGCACACCTTACAATACCCACAGGAATCTCCTACAGTTATGTTCTGTCCAATTTATTTATTTATTTTGAATTGTGAACGACTGCTAGCACTTTCTAGAAAGATATTAAATTTTGCATGGAACATCCTTGGAGAATAAAATGCAAATATATGAAATTTTCCCACAGTGTGGTTATTACAGATTTAAGCCGTTCTTTTACAAATCAATTTTGGAAAGTTTTTTTTTTAAAAAAAAACATGCTACAAATTGTCACCAATTGTTAAGTTAGAAAATCACAAAGTTAGGTTTGCAATGCAATCTTTGTATCAGATTCTAGCTGAAGGCTCTTGGGAACTAGCAGGGCCTTCCAAAAGAAATTGAAATGTTATCTTTATTAACCCCAGTTATATTGACTGAACTGAAAGTTCAGCAGTGCTAAGAAAATCAGAGTTGCTTCAAACACTCAGAATGCAATACAAATGGTTGCCAATTAACTTGCTGTCAAAAAGGACCAAATTTAACATGCAAAAGCTATTCTTTGCAACTGAGACAAAATTGTTACCAGCTGTTGATGCCTCAATGATTATTTCTTACAAGTATTGTTCCCATAGAAAACCCAACTCTAACCCTAACCCTAACCGTTTCATTCTTCTTCTTGTTGTTAGTTGCAAAGTCGTGTCTGACCCATCGCGACCCCATGGACAACATCCCTCCAGGCCTTCCTGTCCTCTACCATCCTCTGGAGTCCATTTAAGCTCATGCCTACTGCTTCAGTGACTCCATCCAGCCACCTCATTCTCTGTTGTCCCCTTCTTTTGCCCTCAACCTTTCCCAGCATTAGGCTCTTCTCCAGTGAGTCCTTCCTTCTCATTAGATGGTCAGAGTATTTGAGTTTCATCTTCAGGATCTGGCCTTCTAAAGAGCAGTCAGGGTTTATCTCCTCTAGGACTGACCGGTTTGGTCACCTTGCAGTCCAAGGGACTCACAGGAGTTACATTAAATAACATTAAGATATTCAAATGCCATAATAAACAGATCAGAATTGTGCAGGCAACATTATTTCTTCTATGGAAGCAAAGGTTAGGAAGAGTACTGATGCTTTATCATTCATTCATTCATTCATTTATTTATTGGTTCGATTTATATGCTGCTCTACTCCGGAGACTCAGGGCGGCTTACAATGCATTAAGCAATAGCCTTCATACTTTTGTATATACCTGCTTAGTAGGGCTTTCGCCCCCCCCCCCCCAAGCGGTGTTCTTTTTATACAATGTCAGCTTATTGCCCCCACAAACCGGGTCCTCATTTTACCTACCTTGAAAGGATGGAAGGCTGAGTCAACCTTGAGCTTGGTGAGATTTGAACTTGCAGTAATTGCAGGCAGCTGGTGTTATTTAACAGGACATTAGTTTGCTGCGCCACCAAGGCTCTATAGACTATCAAGAAAATAAACAAATGGACTATCTCATTCCAGGCACAAATTATTTTACTGGATAATTTGAACAGATTATGCCAAGACCTACTGTCTGGAAAGACTGTAATGTGGGAAAGGTGAAAGGAAAGGAAAGAGTAGTAAGGTAGATAGACTCAGTCATGAAGGCATTGTTAGAAGACCTGAAAGACCAGGTTAGATAGACATAGAGATGACCTTGGTTATTGCGCCATCAAGTGAGCAACAACATTTTGATGGCACATTACCAATCAATCCATTAATCAATCAATTAATCCAATCAATCAATAATTACACCAGATATATTTTTAAAAAGTAAGTTTTAATGATACAAACTCATTGTGTTCAACTTAAATTGAGACGATCCAGATATAAGCCTTCCTTTAGCCATGTAATTTCCCTGGTTGTCTTTGTGTCAGTCATTCTTTCCAAACCAAATTGATCTGGGTTGCTATTGTTGAGCAATAATTAGAGAAGAGATTGGTAGGTATATCACTCTGGAAGAAAAATGAGATATAAATCTCGTAAGTAAGAAATAAATGAAATCGGTCATCAACAAGGAACATGCATATATGGCTTACAGAAGATCCCAAGATCAGCTGAGCTGGTAAATAGAGTTGCCTATGCCAGGACCCTTAAAAGGACATAGTACATCAGTGTGGGTAATATAGAATTAAATGGTTTGTTGGTCGGACTCAAGCAGAGAGAAGCATTTGGGCAAAAGTGAGCAGCACATGTCTAATAATGGGATTTAATGCTATAGCAGTTGTAGCAATGTAGTAGTACCTAGTGAATTATAGAGCTGAAAAGGGGATTAGATATATCCATGGAGCATAAGATTCTGGTACAGCTCTACATTTATGTAACTCTCTCGAGGACCAGTATTAGCATATTCCCTGAATATTTGCTGCTTTGGAAAAACAGCTAAAGAAAGTATCCTACCTGTTCTCTTCTAATGCACTCCTGGTTTGGATTATAGAAAACAAGATCCAGATCCAGTAGGGACTCTTTTTGTCACCATCCAGAAAGTTATTTTAATCATTAGCTGTATATACTGTCAAATGCTAGGCTTCAAATTGATCCATGAGTGGATGGAGGCAATCTGGTAAAGCAAGATAATGAAATTGGGGACACAGGGATGAACTAAAGAAGGCTCATGGAAGTCCCTTTTTAAAAAATTGATAAAATTTAACATTGTAACCATAGAGGGCAATGAGATAATGCACAAGGTGCATGGAAGAAGGATCAGGTCACAGTTCCTTGGTTAAGTCTGCTGGAGTGAAAGAAATAAGGACTGCAGCTTCATCCTTCATAAAGGATGCTGGGAGGCAGAGAGGCACTTCAATAAGACCTGAAAGAGGCCAGGCTCACACATTATTACTTTGCAGCATTCTTGTTTCAAAAGAATACTTAGGCACATCTCCAGAAATAGACCAGGTGCAAAGGAAGAATTACAGGAGGCTGAAGAGAGATTTCCTCCTGCACCAGAAGAGCTTTTTCCCACTTTACTCCATGTCCCTTATGCTTGTCTGCCAATAGCTTCCTGGGCTATTTTGGTTGGCACTCTTTAAAAAAAACAACAACACCTGTCTGCCTGCAGCCTGAGCCTTGGGCAAACTTGAAAACAGCATCCTCTCCACCTCCCACTTAATCTCAGGTTAAGGTGAACTATTGGTGTCTCCCCCCCCCCCAAATTAGGTGTAAGAGGCAATTTGTCCCATATTCAAAGAGTAAGAATAGAATGGAATAGAATTTTTTATTGGCCAAGTGCGATTGGACACACAAGGAATTGTCTTACGTATATATGCTCTCAGTGTACATAAGGAGAATAAAATACATTCATCAAGAATAAAAAGATACAACATTTAGTAATAGTCAAGGTTACTAATAAGCTATCAAATCGTACTAAGAAACAAATAAAAACAATATAAATTGAAAGATACAACCATATGGTTATAGTAATAAGTGGGAAGAGATAGATACTAGTGAGGAAAAGAATAATAATAATAATAATAATACAGTCTTAGTAAATTATTTGACAGTGTTGTGGGAATTAGTTGTTAAGCAGTGTGGTGGCATTAGGGAAAAAACCTGTCCTTGTGTCTACTTGTTCTGGTGTGCAGTGCCCTATAGCATCTTTTTAAGGGTAGAAGTTGAAACAATTTATGACCAGGATGTGAAGGGTCTATAGATATTTTCACAGCCCTCTTTTTGACTTGTGCAATATACATATCCTCAATGGAAGGTAGGTTGGTAGCAATTGCTTTTTTCTGCAGCTCTAATTATCCATTGAAGTCTGTGTTTGTCTTGTTTGGTTGCAGAGCCAAACCAGGCAAAGTATTGCTCCCTGGAATGAGGTTCAGCACTCAAGGATTATTCAGTTTCTGCTGGCATTCTTTTCTGCTGACTCAAGCATTGGGAGATAGTATGGTAATGCAACCACGCAGAATTGCTGGGAATCAGGCAATGTATGAATTATTACGATTACGAGGAACAGCCCAGAAAGCTTAGTATTGCCATCTTGGAGGCTGCTGAATAGAATATTTTGGGAAGAGGATGGATTCACACCACATCACTGTAAAACCCATCCAAGTTATCTCTTTCTTTATTCAATAATCAGTCTGGAATGTACAGAATGAAAACAAATGCAGAGGAAAACAATTTCAGCCCATGTGCCAAATGGATGGAAGGAAGAGATAAAGCCTTTTCTTTAAAATAATAACCACATGGTTCTGTGGCCCAGATGCCTAGGGAATCTTCTGCATTTAATGCTGTCCCTTTCTTTATTGTGAGGAAGAAAGGAAGAAGCAACGTTCACAGGGGATCCACTTCCGGAGATTTTCTAGTCAGTTTACACAATGTCGGAAGCTCTCCAGTATAATCAAAAAGGAGAGAATGCAATTGGAGAAATGTACATTTCTCATATGCAACACACATATTCACAAAAGGTCTGGAATACATTTGTGCATATCGAAATTGGGCGTTCACACATCCAAAACCAAGTGTTGTTCTCAATGCAAAAAAAAAAAAAGTTTTGATGAAAAGTCTCCCAGATGTTTTTCTTGTTGGGACTGACATTGGGCCTCAGATTAAAATATCATCCTATTGTGCAGAGGACAAAAAGAGATTAAACATAAGCAGGTTGGTTACTTTTCTATTTAGGAGATCTTATTTGTGGCTAACCAGATTGATAAACTGCTTGACTCAGTTGACTGAGTATGCAAATATATTTGTATTGTAGAAAGATGTTTACAAATTGTGCTTCCTAAATTATTTTTTTAAAGATAGAAGGTAGAAAAAATATTGTATTAATGAAGAGATGGAACAAATAACGTAGCCCTCCTTATTTGGAACACGAATGACCAAAGACTGGCTTTATACATGGTTCTTAGAGTTGTGGGACATATTTAACCAATTAACTGGCTAAATAAAAAATGTCATCCATTCCTATCTAGAATAAAGATGCCATCAGTAGAGTATTGGATTTGGAAACAGGACACCCAAACGTATCATTCCTCCATCAGGAAGGATTTTTGGATGGCCCTGAGCGACAGACTAATTTACAAGCTAATATACCTGATAGGATTGTTGTGAAGATAAAGTGGAATGAGGGCATTTTATTACATGCTGTGTTTGAGGCTTTTAAAGTAGAAAGAGAAAGGAAATACATTGTTCATCTGTGGGAAAGTTCTGGCAAAACCATTTTCAAGTGTATTTACAAGATATTTCGCATGATGAATTCAAACTGTGAGCCAACTTTTAAACGTGGGAGATTGAATTGCATCAGTCCGCCACCAGAAGGATAGCAGATCCACTGCAAACATCATGAAGAAAACACGAAGGTTTTTCTGACAGAATTTAGCAAGCTGTGCATGAGATTTTTTTTTCTGTTCCGGATCCCATAATATTCAAAGATGGCTTGACCTAGCTCTTTTCTTTAAATAATCCCATATCTCATGCTAATTTGATTTATTGTTTTATTTATTCCAATCTTCTCATGTTGTTCCTCTTGCCTGCAGGCAATTCAGTGCTAATTATAACTTCAAAAATATTTTTATTTTAAAAAGATTTCTTATATCTGTCAATCTCCTGATATAGCAGGGGTATCAAACTTGATTTCATTGAGGGACACATCAGGGTTGTGTTTGACTTGGGGGAGCTGGATGGGTGTCTGCAGGTGGGCGTGTCCAGCTCGACGTCAGTCATGTCAGGGGCCACTGTGGTGGCCCGGGCAGGGCTGGGGGGGATCTACTTAGGCTAGTAGTTTGTTAGCGAAAATGGAACTGTGGCGGGAGGGGGTGCAGTGCCCCCAGGCTCCATTTTCTGCTGTGACGGCCTCCTACAGCCCTCTGCAAGCGAAAAGGGCCACCACACACAGCTCTCCTGAGGCACCGCTTTGCTGTTTCCAGGGTGGTCCCGCAGACCAGATCTAAGCACCCTGTGAGCTGGATCTGACCCGCAGGCCTTGAGTTTGACACCCTTACTATATAGCTTCACGCTATCTTTTTTTCAGCTTTAAGACCACCATGCGTGATTCTCTTCTGGTTTCGAGAGGGACAGGAAGGATGGTAGAGCAAAAGAATGTCGAATGTAACAGTGATGCTTAATGTGGTTTAGGAGAGAGTTTAGGGGAAAAAGACTACCTATTTTTCAAAAAGCATCTTTAAACAATATGCCTTTCAACAGTTACTGCAGGGATCTATGAGCAGAAAGGTGCATTGTGTTTATGTTTTTCTGAAGGCCGTTTTCTCAGCATGTGCAAAATATCCTTTTAATATGTAAAAAAAATATCTACCCAAATCAGGGGTGGGTTCTAAATTTTTTTACTACCGGTTCTGTGGACGTGGCTTATTTTGTGAATGTGACTTGATGGTCATGTGACAATTCTTTAGAATTTAGCAGAGGTACTGGTCTACCAGGCTTTTAACTGCTTGCAGAGCTGTACCGATCTACCCATTTATTTTTGGCAGGCACTGGTCTACCCATTTATTTTTGCAGGCACTGATCTACTCATGTATTTTTGCGGGCACCGATCTACTCATGTATTTTTGTGGGCACCGATCTACTCATGTATTTTTGCAGGCACTGGTCTACTCATTTGTTTTCTTTTAACACTGATCAGCTGTAGGGCCGCCCTTTGAAGCCCTGTGGCAAGAGTTTAAACAGTTTTTTCCCCTCTAGCCATCAGCTGGGACTCAGGAGGCAGCAATAGATTGGGGGTAGGGCCAAATAAAAGGTAAGAATAATGCGGTGGGTGGGTGGGGGGCGCAGAGGGTGGGTGGGGGGCACGGGGGGCGGGGGGCAGAACCGGTTCGGTGATGTCATATCATCACCGCTACCGGCTCGGGAGAACCGGGACAAACCTACCACTGACCCAAATCCAATTGGTTCAGGAAAAGTTGCAACCAATCCACTGATGATAATAATTATACAAATATGCTCTTGCCAAAACTCCCACCTGCAAAACTACTGACAGCTGAGGATCAGGGAGCACTTCCTGAACAGATCCTGACAACAGATCTTGTCCTCTAGGGTGAGATCAATTCCATCCAAAACTGACTGGATTTTAATTGCTGAATCTAATTTCCTATTGACCAATAGCAACTCCATCTTTTTCTGGGATAGATTTGAATTTGTTCTCGTTCATCTAGGTTTTTTTTTTTAAATTGAACTTAGGCATGGATTTGGATAACTAAGAACAAAAGAGCTGACTGATTTCATAATATATTTTATTTTTATTTATTTATTATTTATTTGTCAAACATGTATGAGATAACAGGTATAAGTATAAACATGAATATGAACACAGGAAATGGATACAAATAAATGGGGACAGTAGGACAGGGATGGTAGGCACATTGATGTGCTCATGCACACTCCTTACAGACCCCTTAGGAATGGGGTGAGGTCAACAGTAGACAGTCTAAGGTTAAAGTTATGGGGGTTTGGGGATAGATGACCCACTTGTCCAAAATCCTAGGCAACATCCCTCAGCAATTTCAAATTGATGGTGAATAGAGCAGGGAACAAAATGGAGCCCTACAAGGCACATACCTAATGGCCCATGTGTCAAACTGTAATCTCCAAGCATCATCTTCTGGTTAAGTCCAGAGCAGAAGGATCAAAACTACTGTAAAATTGGGCCCTTAATGCTTAATCCCACTAGATGGTCAGAATAATATCAAAAATCACCAAGAGTTCTAGAAGCACTACCAAGATTTTGAGACAGGAATATAGGGTCCAGAAATAGATTTCATGTAGCAGAATAAATACATTTCCAAACTCTCTCCGAAAGAAAGTTATGAAACTCCTGGCCTTGTCCATGTAATTTGATATGGTTCTTCCTATTTTGTACCCTTGCCTGAATCTATCCCCCTCCAAAGTAGACCAATAAAGATAGCTCATTCCTACTGTACAGGCCGCTTCTTCCCTTGTTTGTCCCACATCATGTTGGTACAGAACAAACCCATTATATAACAAGCAAGCCAATTTACACAAAATCTGGATATCGTTCCACATTCTTTTGGCTTGATGTAAAAAACCCAGTGTTACAAATAAACATGTTTTTGGGTCTGTCCTTTTATCAATATCTGGCTGCAACATATGGAGGAGTTTCTGTTAAATGCCATTGATTTTCATTTGCCAGTTTGCAACATGCCATGAAAAATATACCCATTGAGATGACAGAAGAGACAAGATGTACAGCAGAAATGGTGTGGTCTGTTGCAATAAATTACAGGTTTCCTTTTCATGTACATCACTAAAGGCATCACTGATGCAATCAGCTGCAGCTGGTTAGAGAACAAAACCCTGCATTTTGTTGGTTCAGCAGGCCAGCTGGAGTGAACTGGCTTGATTTTTCTGTAATGCATCATTGTTGGGAAAAACAAAAGGCTGAATGGGTGAAACTATAATGCAAGTTCTTGGGCACAACATTTAATAATCTTTGTTTCTGCTCACTGAATTCTGGAGCTACGAAATCCATAGAATTGTTTTAACCTTATTACATAACTATTACCAGCCTAGGGTAAGTAGTCCTGTTAGCAGGTGAGTAAAGATGTCAATCCTTCAGGTGGCGGGAAATTCTATTGGCATAACATCTTCTGTCTCCCTGGTAATCTGTATTTTGTTACCAGCAGGGTGCTAGCAAATGCTCTTAGTTGTAGTCTACAGAGCTCATTAAAGATAAGCATTGGTTGATTTTATTTCCCTCCCCTCCCTCTATCTCCTTTTCCATCCAGAGAAAGCCAGCCGCTAATTCTGCTCCTTAATATGAGACAGAGTTAGAAGAAGTAGTTTTTACAAGTGGCTAGACCAACAGGTTTAACCATTTGATAATCTTTGTCTGCTCTGTACAAGCATTGTGCATGAGTACATTCAAAGGGAGCTGATACAAGCGGATAGTTTGATAGTTTTTTAACATGGTTTATGGATTATTCCATAAAATTGCTCTTTGGGAATAATTCTTATAGCCATATATTGTGGTGTGTGTGTATGTGTGTGTAGTTTTAATACTATTCTACTAGTACTAAATGAGTAGAACTAAACCCATGCTCAAAAGCAGCCTTAACAGCAGCTAACAGGTATGAGGAGAGTTAAATCATGAAGCAGAAGAGAGAAAGATAAAATCCTCCCACCTAGTTTGTATCTTGAAACCTAGACAGGTATAAGCAGTGGTGGGCTGCAACCAACTGGTTCTGTGAGCGCGGACTTTGTGCGCACACGCGCCTAACGCACTTGTGCGCAGTGTTCAAAATACAGCAATTTGAAGCTCAGCTGCTTACCTTCTAAGGCAGCCCCAGTAAGTAGAACAACGGAGGCGCGGAAATCAGCTGTGCCACGTGAATCAGCAGAGCCAGAAAGAAGGAAATATAGGACAGGATAGGGCAGGGGCAGAGGTGGGTGGGCGGGGCCAGCTGATTGTCAGAACTACTGGTTTGGCCAAAACAGTCCAAACCGGCTGCAGCCCACCACTGGGTATGAGTTATTTCTTTCCAGAGAATATAATGGAGATACTACATTAGTAAGTGCATCGTTCCTGGAACATGAAGCTGAAAACTGGATGGGTCAAACAAAGTAGTGAAATACATCAAATATCAGTCACCTGTAGAAGTCATTCTTCCTTGATTTCATCTATCTTAAAACCAGTCTCTCTCATGGATGCAGATATAATAGGTAACTAGTTGAACTGTTTCAGAGTTCCCCGTGAAAAGGGATTATAATTTGACCAACCACTTCTTTTTCTGCATTTTCACTATTTCTGTAATTCACATGTTGTACATTCTAACGCTACTTAAGATTGCTTCCCTGTGGCAAGTTGTATGGGGAGAAAAAGTTAAAGGAAATATGTGTTCTATTGTGCTTCTAACTTGAAAAGAGCCATTAAACAAAAATATTAATACATTCTTTCAAAAAGGAACTGTAACACGTCAACAATGTAAAGAACTATACTATTTTAAGATTATACTGCTGAAGAGGAAAAAAAGTGATATATCAATAATACCTGTGTGGGAGAACAACACAAACCAACATGTGTGGTCAGGCAACACATTTCTACTCTAATTCATTTTAAAAAATATGTGAGAGAAGGAGAAGAAGAGTATTTTGATCTACTAGACCAGGGGTGTCAAACTCAATTTCATGGAAATAGCATTGTCTCTGGACAGGGTCTCAAGTAGCCAGCATATTGTCCCTGATATCTTTGAGTGAAGACACAAATATTTCCACTTTGGGGGTTCCCACGGGATCCTGCAACATTTGTGGGAATGGTTTCCGCCAGATCTGCCAGGGTCCTGGACAGCTCACGTGCTACAAAGGGTGGCAGAGATAAGGACAGGTGACAAGAAGGGGCGGACGCAGCAGAGCTGGACTGTTGCTTTGTGGCAGAGTAGAAAGAGGCAACGAAAGGGCATCTCCGGAGCCTAAAGCTATCCACCCTTCCATTTGTGGAGCCGTTTCACGACGTTCCAGCAAAACCACGAGGAAATGGCAGCTGCACCTGCTCATGGCACCTGGTGCTCATGGCAGCTGGTGCTCCTGGCTCTGCTGCTCCTCAGCGAGGTGGCACGAGGTGCAGTGAGGCCAATGACCTGCAGCTGCTGCCGGGCACCGCCAACCCCCATGCACTCGCTGCCTCCTGTGTGTGCCCCCAGGGGCAGCTCACGGCTGCTGAGAATGGGCCAGGACTGAGGCAGTGTGGGCCAGCCCCTCACTGTTTCCAGGACGACCCCATGGGCCACATCTAACCACATCATGGGCTGGATCTGGCCTGTGGGCCTTGAGTTTGACATGTCTCAACTAGATTAAAGAATGATTCTGGAAGCATGGAGGCATTTAAAGTAGTTTTGTTTTGCACATTTAAATGTAACAATGCTTTTCACTCTTTCCCCCACTCCTGTTCCTTTTCAATATGGAACAGAAGCAAAACTTGATCAAGACTTATTTGATCATGACAAGCAAATTAGACACTTACTATAGTTATTTGACTTAAACACAATTTATTCAATCTTACACATTTTATTCCCAATTTACCTTATTCCTAGGTAATTTGTCTGGATTGTAGTTCCAAGGAACTATCTGTACTCTCTCAGAAAGCAGCTGGGAGGTTATCAGTTATAGCCAAAGGAGTCTTGCTGCTGGAGAGGGAATTGTGGAGTTAACATACTTTGATTGCTGTTAGTGGAGAGATAAAAAGGGCCTTCTGGGGTTATGCTGTGAGAAAACATAACTCCACAAAATCTAAAATCATTTAGGTTTTTTAGATATAATCACCTTATTGGTGAGAGATGCAGTATATACATTTAATAAATAAATACATTTCCTCACAAAATTAAAGGTGAAATGGAAAATTGGCTGTCCCTCACCTCCTGCCATTGCTGTACAAGAATTTGGGTCTGGCTGAATCTATCAATGTAATACTGCTTTGTCAAACTATTTAAAATGTAGGAGAAAGCAAACTTAGGGTTAATGTTCTACAGTGTTATTTTATAGTTTAGCTCTGTTCTTTGCTTTGTTCTTCATTTTGACTTTGATGTTCAATTTAAAAAAAACACAAAGGAATAAAAGTAAACCTTGTGATAGCAGTGTTCCAATATTTGAAGAGCTGCCACAAAGAAGAGGGGGGTCAACCCATTTTCCAAAGCACCCAAAAGCAAGACAAGAAACAACAGATGGAAATAATGAAAGAGAAATCCAACCTAGAACTAAGGAGAAATTTCCTGACAGTGAGAACAGTCAACAATGGATCAACTTGCCTTCAGAAGTTGTGAGTGCTTCCTCACTGGAGTCTTTTAAGAAGAGTCACCGGTCTGAAATGGTATAGGGTCTCCTACTTGAGCAGGGGGTTGGACTAGAAGACCTCTAAGACCTCCTTCAAACTGTTATTCTATATTCTTTGTTCATAGCTAGACCCATTGATTCTGATATTCTATGTTCTATGTTTATTCAATGAACTTGTAAAGGAAGCAATCTTAAGTAAAAATTTCCAAAAGCAGACTGTTTACATATTCATTTTGTTCCAACGTAAGCTAGCTCAACGAATGTCCAATTAATGAATTAAGAAAACCCAGTGATTAGATGAAAACTCACTGCACACACCTTTCTCAATATCCACATTGTCTACCCTGGTGTTGGCATGGAGAAGTAAGAATTTCCAGTTACTATTGATGCTGGCAGCCGAATGGCCTACTCTTCACTGGAACAAAACATTGAAACGCTGGAAGAACAATTAACTTGATAATGTGTGTAACAGGGATGGGTAACATGTGGCACTCCAGATGTTACTGTCATGTTAGCTACAGCTGATGGGAAATGCAATACAATGGCTGAAGTTTCATACACCTCCCTGCCCTACAGTAAGTTTGCATTTCTACAATTAAAACCAGGGATTAGTTTAAGATGCTTTCTCTGCCATTTGTTTTATCTTGCTTGTCCCGCTCTACCAAATGTTGCAAAGTGTGAGGTTTTATGCAAATTGGGATTGTAAAGCTTTTGAAAAGAGGCCCCGAAGTGATGGTGGTATTTAGCAATGCTAACAGGAGGGCTTCCAGATGTTGTACTTAAACTCCTTTTTTCACATCATGACACAATTTCGTACCGAAAGCTCACTGGTTGTTAAATCCATTTCTCTTCTGGATTGTTTCCATTTTACCCAACAGATCTAAAAGATGCTAAATCTTTAGCTTATTTTGGTAGCATTGCTGATTTTAAGTCTTTTGAAACTGGCTAAATCTAATCTCTCTCCTTCGTTTTATGTTCTCTATTCTGTGCTCTGTCTTCACCAGAAAATATCACTGAAATAAATAGAAAGAGGGATGAAGTTCTGGATGAGCTTTAAATTAGTGCCAGGCTGAAAAAGAATTTGCATTGTTCTATCAGTTCTCAGTCAAATGCATGGCAGAGAATGTTTTTTTAAAAAAAATTGTTTCAGGGGAGACAAGTGATCATCAATGGAGTTTTACACTTAACTGCAAAGGGCCAAAGTATCCTGGGTTTTTATTGTGCATCCTTTGGTCCAGCAATCATCAACCCTCTGGCTTCTCTCATTCAATGAAATCCAAGAAAGCCCCTCCCTCCCTTCCCTCCCTCCCTCTCTCCCCCTCCCTCCCCCTCCCTCCCCCTCTTCATTCCCCCCACCCCTCCCTCCCCTCTCTCCCTCTCTCTCCCCTCTCTCTCCCCTCCCCCTCTCCCTCCTCCCTCTTTCCCTCCCTCCTGCTCTCTCTCTCTCCCTCTCTCTTTCTCCATCTCTCTCTCCCCCTCCCTCCCCCTCTCGTTCTCCCCACACCCTCTTTCCCTCCCCCCTCTCCCTCTCCCTCCCTCCTCCCTCCCTCCCTCCCTCCTGCTCTCCCTCCCTCCCTCTCTCTCTCTCTCTGTTTCCAGTAGCAGCTAAAGGATACATTCATCCTTGAAGCACTTATCCTTTTCTGGAGTAATTTGAAAGAATGTTTCACTCATGTTTTTAATCTACAGATTTGGTGGAAAGGCCATTTGTGCTTGATTGTATTTTAAAATCTCACCTTCCTCAACTTGGTACCATTGCTAGTATGTGTTGTAACCAGGCCGGGGAAGAAATACTACACTTTGGCAAAGGACCCCGGCAGCACAAAACCTCATCAACATTACAGCCTTGTTACTAATAGTGCACACACACACACATTTCTCAGAAATATGCATTGCAGGCATTTTTTGCCTTTAGTTTCAAACACCAGCAGAGTTCAGTTGCCTGAAGATAATGGTAAGTCTTCAAATGTGTGCACATCAAGCAGCTCTAACCACCAGCTTTTCTGAAGCCCTCCACAGAACAATTCCTTGGTGTGTCTCCATTGCTGGCACTTATCTTTCACTTGCTTTCTTCTTTTGGCCCATTCCAGATTCCAGAAGTAGTGAGCAAGGCAGGTATGGAGTGATGATCCTTTTTTTTTGTTGTTGCTGCCTTCCAGTCATTGTTAAATCCTGGTGATTGCCTGGACTAGTCCCTGCAGTTTTCTTAGCATTTTTTCCCTACAGAAATGGTTTGCCCTTGGCTCCTTCTTACATAGAATTGAGAGAATGAGAGTGAGTGACCCAAGGTCATTCAGCTGAATTCATGCCTAAAGTGGGAGAAGAACTCATACTCTCCCAGTTTCTAACCTGATGCTTTGTCCACTACACCAAATTGTCTCTTTTCTTCCAGTCCTCATTATATTCAGAGAAGGCAGTTGTATAAGACAGCAAGGAGAAGAAACAAGGTGACAGGCCTATGCAACTTGATAATCAGACCCTGTAGAATCTAGGCAGATGTCTAACAATGCTTGCTTCTGTTGCCAGTCTGAACCAAAGGCCAAACCTCTACAATATTATTTTTCATGCCCTTAAAAAGTACTTTTCCAACACAAGCTCACTTATGTAGTGTCAGAGTACTAGCTGGGGACAAGTGACAGCAGTCTTGTTCGGTGTTTTAATTCTGAACTGAATGACTAAAACAGCTTTATGTTCACTCTAGGGAAAGTGAATAATTTCTGCTGCAATCTTCCATCTCCAACCTGCAGGGAGTCTGAAGTGATTAATGTTTTCCAAATCATTTTGTTGTTTGTTAGCCTGAGACCAGTTATCAGCTACTTTGGAAGGTTCATGTTGTTTTCTTCATAGGCATTTAGAGTTAAATCCTTTAATCTGTGTCTGGGTTTCTCAAGCTCAAAGAGAGAAAGAAAGGGGGAAATGTGCAATAAAGCCTTGGTCAGAAGACCACTGGAAAGCATTTAAACAAATATCTAGGGTTATTTGGTTTTCCTCAAAGTATATAGCTTATTCACTTAATCATTGACTCACAGGCAACTGGCAAAGTGCACTGCTACCTAAGGAATGATTACAAAGACGAACATGTCAGGGATTAAACCATTTGATATGAGAAATGGAAACATTTTCTGCCTGAAAATTATTTAGGACTGCCAGTGCTTTTCTATATATTGTGGCATTGCACAGCCCTGCAGTTCTGGCTAATCAATTGAAAGCTATTATTTAAAAAACCAAGCAAACTGTACCTTCCAGATATAAGCTAATCATACAGTCTCAGTTTAAAATTCTCAGCCATCCAGGTCATAGTTGTCCCAAAGGTGCTTTTTCAGGAGGCAACTAGGCTTCCTTGTTTTTTCTTTGTAGATGTTTTGCTTCTCATCCCAAGAAGCTTCTTCAACTCTGACAGGATAGTGGGGAATGGAAGGATTTATATTCCTTGCAGACAGCTGGTCATTTGCATCTTTTTAATGACCCTCTAAAAGGATACAAATGACCAGCTGTCTGCAAGGAATATACTGTAAATCCTTCCATTCCTCACTATCCTGTCAGAGCTGAAGAAGCTTCTTGGATGAGAAGCAAAACGTCTTCAAAGAAAAAAAACAAGAAAGTCCAGTTGCCTCCTGAAAAAGCACCTTGTGGACAGTCTGAGCTTAAGAGAGTTCTCTGTGTGCCACATCTAAAGCAGCACAACTTAGTTGCCTTTGGCAGCAACTTGCAGATATGAATTGAGCAACCGGGCTCTAGGGCACCTTTTTAAAAACCTATAGTACCTCAGAGCCATCTTGGGTGACAGCTTGGTACATAATTAAAAGGGTAGTAGGCAGTGATGAGTTGCTCCCGGTTCTGTCTGGTTCTTTAGAACCAGTAGTAAAAGCAGTGGGAGGCTCCGCCCACCTGCCCGGATGTCATAATTGACTATCTGTGCATGCGCAGAAGTTTCTGCATGCGCCCATTGCAAACCAGTAGTAAAGGTAAGTAGAACCCAACCCTGGTAGTAGGTAAGTAGAATGCTTTCCTGAGGAATAAATGAGGCAGAAGATCAGCAAAGCACCTGCAATGTGTCCTCACTGAAACTTCAGCAGGTGCCAAAGAATACCTTGTCTTGCTACCTTATGTTTGGATTTATTTAAATGATGGGTGACCTTGAGCCAGCCATGTTTTATCACCCCAACCCATCTCATAGGAAGTTGTGAGGAGAATAGTAGGTGATAAGAGTATTATGTATGTTTGCCACCTTGAGTTACCTATAAAATAATAAAGACAGGATTAAAAAACAAACAAATGAGCAAATAATAATAATAAGCAAACAAATAAACAAGCAAGCTAACCTGGTGGCCTTTCAAGCAATTGTTGTCGCAGTGGAAGCTTCAAATACAGTTAGACTGCGGTTATAATTAGTTTAAAATAAATGTATTCACTTCATAGGTTCAACTATGGTTATTTATTTATTTAGTGTATGGCAATGTTACATTAGCCAGGAGGGTATAATGCTAATGCAGAGTAGTAGTTTGGCTGCCTAAAACCGCTAGTCCATTCAATTCCTACTCCTATGCTCTCCAAGGTGCACCAGAAAGAAAGACGAATGGCATCATCCAGAGCTTTCTCTCTCCACCAAAGCCACCTCCCAATCGCAGCTGGGCAAGTCCAGCGCCAGCGGAATTCTGACCATCCGCCTGAAGTACCAGCTCATTTTCCCACCGAAATGGCACCTATTTATCTACTCGCATATAACATGCTTTCAAACTGTTAGGTGGGCAGAAGCTGAGGCAAGTGACAAGAGCTCACCCTGCCACACAATGTTAGGATTTGAACCGCCGGAGCAAAGACCATCTCCAGCATCATTAAGCCGCTGAACCAATGTGCCTCTAAATGCAGTTGTTATTTAGGCTTATACTCATGGAAAGTGCATGAAGTGTCTGCTGAGAAATGAAGAAGTGTGCCACATCTCAGTGAAGGAGCATATATATAGGTGTAGAACAGGGCTGTCAAACTCCCGGCCCATGGGGCAGATGCATCATGCACTGGCCACACCCATATCCGGTTTAGCAAAGGGGAAAAAAGTCCCGATACATCACATGATGCTGCTGTGACGCCATGCATCTGACACCCCTGGTGTAGAATATCTCACATGAGTGAAGTGCAGGTTTCAGCTGTATTCAAAGCCGAGAGAATAAATAAAAATGGTACAAAAGTGAGCACAAGCTTTGAATGTTTTTATCATTCTCTTGTGTTACTTGCTATTGTTCTACTTCAGGCATTGATTTTTGTTTTCCTCACAATCCAACTTCAGGATGACAAGTAACTGAGAAGTTTGTGTGTGTTTCTGTATGCTTTTCATTTTACCTCATAATCTTCTCCAATACACTCTGCAGCCTCCATAGCTTCTTATGCTTCAGAAAACTCAGATAAAATTATTCAGGGACTCCTGCTATAGAGTTTTTTTTCAGAGGAGGAAGCATGACTATCAAGAGAAGCCACAGAGCAGTAGGAAGATTGTAACTGAAAATAATTACAGTCTTCCCTCACTTCACAGCAGTAAAGTAGCTTCAAAAACATCATCCAAAGTAATCTTGAAAGAATACTTGTAGATTTTCTCTGGATAAATTGAAGGATCATTTTCAGTACAGAACTTCAAGATTCTCAAAAAGGGCTTTTCCCCCCTAGCCTTACCCAAGGAGGTCAGAGATTACTCCAGGATTTAGATATACAATGCATGACTCTGTCACTGACCTTTGGATTCTTTCCATATTTCTCAGTTAAGCTGATAAGAACAGAGGGTAAAATGCTAGAACAACAGATTTAGACCCAAATGATCTTTTTGCACTAGTAAACACACAAAAAAGAAGCTGCAGGAGATAAGAGAGGGCAAGAGCTAGAGGGAGAACCTTGCTTTCCTTTCAGAGAATGAGGACAATGCTAGTTCAGGATGTCATAGCTTATCTTGGGCTCACATGAGGGAGATGTTTCTCCATAAGTACATTAGAGTGCTTTCTTTAACTCCATCTGGTAAAAAGCCTACAATGGATTTGAATCTTAATTTTTCCTCAAGGGGAAACACGTTGGGAATCATTCTCAAGCATGTGGAAAACACAACGTGCCAAGGCTGCAATTATTTTTCCTTCTGTGGAAAAATATGAATAGGGTTTTGCAGGAATGGAGTATCCCATCCATGCATCTTTCAGGCAAAACCTGTGTCTATGCCATCACAGCAGGTATCAATCTTAAAGCTCCTTTGTAGAGGAAGTTTGGTTATCAAAATGTTGTCCTACGTAAGGGTGAAGGAAACCAGTAATGTGTGCATAAGTGATGGGAACAGATTACATATTGTAATAGAATTGTTGTGACGTTCTCTTAAATGATGATGGTTTTCCTCTAGAATTCTGTTGCTGTTCCGGAATTCTCTATCTGTATGTTGCTCTCACCTGTGCTGGCTTGTCACCTATGAAGGCAATTCAAGTGTTTATTTTGCCATGGTAACTTGGTTGGGGCAGCTGGATCGGATGAGATTGCACAGATAATGTCTCCTTGTAGGAGAAATGGTATGTGCTCATTGACCTTCACTGAATGAATTTGCAAGAAACAGCATGGATGTCTTGCAAACAAACAAGCACACTTTTCTCTTTTTTCTTTTCATCTCCTCTTTGCATTTTGTTTTGTAGGTAGTTGGGGATCTGGTTTACTTTAAAAGAGTGAAAGAGACAGAATCCCCCGAGGTAATTAACCGAGTACTGGGAGGTCTTGGTGACACAATTGTACTGGCATCAAATCAATAAAAACAGAAGAGAGAGAGAGAGAGAGAGAAAGAAAGAGAAAGAGAGAGATGTAATTAAAACATTATGCTAAGAAGGAACCAAAGCCATAATTAAAAGAGGCAAACTATTGTTTTGTGACACTAATTGTGCTTTAATTCTTCAATAGCCAAATGGCATAAAAGCTGAATGAATCCCCCCATCCTCCCCCAATGTAGAATTAGGTTCTCTGCAGTTAGTGTGATAACAGTATTTGGGTTCTAGAGCAGATGACATCTTATGTGTTTATTTATCTGAGGATAAAAAAAACCCCTTATTTATAAAATAGCGTGACAAAAAAAGAAAATATGGTTAGCAGAATGTTAATCTTTCAGATGCACCTGCTTGTTTGTTTGTTTGTTCATTTATTTATTTGCAAACTTAAATGGTTGTTATCTTAATCAAGTATGTATGTAAAAAAACAATAAAACCTACATATGGCATACATCTGGATTCTCCAGCTATACTATTGTAGAACCTTGCACTGATTTTGACAGATATTTTATATATTTGTTCTAGATAAACAATTCCTATCTTCAGTCTGTTTCTGTATCATGTTCTACTATACACAGGAGAATTTTGGCAGCCTACGAACAATCCAGAAACATAAACTAGCTTACACAATTTAAATAAAATAATATTTATTAGTATTTTGTTTTTTTTAAAAAGTCAGAAGCATGGAGAAACTATTAATTACTATACCTTTATTCAGCACTACAAAATTTCTGGAGGTTTCGGATGGATTTAGCCATGCCAAGATTGCAAAACAAAACAAAACAAAAACAAAGTTCTGGTTTTGTTTTGTTTTAATTTCATTGATTTCTTATTCATAGAAAATGGGCAGGCCTTGTTATTTCATTGTTGGAGCAGCATGACAGTTCGGTGATGCTGGCATATGAAGAAACCTCTTTTATTTTTGTAGAAGTTACCCAGAATAGCATGGGTTCACACAATGGTGTCATAAATTTAAATAATAAGTAATACTGAAATACAAATTGCGCTCTCTCTCTCTCTCTCTCTCTCTCTCTCCCTCCCTCCCTCTCCCTCCCTCCCCCCCCCTCTCTCTCTCACACAACTTTGCTGTGGGCAATAGTGAATTTTTCTTTCAATTGTCATGGATATCTGAGAAAGAACTTAGGGCAATGCCATAGCTGCAGTCCCACACTTTATTTATTCATTTGATTCAATTTATATAGCTACCCATTTCAAAACTGATATACTACTACAGTACAAAAGTGGTAAAGTACTGCTCATAACACCATGTTCATCATCCTGCAGATTTTGACACATGCATACCTTGGACATCCCTGTCAACTTTATAGTCTAGTTAGTACTTGATGACAAATTTCTGCTTCTTCTTTCCCTTAAACTGAGGTCCACCAGTTGTGCAAAACATTTCTAATTCTAATTAATCTCCAATCCTTTGTGTTTTTTTAGTCTCTTTCTAGAACTCATCTTCCATTCCACTGCCATCAAAATACTTGCAACCTGCTTCCTCGAGTCATAGAAGAACCCTACTAATGCCTCATCCTCCTTATGTTTTTAGTCCATATTATGTTTAGTTCATACTATGTTCTCTTACTGTGTTTAGAATTATGTTAATGTTTAGAATTAACACTAAACATTATACAAATGGTGAAAGGGAACTGCAAATATATCAGTCGTATGGGCTGATCATAATTCATATGAACTCCCTGTCCTTTTTTTTAATGGGTTAGTTGCAGAATCTAGAGAAGACTTCAGAAATTACACTTATTTGTACTTGAACTATCACCATTGAGGCTTTTGCTGCAGAGAACAAAGAAGACATTTTGTCCTTGCTTTCATATAACAGAAGACTGTAAACAAACACATTGTCTTAAGAACACAGACATTTGTTAATGATGCAGAGAGATTCAATTAACAGTAAAAGTCACATAGTAAATAAATGGCAGAACCAACCCCAGAACCCAAATCTCTTGTTCTTTTATCCAGACCTCATTGATTCCCACAGTTTCAACAAAGACTTCAATTAGGTCTAACAACAAAGAGGAAAAATATCCTTCCAGTATTGGTGGGGGCAGTGGAGAGAATCTCCCTGCTGCAGACTGTGTCCTTTAATATTAAGAACATTAATTAATAACATTAGTCCTAGCGCTTTATCTTCTGCATCTGTGACAAAGCAGTATATTGTTCCAACAGGATAGGGAAACATTGCTAGGGAAAAAAACATTAATGTATTACATGGGATATAAACGGTTGGCTTTTCTTTCAGAATTTCAAAAAGGCTAAATATACAAATGTATATGAATGGGTAGCACTGCATCAGTTAGCTTTTCCTTACCCCCAAACCACTTTCATCCTACAAAAGTATATTCTGATAATTACAACTGGGACAGACAACCTTGTGCTCCCTGAATATTCTGTATTATAAAGCATATAAATTCCTATCATACAACTAATGTTCAGGATTTAGGAGATCTGTTTTCCAAAACCATGTGCAGATAGACAGTAGACAGTCATTTCTCTGTAGAAAATTTCAGGTGGGATTGTGAAAGACCAGGAAACCTGATCATTTGAAGAAAGGCAGCTTATGAGCTGCTGTAATGCTTGGCTCTAAAAATATAGATCAGAAATATAGCCTTTTTCTGATGTTGCTCTTCAATACACTTGATTGTATCCACCCCAGACCATCTTGTATCCACCCCAGACCATCCCAATGATGCCTTGGAAGTGATGTCCCAGTGCCTGGAGGCCGTGCGGGTCTGGATGGGGAGAAACAGGCTCTGACTCAACCTGTCCAAGACCGAGTGGCTGTGGCTGCCAGCATCCCGGTATAGCCAGCTGGTGCCATCGCTGATTATTGGGGGCGAATCATTGGCCCCCACGGAAAGGGCTCGCAACTTGGGCGTCCTCCTGGACTCACGGCTGTCTTTAGAAGAGCATACAACGGTTGTGGCCGGGGGGCTTTCTATCAGGTTCGCCTGATACACCAGTTGCGCCCCTTTCTAGATCGGGACTCCCTATACACGGTCACTCAGGCACTCGTCACTTCTCGTCTGGACTACTGTAACGCTCTCTACATGGGGCTCCCCTTGGGGTGCACCCGGAGGCTCCAACTGATGCAGAATGCAGCCGCATGGGGGGATTATGGGAGCAATGGGGTACTTCCATGTGACACTTCTCCTGCGTGAGCTGCATTGGCTTCCAGTGGACTTTCGGGTGCGCTTCAAGGTGTTGGTAACCACCTTTAAAGCGCTCCATGGCTTAGGGCCGGGGTACTTATGGGACCGTCTTCTGCCACCAATTGCCTCCCACCAGCCAGTTCGCTCCCACAGAGAGGGCCTCCTCAGGGTGCCATCCACCAGACAATGTCGACTGGCGACCCCTAGGGGAAGAGCCTTCTTTGTGGTGGCGCCCACCCTCTGGAATGACCTACCCCCAGAGATACGAGTGATCCCAGACCTCCTGACTTTTCGTCGGGCACTTAAAACCTATTTTTTTCAGTTAGCCGGGCTGGCCTGACTCCATGTGGGTTTTAACGTTTGATATGGATTTTAATTGAATTGTTTTAAATTATCGGCCAAATTTTATAAATTATTTTAAAATTATTTTAACTTTTGCATACAGTTGTTTTAGTTGGCTGTTCACCGCCCTGAGTCCGGAAGGAGAAGGGCGGTATAAAAATTCAATAAATATTCAATAAATAAATAAATAAATAAATAAATAAATAAATAAATAAAGGACTGGTGAAAAACATTTTTGGAACAACAATCTTACACATTCAAGACCCGACTACCATAACAATATTTGGGATCTTCTCTTCCTGTTTTGCCTGGTATTTCTGCTTTTTTTTTTCATTTGAGTTTTATTGGGTTTTAACAATTACACAATTCTTATTCAACTCTTGTGCATGACTATGACCATTTATATATCATCACACTAATATTCTCCTATACTCTATATAATTTTACAAAATCTACTATCTGTTATTTCCCTTTTTATCTATCTTCAGTCCAATTATACCATTTCTCCCATATTACGTAAAAGTCCGAATCCATCTGTCCTTTCAGTTCCAATGTCATTTTATCCATCTCAGTGCAATCTAATATCTTTCTAATTATTAGATCTTTGGAGGTTGTGTTCAAACTTCTCCAACATTGCGCAAATGCCAATCTTGCCACCGTTGTCATATGTAGAATAATATATGTTGTCGTTTTTTCATATTTCTTTTTCATTATTCCTAGAAGAAACAATTCTGGTATATATTCTATCTGGAAGCCTATTACTTTCTGTATTTTTTTAAAAAAATTATATGATATTCCGCCCTTCTCCCGAAGGACTCGGGGCAGCTCACAGCAATAAAACAACAAGACAGTAAAATGAATACTAAAATAATCCAATTAAAATCCCCGAACAGTTAAAACTAAAACTTCCATCAGATCAGGAGATTCGTTGAAAAAGCTACGTCTTCAGGTCACCACGGAAAGAGAGGAGGTCGGGGGCCGTCCGGAGCCCAGTGGGTAACTCGTTCCAGAGGATCGGTGTGGCCACAGAGAATGCCCTCATCCTGGGTGCCAACAGGCAATATTGTCTGGCCGATGGCACCCGGAGGAGGGCAGTCCTATGTGAGTGCACTGGGCGGTGGGAGGCTGGTAGGAGGTGGTCCTGCAAGTACCCCGGGCCCATGCCATGAAGGGCTTTATAGGTAAGTACCAGCACCTTGAAGTGGATCCGAAGGACCACTGGCAACCAGTGCAGCTTGCGTAGGAGAGGTATAACATGGGAGTAATGGGAAGCTCCCATAACAACCCACGTGGCCACATTCTGGACCAGTTGGAGCTTCCGGGTGCACCACAAGGGCAGCCCCATGTAGAGGGCATTGCAGTAGTCCAGACAAGAGATAATGAGAGCATGAGTGACTGTACAGAGGGCATCCCTATCTAAGAAAGGGTGCAACTGGTGCACCAGGCGAACCTGCGCAAAAGCCCCCTGGTCATGGCCATCAGATGGTCAACTAAGGACAGCCACGAATCCAGGAGGATGCCAAGATTGCGAGCCCTTTCAGAGGGAGTAAGCAACTCCCCTCCCATCAAGAGTGATGGGGTTGCCAGATCAGGGGATGCCGGCATCCACAGCCACTCCGTCTTGGAGGGGTTGAATTTGAGCCTGTTCCTACCGTACTGCCTCCAGGCACTTCGACATCATGGAAAGGGCAATTATGTATCCAAGTATGTATTTTCATCCAATTTTTTTTGTTTCAGAGCCTTGGTATTTCTATTAAAACGCTATTAGAATTTATTCTGCATTCTGAATAAATTCTAAATTTATTCTAAATTTTAATTCATTAAAATTTTGTGATGCATTTTAAAAAGCTCAAAGCACTGCTCCAGAAGAGACACATGTTCCAGAGGCTGTGGAAGACCTCACAGTTCTCCACATCAATTCCCTGTTTTGATGATTGGGCTTAGGCCCCTCAGATGGAAGCATCAGGGCTGGTGCTAAAAAGAGTCAGCCTAGCATTTCCTTTATGGAGATATGGGACTGTAAGTGGGGAGACATCAGTCCTACTTCATGAAGAGGCTGAACTTAGACTGAAAAAAATAATGCCCATTGTGAAAAGAAATATTAAAAAGCTATACACATGGGCAACAATTTCAGAAAGAATTAGCCCAAGACATGTTACAGCTTTTTGTAAAGGATTGAATCAAGTCCCCGTTGTCTGGGATGCAGAGATACAAATTCCTTGAATAGTTGATTGTTGCCTATAAAGCAGCGGTCCCCAACCTTTGTAGCTTGGCAGCCCAGCTGAGGGAGGAGATGGGAACTGGGTCACCTGAGCGGTGTGCCAGCACCTGAGCATGCATGCACATCTCAACTTGTGGAAGTGGCAGGCTTGCACACATGTGCATGCAGCTCAACTTGTGTAAATTGAGCTGCGTGTGCATGTGGACACATGCTAGTCTGCTACTCCTGCAAGTTGAGCTGCATGTGTGCACATGCCCGCTGGCCTGGCACTCAGGTGGCCGAGTTTAGAATAAACCATGGCCCGGAAGTGGGCTGAAGCCTGGGGGTTGGGGACTCCCACTATAAAAGACAGCATCTTCCAGTGCATTGGAAGGCAGCAGACAAATCTGAAGGCCATAAACCACTTTGCTTGTCTACCTAGCATTTTCTCTCTGATACCTTCTTATCATGCTGGCATATACCTGTTTGTATGGACATATCCTTTTCAATCCTAGAAAATTCAGCATTTCATACAGGTTCCCAATGGTTGCTGGATTAGCTGCTGATTATCTACAGTTGCTTGATTTTAGCAGGAAGTGCTTCAGCTTTTGCTGACTCAATGCATCTTTTAGACCAGATGAATTTGGATACATTCCAGAAGAACTCTCTTCTTCTTGTGAAAAGACACTCCATGAAAAAAATCTATAAATATTTAAAAGCCAGTTATTCCCCCCCCCCTTCCCCTCAAAAACTGTTACTCCAAATCAGAGGTAGGCAATTTATTTTGAGTTGGGGGGTTGCCCTTGGTCTCTAAGTAGTTCATTGAGGCAATTTCAAAATTGTAAGGGGCAGACAAATTAAGTTTACACTTAATTATTTAAATATAAGTAGCATTATTCTTTCCAGTCATGTATTTAAGGTCACATTAATATCTTCAGTTTGGTAACAAGTTGGGATCACTATAGACCCTACCTAAGTTTTCTGGAGGTTGCATTTGGAGTTAGGGGGTACACCCAGTGGTGGGATTCAGCCAGTTTGCACCACTTTGGGAGAACCGGTTGTTAACTTTCTGAGCAGTTTGGCAAACTGGTTGTTGGAAGAAATCATTAGGACAGAGAACCGGTTGTTAAATTACTTGAATCCCACCACTGGGTACACCTCTGGGGTAAGTCCTTTTTTATTCATAATAAGTCTAACAAGGCTGAACATAGACCCAGTGCATATGTATGATTGATCCAATGTTAATTTAACTTTAAAAGAAATGTTTATTCTTACACAGAATAGCATTGACTAGCATATGCTATCAAGAAGTAAACATGTGTCCTTTTAGGTATCTTATAGATTTGAATAAGTTCAACTTTTCCATTGGAGAGTTGTGATGGTAAGAATAGTCGAAGGAAAGGGGAGGAAGGGTTTAACATTTGGAAATATATCAGTTTGTTCATATGGTGTGGGTAAAATAATTCATTTTGGCAGTTATGTCTATATGGTCAAAAACACACCCATTTTAAAATGTGTTAACAGTCACTGTTGTAATTTTTTAAACTGTCCTGAAGATTTTCCTGGAAGTACAATAATCCCACTTCACCCTAAGCAGAAACCGTCCTTCCCCTAACTCATTTCTCCTACTGATATGCTAAATATGGAATAATTTTCCAAATACGAAATATTAAAACATTCAAAATTTGGAAATACATCTCTCTACTTCCTGGCTTTGGTTTATGAATATGCTAATATTTCTATGGGGTAATCCCAACTACACAATTTATGCTCTAGGAAATGTCACTAAATAACAGATGCATTAGGATAGAATGTCACCTACAATCACATGTCAGAATTCCAAAAGCTTGACTTGGTACTCCAATATCTAATCAGAATGGGCATAAATCTAAATCTAAATTTAGCATTTAGTATTTAACTTATTTGTGCCACATGTTGACAGGTATCATCTTCTACCATTACTAGAGAAGGCCTAAGAGATTAATCATCTGGCAACAAGTATCATAAACATATACACATAAACAATTATTGCAGCAAAACATTTTTTTCAAGAAAATCTCATCAGAAATAAAACAGTATTTGACACATGCACAAATAATGCATTGAAACCTTTTTTTAAACTAAAATTATTCTCACACTTTTGTTCAAATACTATGCCACAGAGGTTTACAAATCTACACAAACAGAAAAACATTAGAATCACACCCATAGGAAAAAAATAATGACAAAATATGTCTAAACCCTAGAAAGCATTTGCTCTCATAAGTTGTTCTTTCTTTATTAATGCAAGTATATTGAATTCTCAAGAAATTACAGTATGATTTAATTTTTTGTAGATCTGATAAGAACTTAATTGACTGGTAAAAAATATTCTGTCCAATTTTGCTTGCCATATTGGATGCAAAATCAGCAGTTTGTCTTATGGAAAATAATGCAGGAGTCAAATTCAGGCTAAATGTAAAGATGGAAGATTTTTGGCCTTTTCTGAGGTGGCGTGGAAATTCGGAAGCACTTTAAAAATTTCTATAGATGAAAAATAAGATATGGATGCAACATAGTTTGTTAGGTTCATGTGTAATTCCTTCTTTCTTATTCTCTGTCAGAAATGTTCATTGCTGGTTACAAAATCTTTCCATGCCATTACATGATATCATTTGGTAAAGATGGGTATTTGGTGTTCTCCAATTTGATCAACTTTTTCTGGTGAGGAATTGCTATCCCCTTCATTTATACCGGCTTTCATATGAGGTTATGTTGTCTTCAAGTAAACAATAAATAAACTAATAAATAAAAATCCACATAATGTGTTTTAAACTTCCAAATGAATCAGTTATAGTTGAGCTAGTCAATGGTTGGGATTTTGTGTATTATATTCCAAATCATCTGCAAAGCACCAGGTAGACTACCCTTCTTCTTGTGGTCTCAAGTTCGGAAGAAGAGGTCATCTTGATCCATTTAAATAACATGCTAGCATCTGAGCCACATACCTGTAGAGAATCTTGGCTGCATAAATCAGGGCACTTACTAGATGGCAACAAAAAAACACAGGCACCACCTCTGACTTTTTGGTACTTGCAAGTTCCTTTTCTGATGTGAGCCAAAGACTTCATATGCACCCTTACTTCATGTTCATCTACCATACATATCTGAGAGACAAAGTAAAGTTCAATTTAATATAAAATTTTGTATTAAAACAATGATTTTAGAAAACTTTGGCTTTTTTTCCTTTGATAGTGTATTACTTTTCTCTCTTTGCCGTATAGAGTAACTTTAATAGTTTTTCTTCGGGACCCCCTCCTTCTTGCAGATGTTAGATGGTTGCAATTTTCATCTGCTATTGTTGGGAGTTTGTTTTGAACTTTTAATGCAAGCAATGTCTGAACTGGGGTGGCAAACACTTCACTAGAGAAACTTCAAAAGGATTCAAACAACAACCCCATGCTAGATAAAGAAGCCAAAACCAAAATATTAAAAAAAAAATAGAGCTTGGAAAAGTAAAAGCCAAAAAATAAAATAACAACAGCATCTATCACTGTCAAAGAGAAAAGTTGATATGTAGACAATAGTAAGTGAATCCACTGAGAAGATAATGGACAGGATCAGCCATATTTATCTGCTAAACAAATGATACTGCGTGCTTCTTCTCTTCCTCAAACCTCTTCTGAAGGATTACGGGATAATCTGGAACAGATTCTGGTGATGTAGTAAAAGATACAAGGAGGGAGGACAGCAAGAGACCACTTCATATAAAAATTTGAATGTTGTCCAATGTTACAGAATTAGTTTGTTGTATGATGGAGTTTTATGAAGGATTAGGTTATGACTAAACCTTTCCACTGAATAGCAAGGGTTATTAGGTCAGATAATTGTTTAATTCTGATGTGATTCCAATTATTCTGAAAGCATACAAGAGGCCCCTTTTAAAAGCTACTTCTCCTCTAATTTTCACAGATGCTTCAGATATTATAATTTTATTTTGTAAAAATAATGGCTATGTGTATCACATATTTATAGTTTAATATCTAGAGGGCCAATGAATGGATGTGCCAACAGGGATATCTTCTAAGAAAGAGCCTATGAGTACAAACATTGGTGGAAACCATAAAATTATCTGTATAATATTTCTGGGAAGAGACAGTCATATACCAATTCCTCAACTGATCCTCACAAGCATACAAGAACTTTAACTATTAAATGGAAGACTTTCAAACAAATCCATGGGTATGAGAAAGGAAAGCATTGACATTTTAAAAAATGATGACACTGCATCATCTGGGAATTTCTAGGATAGCTGAATGACAACCAATTGCTTACCAAACTGCATTATGAGAAACCCAATTCATTAGATTAGTCAACTATGTTCATTAGGAATTTTCAGAAATTGTTCAGATTGATAATATGTGAAAAGCAAAGCCTGGATTACTTCACTCCACTGATCCACTCCCATCCACCCACATATTTTTCAGAACATGGAACTGACAGCATCAAGTGAATTGATGACTTGGCATTGGATGTTGTGAAATACAGTATCAGTTAACATGAACAGATTCAGAAAAGGAGAAAGTATTGTAAACTCAACTCCTAATGACAACTCTTGAATTACTTGTCAAGCAGCCATTTAAATCAATACAAAATGATGGATTTTTGAGAGGCAAGTTGTGTAGCTGTATAACATCTAAGTTTGTCCATTAATACCAACACATACATAATTTAATTTTTTTTAAAAAAATATTGCCTTTATTTATTTAGGCTTTGGGGTCACATTTCATAAATTAATCTTTGCTTGCATTGTCATTTAGAAGTTTATATTTATTTATATCAGAATATACTTTCTGATTGTACCTTTTATTTTTATATATTTTCGTAATTTTGATGATTACATATATGTTGTCACTTGTAAATTCTTACAACTGACGTGACACGAAAGCATTCGTAATTATCACCCATAAGCTATCACAGTTTCCTAAGTAATTAGGAAATTGTGATTGTTTATCACAGGTACTGGAAAAATATGTTCCATAAACAACAAACCTGAAAGTTGTAACCTGTGATATTATCAAGAATAGCATGGTGTTATATCAGTGGTAAATATAGGGCAACCTACAGAACTTAAGAATTCTCTTATTCTGTGAAGAGATCTTTTAGCATTTCCTGGTATTGAGCAGAAACGTTTGAGTGAGACAATGAAATAACAAGTATTTAAACTTATTCTAAATCAATTGCCTTTGTTTATTTATAGAGTTTATAAACTTTATAGGCAGGTTGACTCCTAATGACTCTAGGAAGCTTACAGTGAAGATACTTACATTGTATTGTAGGACTGTGAAAGCCACATTAATAGGGATAGAGTATTATCGTCAGATTCCTTTTAAAGATAGCAGCAAAAGCAAAGGTCAATATGTTTGAGACTTATTATACCTCATATTGGGGTGATTATTGACGCAAAATATACCACTCTCCAATTTCTCTGGCTTACTTTTATTCCTCCTCCCACCCATTGCAAATCCTACCAATGTGTTTTTTTTAAAAATCACTAAGCATTGAGAAGCTCACAGCACAGCTTCCAGGAAGTATACATTTTATCATGAATTAACTAATTTAAGCACCTTAGAATTTAATTTTCAACTTAATCTCCTAATTTGGAATTAGAATTAGTTTGTCTGATGCCTTGATACTAATATTAAATAGTAATATTTCTGTCATTTCATATGGAAATCAGAAAAAAGTTGCCTGAGAGATGATACTATCTTTTTATAGTCATTGTTTTTGTACTTTCTGCATAATTTATTTTTTATTTATTTATTTTTCAATTTATATACCGCCCTTCTCCCTGAGGACTCAGGGCGGTGAACAGCCAGAATTAAAAAACATACAATACAAATATTAAGACAATTAAAATATATATAAATAATAGCTTCTAGTTCTCATTTGCTATGAATTGCCAGTGATTGTGAGCCAAGCTCCATACAGGCCAACTTCCCCCCTTCCCCCAGTTTTCAACACTTCTAGTTCAGAAATAAGAATAATTGGTTAATTGATCACTGTGAGAAAAAAAAACACCACTCCACATCTCAAAGACTATTAGACATGAATTTATATCACTAAATACACTAAAAAACCATTACATTTAATAGGTAAACTATTTACAAAACTGCCTTTGAATGAAGGGCAATAAAACAAAAGTCTCAGCAGAACTTTTCCTTAGACATCTCTTGGGGTCTTAAGAAAGCCCATTTCCAAACACATTATTTTATTACAGTTATGTATAGCTCCCAAACTTATTTCTTAATTCTTCAAAATTAAATTTGTGGATTTTATCAATTGTTTTGGGTTTTGGCTTCATTGTAGAACTTTGGTTAGCTCATTGCTCTGTGTTTTACCCAGAAGGATCCTATAGAAACCAGCTCTTAGTGTCACAATATTTTGCTGAATCTCTCAAGGTGCTTCATAAGCAAACTTAGGCAACACCTGTTGGGTGTGGTTTTATGCCACAGTATCACTACACCCTTAATAGAGGGATTCAAAGTAGTCAGCAGTCCAGTCCTACTATTCTTGTAAATTATGAGTAATTTCTGAGGACCAAATATACAATGATGCAGTAATTGTAATCTATTTAAGTCTTATTAGGCCACTTTTTTTTAAAAAAAGACCCAACAACCACAAACCTCAATCATCTAGTCATACATAAAGAAAATTGTTTTAACTCAGATAGCTTTTACTTCCCCATAAGGTTTATTTTAATTTTGGAAAATTTCAGTAGCAAATGAAGATATCCAATTGCTAAAGTAGTACAGTGCTCAACTAGCTAAAAGAGGAAAGAGATGCCAGGAAGTAGAGTTGAGTTCCAATCTATGTGATGAATTTTATGTGATGAATTTTCATAGATTAAATCAAAGTTACATTTTAATTACCTTTGAGACTTCCCGAAGGCAAAACTATACATGTGATACTTGATTCATAATTACTATAGAGAAGAATTTGAAGATTTAGGCTGTTCTCATCCTGTTTTTTTCCATCCATGTTATCTCTAGAATCCATAAAGATTTTAGGCAGTACATTAATTGGATGGATAACAAATGACTTTGAACTACTGCCATTTCTTTTCATTTTATTTTCTAGGTGCATCAAAACAAGGTGACACCGGTGTACCAAATTCTGGTGTCTCACATTTGAAATTCATTCAAGCATATTCAGAAACATGGACCTATGGATATTCACTGAGTACTATTTGTTGATCAAGTAACAAAAAGTAGGTTTGAACTCCTGAAGTCGTAACTGAAAGGTAAGATATATGACAAACCAAGAAACTCTTCATTCAAATATTCAAAGCTTCATATGCTTCCATTTGAAAGGACTATATGAAAATTTATAGCCTTATACTTGCTTACTACAACTGGGCTGAGGTATATTTTAAAGAAAGATTTTAATGAACTTAAGCCTGCCTGCTTTACTGGATAATAAATTTATCCAGATATTTGATTGGATCTGAAATAAGAATCAGGTGGGGATTACAGTTAATGATTGTGAAATCTGTTTCTTTGAATATCTTGTTTCTTTTTATATCTCATGATTCAAAGGATATGTTAAACACAATATCTTAAATTATTAATGTTTCTGTCACTGTAATAAAACCACTCTCTGTTTATAATTGCCTTTAAACATCCTTATATAGTGATTTATTATAATGCAAATGTTATGAAAGCTACAATAAGGGATTGATAGATTTCTACATAGAGGATTTAAATATAGCAACATATGTGCCATATCATAAAGTCTCCTAACATCACAGCCCCATTCAAGAAGATCAGGAAGAAAATGTTCTGTAATCACTGTGATTTGACAGAATGTTCATGGTTTTCAAAATTGAGATTTAAATACTGGAACACTGACGTCTAAGTCAACATAATAGAAATGATGGAACAATATGCAGACTTGTGGGATTAAAATTAATATGCATAATTACCCTGTGTTATCCTGTCACCCTCTTGCTACATATCAGTGTAAATCTTATATTGTTTTAAGCACTCTATGCACCTGATGAAGTGAGCTATAATTCACCAAAAGCTTGTGCTAGTAATAAAAATAATTATTAAATTATTAATTATAATTTGTTAGACTGAAACTGTGCTACCTTCTGGTGTTTTCTCAATCCTTTCCTTATCTAGAAAAGACATTAAAAAAGAAAAGACATAACTTGACTACTTCTACCAGGTACTGCCAAGAGTGCAGTATATCTTCATTAAACATTGCCTGTTGATATTGAAACATGTGCAAATTGTTCTGTGCTACTTTGGTTAGAGTCAATGTATCAAAAATAAATATTTTTTTAAAAAAACTTTTAAAAGGCTATTATGAAGAGGAAATGAAGGCATTTTCCATATACAGTAGATATTCTTAAAATGCTAACATTTATTCACAGTCCAATGAGTGGTGCTAATATTTACCTCATAGGACAGTGATGGCTAACCTTTTTGCCGTTGCGTGCCAAAAGTGGGGGGAGTGTGGGGGTGGGTGGGGGGAGTGTGGGGGTGGGTCGCGGGCACGCGTACCCATCCCCATAATTCAATGCCTCCCTGTGCCCTGCCCCCTGCGCATGCCCCCTGCCCCCTGTGCCCTGCCCCCTGCGCTCCCCCCGCTTTTGGCATGCAACGGCAAAAAGGTTACTGGTGAGCTTGGTAGGCCCATTTTTCACCCTCCCCAGGCTCCAGAGGCTTTCTTGGAACCTGGGGAGGGTGAAAATGGCCTTCCCCACCATCCCTCTGGAGGCCGGAAATGGTCCATTTCCCAACTACCGGTGGGCTCAAAAGGCCCGAAAATCAGCTGGCCAGCATACACATGCATGCTGGAGCTGAGCTAGGGCAATGCTTGCGTGCCCACAGATATGGTTCTGCGTGCCACCTGTTGCACACATACCATAGGTTCGCCATCACGGTCATAGGACATTGGCTTGAAAACACAAGTGGTGGATATTTTGCAAAGTGCATGGAAATTGTATGAGTTCTGACTCACAAGGAAATGGGTTGTAACAATTGGATCCACATCATGGATTTACAATTGTCCATATCATTAAGCTCTACTGTCCAAGCTTTGCTACCTGGGAGATTTCCAGAGTCACTACATATGGACTGTAAATCCATGTACAATTACAATTAGCATGTACCATGTAACTATAATGTACAAATGGTACCCTAAAGCCAAGTAATAATGGTCTAGTAGTGGTTAACTGCAATATTCCTGTCTTGTATCTTGGAGTTGATGGGCAGCTGTTTAAATATAAAGCATTAAAAACACAATTGGTGGGGAATAATCTTTTGCATAGATTATAATTTTCACCTCCAATTAAAAGTTCCATAATTCCATAAGAGCGATGAAGAATGTTAAATACTGCATATTGCGAAACTCTCCTGAAAATGGGAACATGGTTTTCAGTACCATGACTATTTATAAACCTCTTGTTTATAAATTTCTGGCCTACCATTGCTATTTTTCAAGGCTTTGTTTGATCTTTACTTCTTCAGACAGTTTAAAGTTAAATGAGTGTCTCCTGCAAGTCTTTCAAAGCTTCCTGGTATTTATATATTTGTGAATTTCAACAAAGAGATTCAATCTGGCTGAGGTATAATTAGATCAATGATAACTTCTCAAGCCTTTTCATTTTTAATTCTAAGATCTACAGAGCTGTTTCTTTGACTCATAAATACAATGCTGCTGACGTTAAGAGAAACCACAGCTTCTATTTAAAAACACTGTAATATTATTCCCTCAAGTCTCTGTTGTTATTTTTCAGGACAATCTCTTCCTTACCTGGAAACTTATAAAGAGTGTGCGGCTGATTTAATTGGCTAAAAATTTATCTCTAACCTTTGTCCTGATTGATGTTTATACCATCCACAATTATTGGGAAACACCATAGGCTTTAGCTGTCCCATAAGACAGTTTTCATTTGTTCTGAGTGGAATATGTTTATATCATTGCTGTAGGGGAGTTTTAAATATGAAACAATAGACCATCAGAGATGAAATAAGTAAAGCCATAGTTTGGTTTCTAAGCAGAGTCCTGCAAAGCAGGTTTCAAGTTTGGCCCAACAGCTTCAAATTCTATGTGAAGAACTGTTTCCTGTGCTTCAGAACTGAGGAATGCTATAAGAAAGAGGTTCCAATGAAGGTTATTTGTTTGTAATATTTCTAAGCTGCCCAATGAGAAGAGTTCCCTTTGGAGGTTACAGAATAACTTTAAAAATAAACACAATTAAACAATTACAACATATTAATAAATGGTGCAAGGAGGATATAATTAAGATTTAATATATTAAAATATAATCATAGACCAAAAAAACCCATATTAATTAAGCAAGTATAATATGAATACTTAAAATCATTTTAAAAGAACTAACTATGGAAATCCATCTAGAGTGACATAGCATATGTGTTGTTATTTTCCTGATGCAAAACAAGCTCCCATCAAAATTGTTGGTACTAACACAGTTTGTAAGTATTCAGCTGTTTTACTATTTGTATCCTGGCCTCTCTTCGTATTGTAACCATATTACATTAATTTACTATAATTGCAATATCTTCTGGTATACTACTGAATGGATAATTGGGAAGAGCAAAAACAGCAGAGAAGTGTGATTGTATCCAAATTTGATTGATAATCCAAAAATGGCTCTACTCAGGGCCAATTCCAGACTGTTTGGGCAAATGAGATCTCCAGAATTGACAGTACTAATTTGAAAAAGTGCAATATTTAGGTATTAAACAACTAATTCCCACAACATTGTCAAACTATCTAGTAAGGCTATATTACTATATTATTTTTCTCATCTTTCTTATTATCTATCTCCTTATCTTCTTATAACTTTGTTGCTTGTATCTTACAATTTGTATTGTTTTATTGAGTATCTTAGTATCATTTATGTTGATTGCTTATTTAGTAACCTATGACTATCATTAAGTGTTGTATCTTATGATTATGATGAATGTATTTTTACGATGACTATGATAATGATTTATCACTTATTGCTTGTATGTACACTGAGAGCTTATGTACCGGAGACAAATTCCTTGTGTGTCCAATCGCACTTGGCTAATAAAGAATTCTATTCTATCTAACCAACCTTGGCTGATTTGGCAATGCTAAGCAATATCAGAGCCTTGTGTTACTTGGAGGAAGAGGTTATTTTTTCCAGAGTTTATACTTTGGTTTTCAAAATATGTTAATATTTTTCTAAGCTACTCCTGCAGCTGTTGTTTTTCACTGTTTGCTTTTCTCAGATTGTATTTTGAGGTTGTTTTTAACATGTTTTATTCTTTTTGGGGGGTTTCAACCTCAATTTTGTGAATTGTCCAAAGAATTTCAGCTGTAAGGTGGCAATCAAAAAATAATTCAAGTAAGTAAGTAAAATGGAATTGTTTGACCCCATTTAATAAGCTTTGAAATGTATCACACTTTCTATGATTTGGCAAAGTTAACTTTTAGTGTTGAAAACTGGTTGTTTTTGCTGTGTTTTGTTTCAAGCAGCCTTAATAAACATGGGTTTTTGGTTGCTGATCTGCTTCTCATCATCAGTAATTTTAGTTATTCTAAGGTTAGAGTGCATTGCGGCCTTAGAACTTCGACATACATATTCAGTGGGTCTTGCATGGATAAAATCATAAAGGACTTCTAATGACAATAGCAAGGCACAGCATGAAATCATTAGTTTTCATTGAAAAGACATTGATTTCCTTTACTTGAGATTCTGTATTTTGTTGTTGCTTTGTATATTCATTGCTTGGGTATGATTTTTGTTTGGTTTTGTTTTACCCATTTGCTTGGGTATGATATTGTTTTTTTACAGCCAGCTATGGTATTAATACTTTACAACATTATTCCCTGGCAGAAATAACACAAGTGATGCTTGGAGATATTTTTAAAAATATTAGACATATATTTTTATATGTCCATGGGTGTCAAACTCACCACGTCACGTTGATATCACGTGACGTATCACAATGTTTAAAGGACATTTTTAAATAGATTTTTAAGGGGTTCTGGGGGATGGGAAGGTTATGTAGGTTTGGGGGATAACCCACAGGGGAAGGGGACTGGCCCGGCAGTCAATGGTGCCACGGGGGATATGGACTCTGGGGGTAAGAGGGCTATTGGAAGGCCCTCTGTTGAGGGCTTTTCTATTAATACGCTGAGTGGGAGGGGCAGATATGGTGGGAGCATGGGGCTGCATCGTGTGGTGGGGGCACGCACTCACTATCTTCAAGCGATTGCATGCCCCAGCCCCCTTAGCTCTTCCTGTTCCCCAGGTTGCTTAAGTTTCAGGGCCTGAGTTTCCGGCTGTTGTTATGCAATGCCAGGTCTGTAGTAAATAAGGCCCCCCTCATTTGTGATCTTATTCAAGAGGGGGGAGCGGACCTGGTAGGTATTACGGAGACCTGGTTGAGCCATGAGGGGGGGGATTCCCCTTGTGGATATGTGCCCACCAGGCTTCCATGCATTTCATCAGCCGAGAGCTCAGGGCAGGGGCAGGGGGGGGTAGTGGTCATTATAAAGGAAGGTCTTCATCCGAGGGAGGCCACTGTACCTCAGATAGCTGGTTGTGAGTCCCCTTTTGTGAAGTGGGGTCGTGGGATGCAGATGGGTTTGTTGGTCACATATCTGGCTCCCTGCCACATGGCAATGACCCTGCCTGAGCCGAGGTGGTGGTTGATACCTCCAGACGTCTGGTCATGGGGGATTTTAACCTGCCATCTATCGGTGAAACGTATGAGGTAGCTCGGGAGTTCATGGCTTCCATGATAGCCATGGACCTGACTCAAGTAATTCATGGCCCTACTCACATAGGTGGACACACTCTGGATTTGGTTTTTATCTCTGGTCAGTGGTCGAGTGGCCTTGATATAGGGGATATAGGCATTGAACCCTTGTCATGGTCAAACCACTCGCTCCTTCGACTTGACTTTCTGACCTCCGCACCCCGTCGCAGGGAGGCAGAACTGACCAGGCGGTTCCGCTCCAGGCACCTGATGGATCCTGATAGGTTCCAGATGGAGCCTGGGCCATTTCCTGAGACTCTAGCTCACGATTCGGCTGAAAACCTGGTGGCTGCCTGGGATAGTGCAGCCGCCGGGGCTTTGGACCGTGTCATGCCTTTGCGGTCTCTGACCCGGCACCGAACTCACTTAGCTCCTTGGTTCTCCGAAGAGCTGAGGGAGATGAAGCGCTAGAAAAGATGCCTAGAGAGCGGTTGGAAGGCCAGCCGGTCCGAATCTGACCTGACACTGGTAAGGTCTCATATTAAGACCTACCTAGTGGCGATAAAAGCGGTGAAATCTAGCTATTTTGCCACTCTTATCGCATCATCAGATAATTGCCCAGCTGCCCTGTTTAGGGTGACCCGCTCCCTCCTCCATCTGGGAGCGTGGGATGACCCCTTGCCGAGCTGAGGATTTTGTACAGTATCTGTATGATAAAATAACTCAGATTCAGGAAGACTTGGCCACTGACTGGGTTAGTTCAGACGAGATGACTGAGGCAGGTCTTGTGAGTGTTATCTGGAAGGAGTTTGACCCTGTGGCTCCTGAGGACGTGGACAGGATCTTGGGACGGCTGAACGTGACCACATGTTTATTGGACCCGTGTCCCTCCTGGTTGGTGCTGGCTTCCCAGGAGGTTACACGAGGCTGGCTCCAGGGGATTATTAAAGCTTCTTTGAGTGAGGGTGTCCTGCCGGCCGCCTTGAAAGAGGCGGTGGTGAGGCCCCTCCTCAAGAAGCCCTCTCTGGATCCAGCTGTTTTGGCTAACTATCGTCCAGTCTCCAACCTTCATTTTATTGTGAAGGTTGTCAAGAGTGTGGTGGAGCAGCAGCTTCCCCGGTACCTGGGTGAAGCTGTCTATTTAGACCCGCTCCAGTCCGGTTTCAGGCCTGGGTCGCGTTGGTGGATGATCTCTGGAGGGCTCGGGGTAGGGGTTACTCCTCTATCCTGGTCCTATTAGACCTCTCAGCGGCTTTTGATACCATCGACCATGGTATCATGTTGCGCCGGTTGGAGGGATTGGGGGTGGGAGGCACCGTTTTGTGGTGGTTCTCCTCCTTTCTCTCTGACCGGTCGCAATCTGTGTTGACAGGGGGGCAGCAGTCGACCCCGAGGCACCTTGTTTGTGGGATGCCACAAGGGTCGGTCCTCTCGCCCCTCCTGTTCAACATTAAGCCGCTGGGTGAGATCATCTGTGGTTTTGGGGTGGAGTTCCATCAATATCCTGATGACACTCAGCTGTACATCTCCACCCCAGACCATCCCAACGATGCCTTGGAAGTGATGTCCCAGTGCCTGGAGGCCGTATGGGTCTGGATGGGGAGAAACAGGCTTCGACTCAACCCTTCCAAGACCGAGTGGCTGTGGCTGCCGGCGTCCCGGTATAGCCAGCTGGTGCCATCGCTGGTTATTGGGGGTGAATCACTGGCCCCCATGGAAAGGGCTCGCAACTTGGGCATCCTCCTGGATGCACGGATGTCTTTAGAAGAGCATACAACGGCCGTGGCCAGGGGGGCTTTCTATCAGGTTTGCCTGATATGCCAGTTGCGCCCCTTTCTAGATTGGGACTCCTTACGCACGGTCACTCAAACACTCGTCACTTCTTGCCTGGACTATTGTAACACTCTTTACATGGGGCTCCCCTTGGGGTGCACCCGGAGGCTCCAACTGGTGCAGAATGCGGCCGCGTGGGGGATTATGGGAGCGATGGGGCGCTCCCATGTGACACCTCTCCTGTGTGAGCTGCATTGGCTTCCGGTGGACTTCCGGGTGCGCTTTAAGGTGTTGGTGACTACCTTTAAAGCGCTCCATGGCTTAGGGCCGGGGTACCTACGGGACCGCCTTCTGCCACCAATAGCTTCCCACTTGCCAGTTCGTTCCCACAGAGAGGGCCTCCTCAGGGTGCCATCAGCCAGACAATGTTGGCTGGTGACCCCCAGGGAGAGAGCCTTCTCTGTGGTGGCACCCACCCTCTGGAACGATCTACCCCCAGAGATACGAGTGATCCCAGACCTCCGGACTTTCTGTCGGGCCCTTAAAACTTATTTTTTTCAGTTAGCCAGGCTGGCCTGACTCCATGTCGGTTTTAAAGTTGATATTGATTTTAAATTGAAATGTTTTAAATTTTGGGCCAAATTTCATTTAATTACTTTTAAACCATTTTAACTTTTGTGTACAATGTTTTATTTGGCTGTTCACCGCCCTGAGCCCAAAAGGAGAAGGGCGGTATAAAAATCGAATAAGTAATAATAATAATAAAATAATACTAGTTCTTTACTACATTGTAAAATATAATCCATTGATTCACTACAAGGTCCACGAAGTAGAAAAGCAAACCATAAATAACTAGCTTAATAAATCTGAGGTCAGATTTATTAAATAATATGTGGTCAGCATTTAACCTGCCTCTGAAGTTCTTTTTAAAAAAAAAATTTTTTTTTGATAATTTTGTTTGTTAACTTAAATTGCTGCTTCTGCAAACAAAACAGTGGCAACCTATCAATTCAACAGTGAAAATTCTACCTCAGTAAAGAAAACTATTCTAACTAAAACACAAGTTTCTCTAACGGAGAAACTCAGGCTAGGAGATTTATGTACTGAACAGGTACAATTTTATAGTCAGTGCTGAAAAAGTCATAAAGATGACAGCATGAAGTTTTCTTTCTGAGAAGGATGTTTATAAATATTATGTCATTATCAAAACCAGCTTCTTCCTGCTTGCTCATCTCCCTTCATTTGACACCACGGCAAGCAAAACCTGGCACCGAATCAATTTTTGAGAACTCTTTTCTTCCATGTCCACTTACCCCAAAGATGATTCTCCGGATGTTCCAAACTGGGTTTAAGAATGTTGGATGTTCTGCATCCATCTTTCAGATAAGTATTGGATTTATTGGCTAAGTAGGCAGCAACCTCTGCAGAGGGACAAAGAGAGGTAGGGTGATGTCAAGTGGTGTTGTGCCATTGCAACACAAGCCCCTCCCTTTTCTTCATGCATTGCATCGTCACATCCATGCATAAAAGACATAGCGTTTGCAGCATATGGCGGCAATACTGCTTTTAACATTTAATGAAAGCATTGGCAGCTTTCAAATGCCTTTGTAAGTAGGCATGGGAGATCAACAGTGTGCCTTGTGGGTGAAGTAGATAAACATGTTTGACTCCAGCTGAGGAAAATTTATGTCGCTAATTTTTGTAGATTAAAAACATAAGATCAGACTGGTTCAACGTTTAAATGCTTAGTAGACAGTCCTATTTCAACACACAAACATCCTGCAAGAAAATTATGAGACCTCTTTCCCAAATTGCTTATGAGCATTGCAGCCAATCAATTGGAATCAATTGGGTTGACTTTCTTCTCCCATCACACATAACTAGGTCAACCCAAGAATCTGTGTATTGTGGAATAATCTTGGAGACAAGTAAGTTCTGTCTTTGCTGAAAAGTTGGAAGATTATACAAAGAAGTGGTGTGTGTGAATCGGTCACCAGAAAAAATATTTAATTTTAAGATTTGGATAATTAATGTTTTATAGGACAGTCCTTTCAAATACTGATGCAAAGATGTAATGAAATAGATGCAGCAGCTGTAGCAAGTACAGCCCTTTTAACAAAGCAGATTTCTGGGGGCAATGCCATTTATTAGAGGGCTATATTATGGAATAACCAGTTGCAGATGATCAAAAACCCTTAACAGACATTTCTTGTATATTCATCTTTTTGTTGTTCCAGACTAAGGGTGGGAGAACCTCACAGAGTTTGTGGGTTTGAAAACTTCACTCACTATTCCTGTGTTCTCAGAGTTCAAACTTGCAAACCTTCTTGATCCTGTAATTAAACCCCTTTGAAAGAAAGGATGACGTAACATATTAAAATAGGAGGATCTTTTATTGTTCTTATTAAAAAGGAAATGCTGTTGACTTTTTAAAAGAGAAGGAAGGGAGTGAGACAAATTCTGGGGGGGGGGGGGAATTATTCTATATCCATCGAATCACTCTGACCACGGGTTAAGGATAAGGAAGTGTCAATCTAAAATATCTGGACAGCACCAAGTTGCCTAAATAGCTTGTGATAAACAGGATATAGGATGACATAAATATCTTCTTAGTATGCCTGGCATTATTTAAGGGTCACACATTCACCAAACTGGAAAAAAATTGAATTAGGACTTATATTTGGGTCACATCAGGATCATAAACACAATATCAGATTCAGAGTAGAAACCATCTTAAATACCCCGACTACACAAAACCAGTGCTTTCTGTACTTGGGAACTTTAGGATATGTAAACTTTAACTCCCAGAATTCCACAGCCAGCAAGATGTGGCTTAAAAATAATCTTGTTGATAAAATAAACCAGAGTTTCATAGAATTAGAGAGATTTAGCCCCCTCCCCCATTAGCAGGAGTTCTGCCTAACAATCTATGTTTTTCACCATTAAAGAAATTAACAGAGTTCCATATGGCATGTATCTATATACTTCAATAAAAGCAATAAGAAAATGTATTTGATGTCATGAGGTAAACTGTTAAAACTCTTGTGTCTGTTTGATACTTTGTAACTCTCCTTGGGGAAGGGAGTGGGGGAAGGAAGGAAGGAAGGAAGGAAGGAAGGAAGGAAGGAAGGAAGGA
>WNWU01000030.1:4909470-4953935 GCA_012654045.1 Ptyas mucosa | reverse complement strand
GGAAGGAAGGAAGGAAGGAAGGAAGGAAGGAAGGAAGGAAGGAAGGAAGGAAGGAAGGAAGGAAGGAAGAATTTGATGCTCACTGTGAGCTTTCCACAAAGAAACTCATCGGGGAAGTTGACTGAAAGTCAGAAGCTGCTTCCTCTCTGACTGATTTTTTTTTGCCTGATCCTGGTCATTCTGTTTCTCTGTTTAGGTATGGAAATATCTCTGAAGCAATGACCCAAGAGTCATTGGTGGTGGTCTAGTCCTTTAAAACTACCTGGGATCCAGTTTGTTGATTTCAGTGCAGTTAGTGCTTTATCAGATATAAACATCAAATTAACATGTGGGGAAAAAATAGTTACCGGTATCCTTCCGTGCTTGTACTTTTTTGTATTTCACAATTAAATGTGTCAGAAAACAAGATTATTTCTTTTATTTTTCTTCCGTCCATTTTTATTTTTTTGTCTTTTTAGTTTTTTTAGTATTTAATTGTATTTTAATATTTCAAATTTGCTTACCTTGCTTTGTTCACTTGTTCTTCCTTTATCAATATGTACAAAAACATATCCATCCTTCCATACTCATGCCTACATACACACACACACACACCGTGACAACGTTTATACAGTATAATCAGCAAACCAGGATTCTAATGCATGCAGTCTGATCATTCCTGCTTAGATCCTCTATCTAGAATGGATTGTTGAACTAACCAGAAATCAAACTTATTAGGATCTCACTTCATTGTGCCATATACAATCCGGAGTCATTAAACAGAAATAGTTCTGGATGACTATCATGAATCATTGGAAGTCACAAGTTGGATCTATATTTGGATATCACATATTGAGTTGGTTTTGCCTTCCACGTGTGTATAGGAAAAACTAATAGGAGCACACAAATACCATGCTCCAGAATGTATCTCGTCTGGATAATCTAGAATCCAAATATACTGAGAAATATGAATGTGATTAGGCTGCAGCAGTGGTGGGCTGCTACTGGTTCGCCCCAGTTTGGGGGAACCGGTAGCAGCGGCAGCGGGAGACTCCGCCCACCCGCCCAGACGTCATCAAATACGATATGTGCATGCGCAGAAACTTCTGCGCGTGTGCAGATGGGGCATGTGCAAGAGCGAAGCGAGTGAACCAGTAACAAAGGTAAGTGAAACCCATCCTGGGCTGCAGATGAAATCCTTTGTGTTATTTTCTATATCAATTGAGAACAGCCATAGCAAGTGATAACACCCGCCTCGTCTATTCTAAATGCACAAACTGCCAGCCTTTTGAGGTAGACCAGGAGAAGAAACAGGCCATGTGAACTACTCTTTACATAAAGGACTCTTGAATGCCTGACAAATATTTTCTCTCCCACTTTTCTACTAAAAAAAAAAAAATCTCACCTTCCCTTGTTTATCTGGTGTAAATCCATGTTTACATAATGAAATGTTAATTCTTTCTTCAAAGCCAGAAGACAGAAAACAAAGGTGAGTGTGGAAAGGGGTGGGGGCGGTCCTATCAGGGAACTCCAGAGCTATAGATGAGATTGGGATGCCAAAAAACATCTGGAGGAGGGGCAAGAGCAAACTATTTGTGATTTATTTATTTATTTATTTATTCAATTCATATGCCGCCCCTCTCCGAAGACTCAGGGCGGCTCACAATACATTTAAAATCCTAATAAAAACATTTAAAAATTAAAAACATTAGAACATTAAAACTCATTCATACCATTCATGGCCGGATCTCACCAGATCGCAAGACCGAGATCAACGGCCCCAGGCCTTCCGGAAAAGCCAGGTCTTCGCCGCTTTTTGGAAGGCCAATAGGGTGGGGATGGTCCGGATCTCAGGAGGTAACTGGTTCCAGAGAGCTGGGGCAGCCACAGAGAAGGCCCTCCCACGCGGGCCTGCCAGCCAGCATTGTTTAGCTGACGGGACCTGGAGGAGACCAACTCTGTGGGATCTTACCGGTTGCTGGGAGCTATGCGGTCTCGAAGATATCCTGATGTCCTGTTTCAAGAAAACTGCAAGTTCAAGAAATCGCTAGGAGAATTTTTTGATTAGCAAAGGGCCATGTCCCTTTCTTTCCTGTTAATATTAACATTAATCTTAATCCTCCCTTTCCTACTCTGGAAAGTTAGTAAGAAAGCCTCTCAAGAAGAGGTTAAAAATGAAGATAGTAGTGGAAGTGCATTGTGTAAGTCCCAGTATCCTTTCAAAGATGAATACAGTCCAAGGGACACTCAACTAATCCATTGGTAAAACGTCACCTCGTAGCTGTTTCAATGAATGCACCTGTCCAGCCAAAATAATATTTTGAAAGCTGAACTAATATTTTGAAACAGAATGTTAGAATACCCAATAACCACATTGTTGCATGCATGCGTAATACACTGACAATGAAGAAATGTTCATCATAAATGTTAAATGTATTCCAGATAAAAGCTTCACAGATGCTGTGACAGCGGGTGATCTGCGTGTTTGTGCAAATTAAGCATGGCTTGTTGAAGGCCCACACAGATTGCTCCAGACACACTGAATTAATGAGCCCCATGTTCATCAGGCATAAGAAGACATTTTCTTCCACCTAAGTATATTGACCTGTTAGATAATTCAAATGTAGTTATATGCCTTGTTTGGATTTCCAATTGTTTGTAAACCAGACTATAGCATTTTGGAAAACTGTATAATATAGTGGACATAACTTTTAAACCATTTACAGAATAGAAAGAAAACTAATTTGCATTCAGTAAACTTGCTTATCTGAGATAGATTTACACTTCGCTAATCTGCTAGCTACTTACAGTTCATATCCAGATTATAAACAGTGGAAAAATGTGTTGGGTTTTTTTCTGTCACTCCATCATTCACAGCATTATAAAATGTCCAGAAAATTCATCTTTCCCCAATCTGACATCATTGTTTGTTCCATTGCTCAGTGTCTCTTAAAGACATCAATTTCAACTTATAGGTACCAAACAAATTCTTTGGTACCAAACCAAAAACCTACCTAATCCAGCTTCTTAAATATCTTGACTGAGCCATGGTGGCACAGTGATTAGAATGCAGTCTGGCAGGCTAACTCTGCTGACTGCCAGAGGTTCGATCCTCACCAGCTCAAGGTTGACTCAGCCTTCCATCCTTCCAAGTTCGGTAAAATGAGGACCCAGATTGTTGGGGGCAATAGGCTGACTCTGTAAACCACTTAGAGAGATTTGTAAAGCACTGTGAAGCAGTATATAAGTCTAAGTGTTATTGCTATCTCTGAAAAGCCCATAGCTAGAGCACAGAACCTTCATAGCAATCAAGGTTCATTAAATCAACCATATATAATACACATACAAACACCACACACACACAAGCACCATACACACACACACACACACACACACACACACACACACACACACACGTCTAAGGTGCAGGTTTGTTCTAAAGCACTTTCAGTGCTAAAAGCAAGGGTTACATACCACTAGAGTATATTTAATGAGTATACTGCAGTTTTATTTTTCCTTTTAATATGTAAGCTTTGGTGAGAATCCATTCAATGGGCAGAAATGAATAGGCTGTTTTATTCTGTGAGACCTAGTTGTTGAACCTCATTTTTGATTTGCATAGGATTAACTGGAGCTGAATCCAGTAATATTAGCCTTTCAAGTTTCAAAAGAAGCAGAAGATATCACTGAAATGTAGTATATAGGTAACTCTCTTTGTATAAATTGATTCAGATATATCTTTCGTTGCAAGACTGCAGCTGGTCTCCAGAATTCTCCAGAACAACTACGTAACTTGTACTTGTCATCTTGCCTTATACTGGGCAATCCAACAGTCAAAACGTCTGCATACAAAACATACAATCTATCACACAGCTATAGCTTCTGGTCTTCTTCATCCACCATACAACCAAGCAGGGTTGGTGCAGAAATTTGGAACTTGTTTATTTTATCTTTGATCTCCTGTAGTAACCATTCGCATAACTATTAATTCTAAAGTTCCTGGCAGTCAACCCAGCACTGCTTATGCTTAGTCTCATAAACAGATCGTTTCGTATTTTCATTCTACTTGTTTCTCAGATAGGAAATCGCACATTTTAAAACCAGCTGATAGGGATATATTTAGAACTGTTTTTACCCACGAGGCTAAGTATTAATATTACTATAGCAATGATGAAAATGATAATGGCAACAGTGATGATGTTTGCTAGGTTAATATTCTGCCTTTTCTCCAGGAGCTCGAAGCAGTATTCATGGGTGTTAATTTTATCCCCCCCAACAGACTTTGTAAGAAAGTTTGGGCTGCTACAAAATCATACACTGACACAAGCCTGCATCACTTCATAACTATCAGAGCAGTTGGGAAACATTCTTAACAACCGATCACTGCATTATATGGACTATTGTTCTAAAATCCGGTTTGCAAACACCGTGGACATGGAGTTTTGTACCATTTTTAATAGGTGATTAGAAGCAGATGTCTTGCATTTTTTTTCCACAATCTCTCAAGCACCCTGTCCCTTTATTATGCCTGGCATATGTTTGCAGTATGTTATATCTCTATATCACATGCAAACAAAGGCAACTTTCACCCTTTGTGTGGGATTCATTGAACTGCCATGTTCTGTGGTGTTGCCTCCTGCAGATGTTGATGGTATGTTCACAAGAACCATCTGGAGCTATGTGCTGAATTGTTGTGATGTACATGTGTGAAGCTCTGGGATGTGCTGACTGCCATAAGAAAAGGCAACAGTTTCATGCTTCTCATCTGGGTTCGTCTAATGCAAAGATTCACAGTATAGGCAAAACTCAATGAGGTAAAAATCCCTTTCCAAGCAGCAGAATGAAATTCAGTGGGTTCATAGCTGAACTGTTAATTTCAATATGACTACTCTTGTTAGATGCCTCAAATGCTCAAAGATGGAGTTTCAAATCTATGTTACTAAAATTCTTGTTGTCATGTCTGGGCAAAATGGTGCATCGTAGAGTAAGAATTTTTGAACCAAGGTATTTCGAATGGGCTAACTTATAGAATGTCTTCAAAATCCAGGACCCATAACTTCCAAAGAAATGAAATTCAGGAAACTTGTGGTTATTTCACTTGCTATTGGCTTCAGCTGAGCACATGTGATCTTCATTTTCAATGTTCTGTGACAGTTTTCTACATAATCCTTCACTCCCTTCCACACCCAACAGCAGCCACTTACCAGCTTCCAGGGAAAGAAAAGAAGGGAAAGGGAGGGGAAGGGGAAGGGGAGCAGAAGGAAAGGGAAAGGAGAGGGGAGGATGGGAAAGGAAGGGAAGGGAAGGGTTCTTTGCAAGGGAAATCAAGAGAAAAGTTTGCAGGAAGTTAGAACTTGTTCCTGCTCCCATTGCTTTTTTGTTTGTTTGTTTGTTTGTTTGTTTGTTTGCCTGTCCTTGTCATTCTGTTTCCCCGTTTAGGTAATGAAATCTCAGGTATGATGATCCAATGGGGCATGGGTTGTCCAGTAAATGAACAAAAAGGAATTAGGATTCTGCCTTTTAACAAAAATAGATGACAAGCAGCAGTTGGTCCTACTTCACACTACCCACATGCTGACATCTATGACCCCATCAATGTTCCTGAGTACAGGTATAGAAGCAGTACTCCATGCAATCAGAATCTTGCACCAAATGTTCCTGCTTTTACACATACGAGAACATTAGAGAAAGAAGTTTTCAGTAGGAAAGCAAAGCAGAGCAGCTTTAAAATGGCTCAAGCCAGAACAACTAATTTTACTGGAAAGTGGCATCTATATGTGATTTGTGGAGAGCAGCCAATCATACTTACTTCATTCATAAATCAGATGCAAGTTTGAGCTAACGTTGTACAGGAAAGAAGAGCTGCACTCTTCCCTACAATTCTCATTCAAGTGGTCCAGAAAAAATATTGGGATCAAGACATTCTTTCAAAGTGAGTGTGATGTTCTTGTGTGATGTGCACTAATTTCTAATGAGATGGCCAAAAGGTATGAGTAAATGTCCTATCTTTCATTGTACTATTACCATTTATTATTTTTAAACTTGTTACTTTTTATTACATTTTTTATTGTTTTTGACTGTTAGCAACTCACAGTTGTATACCATGAGATGGGCAGTCTTATGAATTGATTAAATAAATCAATCCTCCACAAAAATTGCTAGTCAATTTTTCTTCCCTGAAGGGCAACGCCTGCCCAAATCCTCTGCCCATGAGCCTGGTGCAATTTTGAAAAGCCCTTTATGCCTACCTCTAGTTTCATCAAAGTGAAGGTATATCTGCTTTTTTATATAACACAGCAGAAAAAAATGCTTTTATGGGTAGATAACTAATATTTAATAATTTATAGTCACAGTTGGATAGGAAGGTGGAAAAAAAACATTCATATTAGCTAAATGTCTATGGAGATTCTCAGTCGTCCATGTCATGGTTGTCCCAAAAATGCTTTTTCAAGAGGCAACTGGACTTTCTGGTTTTTTCTTTGAAGATGTTTCACTTCTCATCCAAGAAGCTTCTTCAGCTCTGACTGGATGGTGAGGAAAGGAAGGATTTATACACATTTTAGACAGAGAGACGGCTGATTTTAAAGAAGAGTCAAAGAGGCCATCCATCTATGTTAAAATTGAACAGCCCTCTCTCAACAGAGGGGGAGGGATATGATATCATCTATCTCCAATTTACAACAGTCCTTTCAGCAGTTCCAAGAAGGGTCCCTGCCCATTTGCACCACTCAGGTGATTTATTTTTATTTTATTTCCAATTTATATATTGCCCTTCTCCCTGAGGACTCAGGGCAGTGTACAGCCAGAAATAAAACATGAAATGCAAATATTAAAACAATTAAAATATATATAAATTTGGCTCCAGAATTTAAAACTAACAAACCAATTAAAATATTTAAAATTTCTTCTTAAGCCAGCCCGGCTTGTTGGAAAAAATGTGTTTTGAGGGCACGGCGGAAGGCACTGAGGTCATGAATTCTCCTAATCTCTGGGGGCAACTGGTTCCAGTGGGTGGGTGCCCCCACAGAGAAGGCTCTCCCCCTGGGGGTCACCAGCCTACATTGTTTGGCTGATGGCACCCTGAGGAGGCTCTCTCTGTGGGAGCGCACGGGTCGCTGGGAGGTCATCGGTGACAGCAGGCGGTCTCGGAGATAACTAGGCCCTATGCCATGGAGCGCTTTAAAGGTGATCACCAACACCTTGAAGTGCACCCGGAAGACCACCGGAAGCCAGTGCAGCTCGCGCAGGAGCGGTGTTATGTGGGAGCGCCATCAGGTGACCCTGATGACACAGACAAACCTCCAAGTGGCCTCAACTATTCTCTAAAACAGTGGGTCTCAACCTTCCTAATGCCGTGACCCTTTAATACAGTTCCTCATGTTGTGGTGACCCCCAACCATAAAATTATTCCTAAAACCATTGAAAATATGTGTTTTCGGATGGTCTTAGGCGACCCCTGTGAAAGGGTCGTTCGACCCCCAAAGGGGTCCCAACCCACAGGTTGAGAACCACTGCTCTAAAAGAATGCAAATGACCAGCTGTCTGCAAGGAGTATAAATCCTTCCATTCCTCACCATTCAGTCAGAGCTGAAGAAGCTTCTTGGATGAGAAGCGAAAAATCTTCAAAGAAAAACCACAAAATCCAGTAGCTTCTTGAAAAAGCACCTTTGGGACATTGATATTAGCTATGCTACTTCACAAAGGTATGCTTCTTTGCCGAGCTGCCCATCTCAAATTATTATTTAAATTTCTTTAAGAAAGTTTACCACAAGTAAACTCTTTTTTGAGTGAAAGTCAAATGATGATTTTTCAGACATGTCAAGGTGACATTAATGTCAGTGTGACATTATCTTGACAGTAATGTGGAGGTGGTTTTCACAGCTTCATTCCAAGATTATTTTAGTTTCCTGGTCTAGCTTCATTTACTGATAAATATAGCATCAGTTTATTTACTGATTCTGCTAACATGCTGCTGATTCAAAAAAGACTTACACAATATATCACTGAAACTATTCCCTGATCTGATTCTTCTTAATTGCTCAGCTCAGACAAAATCAAGCATTGCCTAAAATGTAACGCTGCATGAAATTATTTGGCACCTAACAGTCATTGATGATTGTTTCATTGACTGCTGACTTGTCTCTGAATAAGCCATCACAAGTTCAATATCACAAGTAGAAGTTTCATATAATTTCATCTGCGTTCTTGTTTGGGGCAATGTAATTGGCTCACTAACTTGATTATGGAGTGTCACAAGTTGAGAAATCAATGGAAGGGCCATAGATCCAAGGACATACTTTCATACAGAGCAAAGCCAGGCTGCTGTATTCAAGTGATTCTCTCTAGTCCATGAGCCAGCAGAAAAGTATGTTGGCACATGTTGTTCTGCTATCATTGCTGAAGCCTATTCTGATTCAGTACTTAAATCAGTCAATGCTCACATCTTTGCAATTTAAGGAAAGAATTTGATGAATTCCCCTAGCTTTGTTTCCCTTTCCTCCAGGTATTTTCTGTTGGCAAGAAAACCAGCTAGAGGTGTTCTCGACTTACAACTATTTGTTTAGTGACTGTTCGAAGTTACAACGGCATTGGAAAAAAGTGACTCATGACTGATCCTCGCTCTTACAACTATCATGGCATCACCATGGTCACATCATCAAATTCAGGAGCTTGGCAACTGGCATTTATTTATGATGGTTGCAGTGTTCTGAAGTTGTGCGATCACCATTTGTGACTTTCTCTCTGGCTTCCTACAAGCAAAGTCAATGGTCAATGGGATTTGCTTAACAACCAGATGATTTACTTAGCAAGTGGATTCGCTTAACAACTGTGGTACAAAAGATCATAAAATCAGGCTATTTCACTTAAAAACTGCTTTGCTTACCAATGGAAATTCTGGTCTCACTTGTTGTTATAAGTCAAGGGATACCTTGAGTAGTGGGTTTGATTGATTAATTTACTAAGTTTCATCAAATCATTTTCAACCCCCTTGTTTCTCCTTGATGTTCTGTCCCTAACCTGTTGTTTCAAGTCTCCCAATGATGCACTCCTCGTCACTGCAACTGAATCCATTCATCTTGCAACTGGTTGTTGTCCTCTTCTTCTCTTTCCTTCCTTCTTTCCTAGCATTAGAGCCTTTTCCAGAGAGTTTGGACTTCACATGAGGTGGGTACAAAGTAGGATAGCAAAAATGGTAGAACCATAGTGCATTATAGAAGGAGATACCAGGTATTTTAATTGGGGAGATGTTCTATTGCTGACTATATCTGGAACGCATCAGCTTCAAAGAAGTTTTTCTATTGAATACTGAGGAAGGCTTTAAATGAAGTGAGATTGGTCCCATCCTCCATCAGAAAAGACAAGCCAACTTCATTCTTATCTCACTTTTTAGTCAACGTGTCTTGAGACAACCAACAATGTTTTAAAAACATGAAACAAAATAAAATCAGATGAAAACTTTAAAAGATAAAAGTCCTGAGGCAATAAAAACAAGACAAGTTAGCAGCAGCACAATAAATATCAGGTCCCACTAAAACCCAGAGAAAATAAAAATGCATTTAATGCAGTCTGAACTCGATCAAGATGAAAATAAACAGAAATAGGGAATTACAAAAGCATCATAAATGTATTTTAGAAAAATGGTTTGCAACCTGATACATCTCCCCCTTTTAAAAAAAAAAATCTGAGCACATATGCCTAAGCCTGTAGACCAGGTGTTGAAAACAAGTTACACTCCAGATGTTATACGCCAACTTAATAATTGTGCCAACAGTCAGGAACAAGAGATATGTATTTGAGCACCATCTCACAAGCCTGTGGTCAATCAATACCAAAAAAAATAACATATTTAGGATGCTGCACCTTAAAAAAAATTGAATACCTCAACAAAATATGTTGAATATCCAAGAGTACACATCTAACTGGTTATGAAAAACACTACAGTAACTTCAATATCAATAGCACTTAGACTTATATACCACTTCATAGTGCTTTCACAGCCCTCTCTAAGTGGTTTACAGAGTCAGGATATTGCCCCAAAAATCTGGATCCTCATTTCACCCACTCAGAAGGATGGAAGACTGAGTCAACCTTCAGCAGTTTTGAACTGCTGAACTGCAGCTAGTAGTCAGCTGAAGTAGCCTGCAGTGCTGCACTCTAACCACTGCACCACTTCAGCTCTATAACTTATTCTTTTATCATTGGAAGGGAAAATGTATATATATATATGGATTTTATTAATTTATTATTTTCTTTTATTATTACTATTATTATTTTATATGATGTTTTAATATTCATGTAAGCCGCCTTGAGTCACCATGGGTGAGTAAGTGGCAATATAAATTTTCTTAAACAAACAAAAAACCAACAACAAACAAACATATATTATAAATAAGCCAGTATGCTCAAAGTTCATAAACCAGATAGTTCTGTAATTATGATGAATCCTTTATATGACACTGTTAAGAAGTTGAATATGCCAGTACAGAGACAATCTTAGCTGTGCACAGCTCAAATGAATAGAATGGATATGATTTCACTTGATCAGGAATATTTTTATCAATTGCTGTTACCCATCTCTTCTAGCTAAAGGTATCATCCTTCTAATATCAGGTTATGGTGAAGAAACAGAACAGGAAGAATATTGAACTTTGATGTTGGAGAAAACCATGGGCAGTCAAAAAAAAAAAAAAGAACAAATCAATCATTGAACTAATCAACTCAGAGTCTTCACTCAAGGCACAAATGACCAGGCTCAAACTATTCTATTTCAGACATTTTATGCAAAGACCTAGCTCTCTGAAGAAGGGCCTCACAGTGAAAAGAAACAAAGAAGACAACCAGCAGCAAGGTGGATGGACATGGTTGCAGTGGTGATCAGTTCACCATTAGAAGTCTGAAGGACCATGTTAGAACTAGATTGTTATGGAGGAAATCTACCTATGTGATCACTAAAATAGCTAGTGATTTGATGCCACATAATCAACCCATCTTAAAAAGGCAGATATGTTTGGCCTTCCAGATGTTCCCTCATCAATATAGGGATGCTGGTTGAGAGTGATAGAAGTTGGGTCAAGTGTATCTGGAAGACCACAAATTCTCCAAACCTATTAACTTCGATGGTGCATTAAATGGATCTTTGTTCAGATCTTCCTGTTCCCTCACAAGCCCTCCATTTGATGGTATATATTCAATCAATGAATGAGTAGTTCCTATAGACTGGGATTTACATCCGGCAATCATCAATTTAGATATGGTAACAGAAACCTTCATAAATAGAAACTGGCTTTCTAACCTGAAATAAAGTATGTTGATGAACTGACAGAGACATGTTGCCAAACATGATTCAGGATGATGTAATGATCAATCTTATTATTCTCTGATGCAAGGTGTTCCTGCCAATTTTCAAGGACATGACAATTGCAAGAAAAACACTTTCATTCACTCCAGTGAATAAAGCTGCAGTCAGTTGCCAAACCCATTCTGAGGGAAGATAATTAGCATGAGGCAGATTGTTTTCATCCTTAATAATACATTTGTATGCAGGTAAGGAAGGGTGTGGATATTTACAACAGCCACTGTTGTGCTAGAGTAATCACCTCATGGGTTTCACTATAAGTGCAGGTAATTTCCAGAATGTCTATTATTAGGTTCACAATGACCTAGTCATGGGTCTAATTGCACAATCTCAGAAGGCAGGCAGGCTATGACAAAGATCCTGGGCATGCTGTAAACAAAGAGAACTTGGGCCCTCTTGTCCCAACAAGAGACAAGGCAGGCACAGTCTTCTGTGAACTTCGTTGTTGATGTTGCTCCTTCTGTCTGGAGCCACTTTCCCCAACGTGCTGTGTTCCAGGTGTGTTGAAGGCATCTTTCAGAATTCTCAGCTAACTTGGCCATTGAAAACTAAAAATTTCACCTTGAGGGATCATCATAAGAGTAAGGATTATAACAGATGGAAATGAGGCTAACTTTTCTAAATGAGTCTATGTGATTCATAAATGAAGGCAAATATAGTGTCCCAGGATAATGTTGCAGGATCCAATCAGGGTCGTTCACCGGCACCAGAGGTTTAGTCTTCTGAGCTTTCAGAGTAGTGCTGGAGCCCATCCTCAGGAAACTTCTCTCACCAGAATGTGATTCCTATGTGAGCCCTATAATTATCTGATCCTTTTCATTGTTAAACTGGAAACAAAAGCTTTCAAAGTAATGTAGTTAGAAAGTTTGGAGAGGTGGGACAGCTTTTTATCAGAATCCCCAAAGGGGAAAACTTAATCTCCCCAATAGCTGTAATCCTAATTGGACAATAACTATTTTTCTTTGAAAGTAAAAACAATGAAACACAATGTTGTACAATGTTTTTAATGTTAGTTGTTGGATCTTGTGTAATTCACAGACCTTTAAAAGTGGACCAGATGAAGAATTTGCCATGTATATTGTATTTTTAGGGATATAAAATGCACCGGAGTATAAGACGCAGCTTAGTTTTTGGGAAGGAAAATAGGAAAAAAAAATCTGCTTCCCTGTTCATCTGGCTAGCGTCCTTAGTCTGGTCAGCTTCAGCACATTAGTTTGCTGTATTTTTATCTCCTGCTTGGGGATAAAAAACAGCTTCTAATGCACAGCTGAGAGGAAGCAACAATGAAAAAAGCAGGCAAATCATGGGTGGTGTGGAGATTGCTTCACTTGGCTAGCGCCTAGTTAGGGCTGAATAAAAGCTTCTAAAGAACAGCTGAGAGTCGGAGCAAAGCATGGAGATCGCTTCATTCGCTAGCACCTTGTTAGGGCTGAAAAAAGCTTCAAAAAAGCTACATTTGATGTATAAGACACACCCAAAATTTCAGCCTCTTTTAGGGGGGAAAAAGGTGAGTCTTATACTCCCCAAAATACAGCATATTAAACAAATAGCAAAAGCAATAGCACTTAGACTTATATACCACTTCACGGTGCTTTATAGCCCTCTCCAAGCGGTTTACAGAGTCATCGTATTTCCCCCAGCAACCTGGGTTCTCATTTTACTGACCTCAGAAGGATGGAAGGCTGAGTCAGCCTTGAGCCTGGTGAGATTCAATCTGCCAAACTGCTGGCAGCCGGTGATCAGCAGAAGTAGCCTGCAGTACTGCACTCTAACTACTGAGCCACCGCGGCTCAAGGTACAAAGAAATATTAAACCAAAGATACTCATTTGTTTTGCTTTGTTTCAGGTATTATTATCTTTTACCTAGTTACCACGTGGAAAATATTCCAAAACTAATAGATGAGGTCAAAGTTACATCATCCCTTCTATTTTACACCTATACAAATGCGCCCATACACACACACACACACACACACACACACAATATGAGTTTTCAAACAAAAGTCTTTATGCAATTTCATCAGTACTAAAACCATAACCTCTTGCATAATTGTTTGGTTTAAAATGCAATAACATAATGGCATTTTATTTTATTTTATTATTATTTATAAAATTTATTGGCCGTCCATCTTACCACAGATGGGTGGCTTACAGTCATAAAAATATGTCTATACATATACAATTAAAACATAAATAATTTAAATGAAACATTAAACCCTAAGGACACATGGGGTGAGCGGGGGTGGGGGGAGAAGGGGAGGTTGGAACTGTAGTTACTCGATCAACCACCTACACTGGGCTGTTCCCATACTGAGGCCCCAACCCAACTCGCCCTTTCATAAGGGCCTAAAGATGTGGCTCTGCCAACCCAACTGGCAGAGCCACATCTTTAGGCCCTTATGAAAGGATAGGAGGGTTGGGGCCAACCCTCCAATTTTTTATGGTTAAAAAATGGAGTTACTTGGTTTCTTTCTCCACTTCATATCCCATGCTATGATGATCAGGATGATCCCATGCTCTTACTGGAAGAGAAAGGATGCAATTTTGACCTACTTTTTCATTTTGGGGGGGGGGTAGTTTGTTTAATTAAGGAGATATATGAAATCTAGGCTTAAAATTTTTCTATATTTTTCTACTATTTTTCTATAACTCTTTCCCCAGAAATGGAAAAAGTCCTACAACCATAATTTAAAAGTTTGCTCCCAATTTTAACCATAAGGTTTGAGGGGGAGGGGGATCTGGGAAGGGCCCAAAGAGGGCTAAGAGCTGTGGAGGTAGAGATCCATTCTTAGCCGCCACAAGGCCAACTGGACGAAACGTGCATTGTGACTTCATAATGCAAACTCCACTCTTTCGTATTTGTGTTCCAAAATAGGACATAAGTGAGGTAGGGGGTTGTGTAGAGATAATGTGATTCACATCTTGTCACTCTCCTCTCCCAGAGGACTTTCCTGAAATCCTACAGTGACCCATAAGATGGTTGCATCTTTCTGATGACACTACCAATACATTTTTGGCCTTTCTTTTTCTGCTTGTATTGCTATAGTGAAGAATAAAAAGCTGAGTTTTGCACACTCTGGCCTTGATGCATTCCTTAGGTAAGCAGTTTCTTTCCCTTTTGGCATCTCTCTTTTCTGAACCAAGTCCTACTCCAGTTGAACCATATTCTGGGCTTAATAATCTCACTGCTTCTTAGTCAGACCTGAAAATAAATTGCTGAAGTAGATCAATCCTCCACAAATGTTGTGTAATAGACAATTCAATCACCAGACAAGGTTTTACTATATGCAAATGTATAATTTACACTAGAATGAGCAAGACGGCTGGCAATCTCCAATGTCGTTCCTTAACTTATTGTGCTACCATTTCAACATGGTGGAATGAATGCTACCTGTCAATACTTAAAAACAAAATTTCCCCCATTCTGTTATCAAAGCGTGTCGAGAATTGGCATATCTCTCGATAGAAAAAAAAAGGGGGGGGGAGACTTTTGCAATCTTGCTCTATGGATGTGCAAATGGGATTGGGAAAACTAAAATTGGAATAACAAAATCCTCAGAGAAAGATTGTAAAGAAATATCCCTCAGCTTCCTTCATTCCTATCCACTGGATTCATGGAACTGAAGAGGAACATTTTGTTGTTATGATGGAACACCATACACGAAACACATTCTACCAAAAGTTGTTCACATCCGCATTCATCTACTTTGTTCATTGGTTACACTGAAGACTCTGGGAATGACTAATGAAACTGCAAGAGTCAAGAATATCTCTCCTGCACCCTGTACATACTTCCTGCTAAACTAATGATAAAAACAACCATATTAGCTTGGCAATTCCCATCTCCCTCAAAATTTCCTGTGCTGGGGTATCCGATCAGAGCTGCCAAAGTCCAGATGACCGCTAGATAGTAGCAAAGATATAATAACTATCTTAACTCTTTTCAGTCATCTAGCAATTGTCTGGATTTTTCTAACCCCTCACTCATTTCCCATTTACTGAAATCATATGCAGCATAAATATGAGTTCAAGAATCTCATTAAATGTTGCAAAAAAAATTAGGGAAGAGATGGGTGTGCAGACTCAGAGGCTAGAAAAGCAAAAACAATGCTTCAAAGACTTAATTTCCCCTTTTTAAAAAAAGAAAAACAGATAAGTAGAAACTGGAGGCTAATAAGTTAGATGCAGCCCATGTGCTCTGCCTGACCAGTCTGTGCCATCCCTGAATCCCTTCCCAGCAGCTTGTTTACAGGTTTTTCAGACTCTTTGCTGCATGCAATTGAAATATTAAACTTAGAGCTATCTGGGCTGCAAACATTCAGAGAACCACTAGAAAGCAGCAGACAGATACAGAAACTTGGAATAGCTTTCTGCAACCCATATCTGGTACCTGTAGTTAAGTTCCTTTTACACTTCCACTTGATACAACCCATCCTATATTCAGAATTAGATTTGAAAAACAGTTTCCTGTGTGCACTAGTAGCTTTTTTCAAGCCTGCTAACTGAAAAGGGTCATTGTTGTGTAGGGCTTTGCATGAAAATATGTGACAGCGTGGAAGCTTATTTCCTAATGAAATGAAGCAGCCTACAGAGTGGGAATTTCCCCCTAGCCAGGGTTTTAACTGGTATTTTTGCATCACAAATCTAATAGCTCTACTTTGCCAGAATCCTTCTCACTCTGGAGCCATCAGCATCGCTGCCGAGCTCAAACCCTGCCCTCATTTCTGTTATTGAGCGGAAGCATTTTTGGATGATTCTAGAAAATGGTGTAAGTCAGTGTAAGAACCCTGGTGGTGCAGTGGTTAGAATGCAGTATTGCAGGCTAATTCTGCTGATTGCCATAGGTTCGATCCCCACTGGCTCAGCCTTCCATCCTTCCGAGATGGGTAAAATGAGGACCCAGATTGTTGTGGGCAACACGCTGACTCTGTAAACTGCTTAGAGAGGACTGTAAAGCACAATGAAGCAATATATACGGGAAAGTCTAAGTGCTATTGCTATTGCTATTGGTGATGAAACAGCTTATTATGGATACCACAGAATGTGGAATGCCCTGCTTTCCAAGGTCTGCCCTTTTATTAATGGTTTTCTATTGTCAATTGAATACCTCTTTGTTGAAGGGAACATTTAGCTTACTCTTGGCTTCCTCCTTGCTTTTACCTTTAGAGTGTACCTAATTTCTGCAATTCAAACTGATTTTATTCTATTACTCTCCCAAGAAACTGAAGCAGCTTCTCCTGTACTATTCTCCCCGGCTGTCATTTCATCATAGTAGCAATCTTGTAAAGTTAATTAAAAGATGATGCTGTTTCACATATTGAATCAAGCCACAAATAATGTTTTGATAGTGGGTGGAGGGTAAGTCCTACCATCTACTCCAATCTTCATATATGCAGCTGAGACATCTGAAGGAAAGCTATACTTACTCTATCCTGCACAATCCTCCATATAATATGGATCACATTTCACACTTTTCACCCCCCAAGTAATACAGTGAGTTGTACTCACATTTAAACAAAGATAACACCAGCTCCTTTTCAGACTTCCAGGTTGAATAGCTTGAGGTCAGACAGAATGAGTGCAAGGCTGTTAGTATGGCATGTTCTATCCACTTTCAAATCATTACATGTCAGGTAAAATGAATGGTATGTGTACATAAAATCGTATAAGAACATCTTGATGGCATAATAATATCCTGTCCTGCCTCTCATTCCTGACTGTTAGTTAGCAAATGGACATGGTCCAAATGAGATAAATAGGGATGAATATTTAAGAGTGCTGATTGGCCATCAAGTAGATATTTGCAGGAACCTTCCATACTCATTTCTAAAGTGTAGACATTATTTCAAGTGATCCAGCTAAACATGGACATTTATCAAAGATTACCAAAATTCGGCTGGTTTTGCAAATACAACTCCCTGAAATGAACGGGGAAGAAGAATGAAGTTTGCACAACATGGCTTCATGGGAGGTTAAGGTGGAACGACAGTAGTATTGGGATAAAAAAGGGCATAAAATGGGAATTGTCAAGTGTTTGGCTGCTGGTGAAAATCATAAGAAAGGAAATGCTACTCTTTAATCCCTCTAAGCAGACCAGACAATGAAATCAACTTCACAGGAAGACTAAAACTATTTTTACTGAGATTGTCTGAATAATAGAAACATGCATATCTGTGCTGTATCTCCTCCTTATAGTGCATTATAGGAATTAAAGAGATCTTTGCCTGGACTGCTTTTGAATTTTGTCAGGACCTTCTGAGCTACACAAAATGCTTCAGTCCGTGATGGCAAACCTATGGCACATGTGCCACAGGCCCATATCAGTGAGCACGTGAGCACCGTGCATGCACGCGCTGGCCAGCTGATTTTCAGGTCTTCTGGGCCCACCAGAAGTAGGGAAACAGGCTGTTTCCTGCCTCCAGAGGCCTGGGTGGTGGCGGCGAAGGCCTGTTTTTCTCTCTCACCTGGCTCCAGAACCTCTCTATGAGTCTGGGGAGGACAAAAACGGTCTCCCCCCCCCCCGAGGCTCTCCAGAAGCCAGAAATGGCCGGTTTTCCAACTTCCGGTTGGATAGGAAGTGATGTTTTTTGCCACTCTAGGAGTCTCTGGAGGCTGGGGATAGCAAAAAACATCACTTCCTGAAAGGCTGTTTTTGCCGTCTCCAGACTCATAGAAAGGCTCTGGAGCCAGGTGAGAGAGAAAAATGGGCCTACCGGGCCATCATGTGCCAGGAGCGGGAGGGTCACGGGGGGGTCGCAGGTGCATGTGCGGGGGTGGGGCACATAGAATTATGGGTGTGGGCATGCGCGTGCGTGACTCCCCCACCCCCCCTCCTGGCACACAATGGCAAAAAGGTTAGCCATCACTAGCTTAGGTAATATTTCCTGCAAATTTCTATCAAGATAATCTTCCTTGCTTCCTCCCCTCTGAGATTGGAGAGATGCGATAAATTTTCTTGCTTACATACGTTGCCGAACTGGCCCTAGAAAAGAATCCTTACATTCGATTCATTTTGCTTTGTTTGGATTGAAAGTGTTGTGGAACCCAGTTATCAAGTTTGTACGTCTTGGATTACATCTGAACATGTGTACACTTAGCAAGCATGGCTGAGCATGATATGTAAATGCAGGTATTATGACTTCTCAGAACTGAAACCAAAAGCTTTCAGGAATTTGGATCAGGAAAAGAATAATTTGGTGGGGCACTTTTCAAGAGAAACCATTTTTTTTTAAAAAAAATCCTTTATATCAAAATATTTCATAAATCATGCATGACACCAGAAATACTATCTTATCACCACACCTCTGTCTTGCCGAAGGAGGCTTTGGCAAGCCTTAGAAAAATCATTTAGCCTGAACAAAAAGTATCTGCAAAAGTGAAACCAACAGACAATCACCCTGTTTACTCATGCTGGATCTTTCCCCTTGACTAATTTCTCTGATAGTGGGAGTAATTAGGTTTATTAGTAATAGTGAGTGGATTGTTATTACCTTTGGGCAAATACTACAGGAGGAGCCACTTACTGTCAGCTGTTGTGCACAGTTACTTTTTGTTCTACTATTAAAAGTCTAACAAAATATCGCCTGGTTCTTCTTTTCATTTTATTGCCACCGTGATTGTTGCTGTACAACATTATCCTGTGTTTGACCACACGGACCTGGTCCACTTTCTGATCTTCACAATTCTGTATGCAATTGCTAGTACAAGGCTGCATGGAAGAAGGGATTTCAATGGAGTTGGCTGCCAATACAGTTCAATAAATAAATAAACTGTGTGGTATTCTGTGTGGGGTGTGTGTGTGTACATGTATCAGAGCAGTGTTTCTTAAACTTGGCAGTGTTTCTTAAACTTGGCAGCTTTAAGACATGTGGACTTCAAGTACCAGAACTGAAACACACTGGCTGGGGAATCCTGGGATTTGAAGTTCACAGGTCTTAAAGTTGCTAAGTTAGAAAACACAATATTAGAGCTAGGTATTATAATTGGCAACAAAAATCCGGACAACTGCTAGATGGCAGCAAAAAATAGAGAAATCTGCCACCTATAGCTGCCTTTTGTATTTCAAGGTATCCAAGAGAAATGATTGAGGCTAAACCTGTTGCTGCAATCAGCCTAGTGAGTGGAACTTAAATGATGTACAAATCAGAATGCACAATAGAAGATAAACCCGAATCGGTGAAACTTAGGGTGTTGCTAGTTTTCTCCAGAATTCCTCTTGCATTAGCTTTTAGAGTACATTTGCACAACATGTGGCCTGATAACTAAATTAACCCATTTTCTGGTTTTATCAAATGCACTAAACTACCGGTAACCAATATGTTAGGGGAGACATACAAACCTTCTAGTTTTAATATTAATCCAAAGAATTCACAAGTTCTTGAACTGAATTGGTTAAGTGTTAATGTGAAGAGGGCAGGACTGTGTCACACCATTATAATTAGGATTTTCAAGGAAGCAGGGATTTGAGAAATTGTGATACGGGTCCGAAGAGCTCATTTTGTATTTATATAAAATTACCATATATACTCGTGTATAAGCCGACCTGCATATAAGCCGACCCCCCCAATTTTACCCCCCAAAACTGGGAAAACTTGTTGACTCGCGTATAAGCTGGGGGTGGAAAATGCAGCGGCTACTGGTAAATTTCAAAATAAAAAAAGACTGGTCAAAAGTGCGAGGACCTGTCAGAAATCACTTTTTTCAGCCCTCTGGGTAGTCCTTTTGTGCATATGGACTACTCAGAGGGCTGAAAAAGTAATTTTTGACTGGTCCTCGCACTTGGGACCAGTCCTCGAACTTACGACTGTCCTCACTTTTTATGTTTTTGCCCTATCTTGTCACCATGGTGAAGAAAAGCAGTTGTGAAATGAGTGACATGGTTTTAAGAATGCTGCACAGGCATAAATGTGAGGATGGTCATAAGTGTGAGGACCATAAGGAGAGGGAGGAAGAGAGGAGGAGAAGAAGAAAGGAAGAGGAAGTAGGGAGGAGAAGAAGGGGGGGGAAGAGAAAGTAAGAAGGAACGAAAAGAGGTGGTAGGTTTGAGGAGAAAGATTGCTGTACAATAAAAAAGATGAAAGGGAAGAAAACCAACCCCAAACACATATAAAGATGTTAAGATAAAGAATGAATTGTTAAACTTTAAAGAATAAAAGAGAACAAATATGAATAAATAGCAATAATTAGAAACACACATACAAACATACAATGTATTTTCTTTGAATATTGAATATTCCAATTATTTCCATGCAATCCAATTTCTTACAAATCAAATTAATTATATTTACCAATAATAATAAACCAAATAATTTCCCCCAATATTCTTCCAAACCACAACTTAACCATTTCTGCTTTCAACACAATATACAATTAATAATATCTCAATTATTACAATTCCCTATTTAAATAGAGCTTTTTTTTCTTTTGTGTTTTAAAATCTTGAACTCCCCTCTTTTGCCATTTGCCATAAATTTCCCATTGTTTGCACCAACCTTTTTTGATGAGGAAAAAGAAATCAAATCTGCCTTAGCAAACAGCAAAGCCAACAAGCTGTTTTAGTTTCGCTTTTGGTTTCAGCAGAAGGAGAAAAAAAAAATGTGCTATTTGCAGCAGGCACCTTTTTGCAGCCGACACCGATCTTCTAATTTGTTTTCTTTTAACCCTGATCAGCTGTAGGGGGGGCCTTTGAAGCCCCATGGCAAGAATTTAAAGTTTTTTTTTCCCTCTAGCCATCAGCTGGAACTCAGGAGGCAGTCCCAATAGATTGGGAGTGGGCGGGGTAAGCAAACTCCGTTCTCCCGCTGTTTCCTAGCTTGCAGGGAAAAAGTCATTTTTTTCGTGACTCGCGTATAAGCCGAGGGGGCGTTTTTCAGCCTGAAAAACGGGCTGAAAAACTCGGCTTATACGTGAGTATATACGGTACCATCGTTAGTTCATTAATTTTGAAGCATGGAAGTACTTGGAAGCAGGGCTGAAATTCTGACAGGTTCTGGAGAACCGGTAGCGGAAATTTTGAGTAGTTCAGAGAACCAGCAAATACCATCTCTGGCTGGCCCCAGAGTGGGGTGGGAATGGAGATTTTGCAGTATCCTTGCCCTGGAGTGGGGTGGGAATAGAGATTTTGTAGTAGCCTTCCCCTGCCACACCCACCAAGCCACTCCCACCAAGCCACACCATGTCCACTAAGCCATGTCCAAAGAATTGACAGTAAAAAAAAAATGAATTTCACCACTGCTTGGAAGGTACTGTTTAAAGATCTGGCTTACAATTATTTGGTAGGGAGAGGAGAGAGGAGACAATTATAACATTGGTCTAGTAAATGCTTTTTAGGGGTTTCAAGTGTTTGCAAGACATTCAACCTTCCTTAGGGTTTTTGAATGTTTACAACTCCTTTCTCTCTTTTATTGCAGCCTGCTGCTTCAGGATCAGGATCAGGATCCGGATCAGGACCTCTTACAGTATGGTTTTGCTTCCTGTATTGGAAGATGTGATGTTTTAGCAGAACTTAATTACTGATTTTATTTTCACAATAATTAATGGATATTATCAACAGCCATATATTGGCATTTAAATAAATAAGCAGCTCTCTCCCTGAACAAAGGAAAGTGAAATTGAGAATCAGCAGATCTATTTGAGATTCAATCCATAGGCATTGGGGGCAGTATTAGGGAAGGAGAATAACGTGTAAGTGATACCATGATGAAAACTGAGTGGTTCATTGCTGCAGAGTTGTTGAAGTTTTGGGGTGCCACCTACCTTTCTTCAAAGCTCTACAGGCAGTGGTGGGATTCAAAATTTTTACTACTGGTTCTGTGGGCGTGGCTTGGTGGGCATGGCGTGGCTTGGTGGTCATGGCTTGGTGTGCGTGGCAGGGGAAGGATACTGTAAAATCTCCATTCCCTCCCTACTCCAAGGGAAGGTTACTGCAAAATTCCCATTTCCTCCCAATTAGCTGGGACTCAGGAGGGAGAGAATAGATGGGGGTGGGGCCAGTCAGAGGTGGTATTTACTGGTTCTCTGAACTACTCAAAATTTCCACTACCGGTTCTCCAGAACTGGTCAGAACCTGCTGAATACCACCTCTGTCTACAGGTTGTCCTATTTAAGGTTCCCTTTGACATAGTGGCTTGGTAGTTATTCTCTTCCAGGGCATGCCTTTACCTGGAAACTAACCAAGGCATGTGAAAAGTACACCACCTGTGTACTTTCCTGGTGATGAAAAAAAGGTAAAAATGAAATAATGTTTACCTATTTATAGCCCACTTTTATTATTTTTACAAAAAACTCAAGGCAACAAACATATCCAACACAACTTCCTCTTCCTATTTTCCCCACAACAACCACCCTATGAGATGGGTTGGGCCGAGAGAGAGCGTGACCGCCCAAAGTCACCCAGCTGGTTTTCATGACTAAGGTTGGACTTGAACTCAGTCCAATACTAAGAATCACTAAATCTCACTCAAAAATCTTCCAGTTCACACATGGAAGTCACAGAAGTGTGACATGAGAGATCTAACTGGCTATATGAATTAGTTGTTGGAACCTTTGCACCAGATCAGGGGTCTCAAATTTGAATATAAGGGGCCATCTTATTTAAAATACACTAATTGGTGGGATGCATTCGTGTTAGCATGTGACAGACTCAGGCAAATGATAACATCACTTGGAGGCAAGGTGCCCCTCAGCTACATACCTGAATAGATGTGTAATAAGCATCCCATACCAGCACAGCAGCTGTCACACCTGTGCGCAAGACTCAGCCTCCTGGCAAAGCTCACAAACATGAACAGACAACAGGAGAAGAAACGAGTCAATTAAGGAAGAGACCAGATAAAAATGATGGTGGGGACTTTTGACATTTTCACATATATGGAACAACATCACTGGGATTCTTCTTGAATAGTAAATCCCATCAAGGAAGAATTACCATACCTAGCTAACATGATTTCATCACCATGTACTATAAAATCGATCGCCATCTTTTATGTTACAAAGCCAACAGAACACGATAATGTTCCCATTCTCATTTTGAAAGAGTAACCATTTTTGGTTTTCCCTGGGATATTTTCTAGAAATTGCTGTCATGTGACCACAGTTACCCTGCGGGCAGCCAATAAATTTTATAAATAAACGTCATCTGTTCTGGGAAGATCCTTCGCTCTATAGGGCATATAATTTACTCAGGCAATCCAAGAAAGCTATGACTTTGTAAATTTCATCAGAGGTAAATAGCCAGGATTTGAGCCATTGTTTTTTCTTATGTTCATTAGGTTCTTTTTCTCTGCTTTCCTTTCAAACTGAAAACATTTAAACTAGTATTTGTTATGTCAAGGGGTGGTGGTGCTTTGTCAATATTACATTCCCTCATTACAATGGCCCAGAACTGGATCTTTTCAGGATGATGAAATATGCTTCAAGAATAAGGCCACATATCTCTTTGCGATTTCCAGTTACAATTTAGTCCGCGCAGTTATTTCCTTTAAATTTAATCAGGAAGACAAATTCAGATTTAATACCACTCAGTTGAGGGTTATAGGAGGAAGAACCTGAATGTGAAGCAAAACTAAAAAAAAAAGTCTTGGTGAAGGTAATGAAATAAGGGAAAGCAACAAGGGAAGGGGGTGGTATAGCATTTGCTACTGTGCATCATCCAAGAGTCATTGCACAGTTCCATTGTGTGCTCTATTTGTCTCAACAAGACTCACCCAAAACTAGAAGTGAAGAAAACAACCAAGAAAATAACATCTCTGTTTAAACAGGCTGGTTTCCAAAGGCAACAACTGAATAGAGTAATGCTACCTTCACTTTACCCAAACCGAGCCACACCATAATCCTAGATATGGGGCAGGTATATTTTACAGGGTAGCCCACAGTGATGTCTTGTTCAAGTGAACCTCAGCAAATCCAAAGGGACAATTCTTTTAAAAACGTCCTGCACAATTCCTATAATTTGAACAATGCCATGAATTTTTATATATCTGAGAATAAGGTAGAATAACAGAAGCCTCTTTCCCAAGGAGACAACTTTTGAGATGTAGCAAGGCAAATTGGCACAGCATTGGGTAAGGAGGGAATCTACGCAGTATGGAACATATTCATTGAGCTTAAGAGTCTCTAGTTTAGATACCACCCATGAAGTTATTGCATGAATAACTGGCTGCCACAGGGCAGGACTGAACACTGGATTTCCCCTGCAAAAAAATAAAACTTTCCCTCCCTCCCTCCCTCCTCCCCTCCTCTCTCCTCTACTTCCCTCCCTCCCCCTCCCTCCCCCTCCCCCCTCTCTCAACTTTAGAATTAGAATTAGATTTTTTTTTTATTGGTCAAGTGTGATTGGACACACAAGGAGGTATATAAGTATATAAGTATATTTAAGGGATATATACACCTCCAATCCTGTGATCAAAGAAAGACTGCAACTTGAACACATGAATTTAACTGCCAATTCTCCATTTTTTTCTCAGTCTTAAGAAAGGATTCCTATCTGTATTAGCTAATCTCCTGGCACACCACTTCTACAAATACACAATCAGCTTTCTCAAACCCCTCTGATTCAGATGTGATTTCAAGCAGCTCATGTGTTTGTAAGAAGTGGACCTAGGGTATAATCCTTTTGAAACTGCTAACATATTTATCATGTATTTTGTTGTCCCAAAAAAGAGACTTGCATCCTGGAACCTTAGGGTTCTGTTCTTTAAAAGATCTGTCATTCCAAAAGTTGCTCTTACCACTGTTGATATCACTTCAAGTAATTTTTTGTATTTATGGAATATACCAGAAATCTTTACCAGTAGTAAACACAGTTTATCCAGATGTGCAAAGGAAACCTCACCTTTGGTTTTCAGAGTAAAATAGTAATTCTGTTTGGTTTGAAACGCTTGATCATTAATATATTGATAGCCCATCTGTACAACTCTGGTTTCTTTTTTCTGACTGCTGTTTCTCTCTTCTCACATAAATCAACCCAGTCCTTTCATGAGCAGGAAGAACCTTATTCCTACTTGTTTATCCAATCTGTCTATGTGATAGGACCTTTGGTAGAATAAGATGAATTAAAAGGGATAGCATGAACCAGTGGTGAAATCCAATTTTTTTTTACTACCGGTTCTGTGGGCGAGGCTTGGTGGCTTGGGTTGGTGGCAGGGGAAGGATACTGCAAAATCCCCATTCCCTCGCCACTCCTGGGGGAAGGATATCACAAAATCTCCATTCCTACCCAATTCTGGGGCCAGCCAGAGGTGATATTTGCCAGTTCTCCAAACTACTCAAAATTTCGCTACTGGTTCTCCAGAACCTGTCAGAACCTGCTGGATTTCATCCCTGGCATGAACCAAATATACAGGTAGTCCTCGACTGACGACCACAATTGAATCCAGAATTTATGTTTCCAAGTGAGAAATTTGTTAAATGAGTTTTGCCTCATTTTACAACTTTTCTTGCCACATTTATTAAGTGAATCACTGCAGTTGTTAAATTAGTAACATGGTAGTTAATTGAATCTGGCTTTCCCATTGATTTTGCTCATCAGAAGTTCACAAAAGATGGTCACATGACCCCGGGATACTGCAACCGTCATAAATAGGAACTAATTGTCAAGCATCTGAATGTAAATCACGTGATCATGAGGATGCTGCAATGGTCATAAGTGTGAAAAATGGTCATATGCTGTTTTCACTGCTGCTGTAACTTTGAATAGTCGCTAAATGAACTGTTGTAGGTCCAAGACTACTTGTATATAAAAAATAATGTTTCTCCAAAAACATTCAAAAAAAGTGCAATTTTATTTACATTTTCAAAATAATAAAATAACTGTTTCAGTGTAGCTGGAAATCATATTGCAATTCATGGAATCATGCCATGGAACCGGGAGACTTAAGTCAAGTGTTAACAGTTGCAAGACTTGTTGGCTTGATGATGATCTGAGAACAATGCGACCTTTGAAGGCATACCTGTTGCTGATCTAAAATGGTCTCTTCCTTTGCCTACACTAATGGCATCAGTGTGGCAGAGGAAGAAAAGTGAGATGAAAGCTACAGTGGGATGCCAGATCTGATATACTAATGCCTTGAAGAATCAGCCAGAGAATGTTGGGGTATTGCCCCTTCTGGACACACCCACAAAGCTGGGGTTAATTAATGTATGAACATCTGAAGTAATGTACTTTCTGCTCTGGATCAAGCTATAGTTTGCTTGACAATCAAAACACTAATCTGTTTAATGAGCTTGTTTATCTTTCAAAAGCACTATTCATATACATTTTCAGTACAAGCCTCCATAATTTGTGACATTCATGGTAATCCACTAGGGATTCAGGAAAGATATTTTGGCTTCCCCTGCTTTTCTAGTAGGTTGCATTAAGGAAGTGAAATCATTGTAGTCTGTATCTTTATATGCATTCCAGCTTCCTACACTCTTAAGATAAACTCTGCTGCAGGCATGTGGAGTCACATGGAAACCTGCAAAAACCAGTTCAGTTACCATTCCTCATTCATCTGACAAGACACTTGGGGTGGCAAAAACATGGTTTGTCTTTCCTCTGGCAGAATCTGTGCCTTGTGGAATGACTTCAGCTTTGGTGCCTCACCTGTTTTAGAATGTGCCATCCAGCCATTAACTTTTCACCTAAGAGATGTTCAATATAAGAGTTTTCCTTAAGGATTCACCAGATTCCACCTTTGCAGGAAAAAAAACTCTCATGGTATCAACTCTACTGGGGCCTTCTGGTTTTCTTTGCGGTTTGCCATTTGTCTTAATTTTTCTCTCATTATAGTTTGTGGTTTTATTCTGCATGCCATCTTAGGGAAATGCTGCTGGTAGAAGATGTCTAGATAAATGATGGATAGGTTCTTGCTTAATTAAAAATAAAAATTCAACTTTCTCAAACTGAATTCAGAGAAACAAATTGGAGAGTTATCACTTCACCTTCTCTTTTTCTGCATAGGTGTTATCTAAATGAGGCAACGATCAGTTCTGATAGCAACAACCAGTTCCACTCGAAATGTTCCTCCTCCAATTTGGCCATCCTGTATCTCACCCAGAAGGGAACCAGACTAGCCTCATTCTTGAAGTGCAACAGTGTGCACACCTACCACTGGAGGCCATGGCTGCAGAGTGGGCAGCCAATGTAGGCAATTGGCAGTGGGTGAGATCAAGGAACAAGGATCAAGCATACAGGAGTGAATAGGGAGAATGTGGCAAAAAGAAGGATGGAACTGGTCCTGGGGTTGTAAATTTTACCCTTAATCTGACGCTGTTGGGCTACTGCAGGAAGATGGGGAATTTAATAATCAGTTTGTAAGCACAGGACTCAGCCAATTAGGTAGCACCCTACTTTCTCTTGCTTTTTCTTCCTATCCCTCACTTTCTCAATTTACACTAGGAATTCTTTGTTCTTTTCTCTGGCTTCACATTTTCCTACCATAACATTGACATCAGAGGTGGGCAATGTAATGGATCTTGGATACCTGAATACCTCAGTGGTGAAATGTAAAATTTGTTACTACCGGTTCTGTGGGTGTGGCTTGGTGTGTGGGGGTAATGTGACCGGGTGGATGTGGCCAACTTTTTTTTTTTTTGCTTTTAAAAGCATTTTTTTCTACAACCTCTTCATCAGCTGAAGAGGTAGTAGAAAAAACTGCTTTTAAAAGTCTCTGACGATCCCAGCTGAGCCGCGCAATCATCAGAGGTTTTTGTTTTTCTTTTAAAAGCATTTTTTTGGCCAAAGAGGTTGTAGAAAAAATGCTTTTAAAAGTTAAAAAAAAAGCCTCTGATGATCGCGCAGCTCAGCTGGGCATGGGGGGGGGGCGGAGGGATTTTTGCTCTCAGAACCACTCGCCGCCATCGCTACCAGATCAAGTGATCTGGTCCGAACCGGGAGCATTTCACCCCTGGGATACCTACAACACTAATAAATAGGTCTCTGCAACCTCAAAGTATATTGAGAGATCTTTCAAAATCACTAAATTTCATGAGATTGTAGTATTTTTGCGAACCACTGAGAGCTCATAATACTTGTTGTTACTCTCCAAATAATTGGGCCCTTTTATTTTTAAAGATCATCTGTTCTAGACGAAGTGGCAACACCTAACTCACCTTGGTTGACCTTAGAATGCTAAGTAGTTTTGGACTTGATAGTACTTGAAATGGAGACAACCAGGAAACCCTAGGATTGTAATAAGAATGGGACCTTCATCCCACCCCAACCTCCCCCCAAAAACATTCCCGATAAAAACATTGCCAGGGTAAACCATCTCTGTATTATTGCCAAAGAAATTACCTGGATGTTGCTACAAACCTGACTTGAGTTGATTTTACTTTTTATTACCATATACAAAAGCACACACCCATCTTAATGTGCAGGTGTATATGAAACTGCATATATATGACATTCATTAATTTATGGAATCCCTTAAAAAGAAAGAAACATATATAGTAAGGCCAAACCTTTCACTTAAAAACAACTTTCAACCTCAGTGTTTTCATAAAGTTTGATTGCAGATCTTTCTTCTAATTCATTTTTCTCTATAGACACTGTATCTCCTTAAATGCAAAATTTAAAAACAAATCAGTAAAACGTTGATTGATGTTCCTCTTGAGCCTAATAAGAGAAGAGTGGCATTGTGCAAGTTCAGAAATATGATTCCCCCAATCTAGTTTTGCTGCACAGCAGACTTAGAGGGAGAAGGAAATTATGGAGATAAAAATCATATTGCCTCATTATTCTTAAACTGCTCAACTTAAATAACCCCACACTCCTTGTGCTAATAAATTCTGAAATGTTGCTTTGCAGCCTATATAATAGTAAATCCTCCTTCCTTCCTTTTTAGTTCCCCTTGTATAACCTTGATTTTACAAACTGCCTAGGAATCTGTAGCAACACAAGGAAAAGAAAACCAGGCTTCAGTTTTTTTGTACAAATTGTGCAAGCTTCTTTTGAAGAACGAATCTTCTTTCTTAGAACTGAAGGGGTGTTGATTTAAAAAACAATAATTTCAAAAGTTTGTGCATTGAGCCACAGTGGCTCAGTGGTTAGAATGCAGTATTGCAGGCCGTTTCCATCTACTGCCAGGAGTTTGACCCCGATGAGCTCAAGGTTGACTCAGCCTTCCATTTTCCCGAAGTCAGTAAAATGAAGATCCAGATTGTTGAGGACAATGAGGACTCCCATGTTGGGGGCAATATGCTGACATTGTAAATCGCTTAGAGAGTATTGTGGAGCAGTATATAAGTCTAAGTGCTATTGCTATCGATTGCCTCAAATAATTTCTTTCAACAAGCATTTTATATGTAAGAGAGAAAGGATTCATTCTGAACCTAATCCAAAATTTTAGTTAAGTTATTAAGGACAATATGAACTATCTAGACCTATAATCCTAGTTGGCTGCCCCCATTCTTTCATATTAAGTGGCATTGGGGAAAGCTATACCCCAGAGCAGGGTATTAAACATCTCTTAAACACTCAAAGAGCCATTTGGACTCATTTCCCACAGAAAAGAAAACATCAGGAGCCATAAAACCCATCCCATGCCTGACTATTTCTTGAATGACCACAAAACTAGCATATGTAATTGAATTAAACATTCTTGTTTTTCTTCTGAAACTTTTATTTTCTTGGATTTATCCATGGTTGTCCTACTAGGGGTTGAAAAGCTCAATAAATGGTGTGCTGGAGGCTGTTGTACATTGCTGGTTGTGACACATATTTTTAATGACAAGGAGCCACAGCAGAGGAGGTGAAAGAGCCACATGCAGCTCCAGAGCCGCAGGTTGCTGACCCCTGCCCCAGAGTGTAATTTGTGGTGAGTGATAGAACAGTGATAGAATAGTTCCCAATACCACTTCCTGAATTGGCAGAGATGGCTAAATTGACCATTTTGAGCAAAGAAAAGAATATAAGTACTTTTGTTTCTGAGGGAGGTGGTGGTTCAGTCGTTAAGATGCTGAGCTTGTCGATCTAAACGTCGGCAGTTCAGCAGTTCAAATCCCTAGTGCCACGTAACAGGGTGAGCTCTCGTTACTTGTCCCAGCTTCTGCCAACCTAGCAGTTCGAAAACACGTAAAAAAATACAAGTAGAAAAATAGGGACCACCTTTGGTGGGAAGGTAACAGCATTCCATGTGCCTTTGGCATTTAGTCATGCCGGCCACATGACCACAGAGACATCTTCGGATAGCGCTGGCTCTTCGGCTTTGAAATGGAGATGAGCCCCTAGAGTCGGGAATGACTAGCACATATGTGCGAGGGGAACCTTTACCTTTTTTACTTTTGTTTCTACATGGAGACCGCTTCTGGACTTTGTGCTTGAGGTGGGAAAAAAATGAAACTTTGATTTTGAGTTTTGCTGATGAGATTGATTTGTTGTTGTAGAAATGGCTAGTTTATATTACTATGGAAAAGTAAAAAGTTGAGGTTCAGTGTTAATGCTTTATTCTACTGCAACAGAGGAAGTCGAAAGTCAGTGTCTTCTTTTTTCTTTTCCCCCCTCTCCTCCTCACTTTTCGTTCCCCTTTCCCTCCCCACCGTGTCCTACTATTTTCTTTTGTATTTTTGTATTTTATTCTATAATCTAATAAAATGTTATAAAACTGAATACCATTTCATGAATTGAACAAGCAAAACCACTATCAGCGCAGTGTCTAACACGGCCTGTGTTACCAAAAACCATTGAGAGATCAAGTAGGATCCATCAAGATACACTCTTTGCAGGAGGCCAAAAATTAAGGTGAACATGGTTGGTTCCATGTCCAAACCAGGCCTTGCTCCAGACTGACAAGGGTAATGATAAGTGTTTCTAGAATATCTTCAGCTGCCAATCATAACCCACTCAGGTATTATATCCAGTAAAGAGGGATTTGTGTCTGTCCAGAAGCTGGAAAAATCTTCTAAATTTATTTTAAAAATGATATGCTATTCATTCATTTCGAAATGGTTCTGAGTTGCTCAGAAAAATATAAAACCACACAGCAGGTATTGCTTCTACATTTGCACTGATACCCAATAACAATCCAGACAAAGCCACGTTCCTTTCTCTCTTTTTTTAATGGCATGTTTCCTATTTCTTTGTTTTGCAATTTTGTATTTGATGGCAAATGCACAAATAATGGCAACTGAAAAAGTAATAAATCTATTGTAATTGATTTCTCTTTATATCATTTTGTGGCTTTCCTAAATAAGACTTCTATGGTATAGCATAGGCCTTTGTGAACTAGAAACTACTTCATCAAATTAAGGTTCTCAGATGGTTGGAGATAGTTTGTAAACAGTGGAGTCAAGGGAAACTGAAAGAATAATTATTAAGAAAACTCATAGTTATTTGTTTAACTGTAGAATCAGAGGTGGGTTTCAGCAGGTTCTGACCAGTTCTGGAGAACCGGTAGCAGAAATTTTGAGTAGTTCGGAGAACTGGTAGTAAAAAGTCTGACTGGCCCCACCCCCATCTATTCTCTGCCTCCCAAGTCCTAGCTGATTGGGAGGAAATGGGGATTTTGCAATAACCTTCCCTTGGATTGGGGAGGGAATGGAGATTTTACAGTATCCTTCCCCTGCCATGCCCACCAAGCCACACCATGCTCACCAAGCCACACCCATAGAACCAGTAGTAAAAATGTTTGAAACCCACCACTGTGTAGAATGATCCTTCTAGTCTAGTAGTTTAGAATCTCCTTCTTTATAGCTTGTGTTCTTGTTTCTCAAATTCTCAAAGTAGCATTGAGATAGTCTATGGTTTCAGCTGAACAGTCCATGTAGCTAATCTATAACGGAGTAACCACCACCAGTGTCCTCCACTATCAACATACCTCTTTTTGCCTTACTGCATGATATCATGGAAAGGCAGAAAATGACCGTGGTGCTCAGAATACAACTTCCTCAGCTGAGCAAAGGAAAGAGTCAAATGGTAAACTCTCTGGAATTCAGCATCTTAAAATCACAAAGTATGATGTTTTGAGATGCTGGCAACTGAGCCAGCAGAAAATTAGCTCCACCACCCAAGTAGGGGAGCATCATGCAAACATGATTATGCTAGACAGGGAGCAGCACCTATATCCAGGTAGAAGGTCTCCTGACAGACTTGAACATTACAAATTCTGCATGTCATGTGGTGGAAAGAGAACTGGAAAAAGCAGAACACTTTAAAGAACTTTGGGTTCCAACTCCTCCACAAGTTTTTAAAAAATTAGGTAGATTCCTCAGAGACAACACCACTGTTTTTCTGACCTAGATTTTTCAAAAATAAGTCATTATTAATTATTTCCCCAGTATTTTCCTAGTAAAATATATACACTTCCTAGTTAACAAGATTTGAGCAGTCAGTACATGAAAAATCACTTTGGAATTTAGGACTCTGCAATATGTTTTGTTTCTTTCTCTGTTAGATACACTGTAAAAAGAATTTCTAGAACAGATTGCATCTGAATGTATGTACAGGTTTAAGCTCTCACAACTTATATTTGGCAAGACTTTCTTTGAATTTTACTTCCTTTTCTTTGACTTTATTTCTTCCTCTGTCTCATGTTTGATCAGCCTGCACCTCTGAGTTTGTTAATACCTTTTTTTTGCCTTCTCAATACCTTGCCTTCCAAAACAGATCCCAATAGGTTATATTACCATAGTTCTCGAATTTAAAACTGACATGTACCCATATTGTTATTAAGCTGAAATTACCTTCCTTGTGATAAGGCTTACAAGTTCCTTTTGTTTCCCTTTACTCACTATGTTTCTTTTTCAGCCCATGCAATATTTTAGGACAGTGGCAATCTGTAGACATCACCCAGTTGGTCTTTACAGAAGCCATATTAAAGCAAATAGACAATAGCTTCGGGAATTGCCAAATTTTATAAGATTTTGATTCTTTTATCCAAATTTTTGTGAGGCTAGGAAAGAAGCACCAAAATCTTATGATAAATTTTGGACACTATTTTTTTTTTAAAAAAAGAAACATTAATTGAGGTCCTCTGGAAATCCTATGGTGGAATCACACATACTTTGATGCCTGAAGGTGCTCCATTAATGATTCTGGATCACAAAAGATTTAGGTGACAAGATGGTTAGATATTGTCATTGCTATTACAATCACCACAAGAACTTCAAGATGTAGTTATCCAGCAAATGGTCCAATGGGATTGTTATTCATTAGGTCATAAAAGAAAAATCAGGAAGTATTACTTGAGTATAATAGATATACCTAGTCCTCCCTTATTCATTGTACCAAACATACAGTGAGCATATCATATCGCAAATAGTTGGGGCCAGGCAACTCCTCAGAGTAGCCCTGGCCAGTTTACTCTTCCAATACATCATGTTCACCTCTTGATGATTTTAATCTGTAGGTTTGGAACATAGATGATAAAGAATCAGTCTCACAATATGAAGGTCACCTTCCTCAAAGAAAACAAAGGGTGGGAAACAGTGGTGGGTTGCTACCAGTTCTCCCTGGTTCTTGTGAACCGGTAGTGGAAATTTTGAGTTCGGAGAACCAGTAAATACCACCTCTGCCTGGCTCTGCCTCCAATCTATTCATTGCCTCCCAAGTCCCAGCTGATTGGCTAGAAGGAAAAAATCAGGGCTCACTTGACAAAGAAGAGGAAAAAAAACCAAGACACCTTAGCTTTAAATTGAGATGCCAAGAAGCCTCCCAACTGATTGGCAAAAAACTGATCCGCTCCTTGTAAACTGCTTGGTGGTGGTCGATTGGCAATTGAGGCCAAGCTGCCTGAAAGTGGTTTCCGATGCTCTCGGTGGTGACAGAGCAACAAAAAACTGTTTAAACCGCGGTGCTGCAAAGGGCAGCCCTACAGCTGATCAGTGGTAAAAGGCAGTGTGGTGGTAGACCAGTGTGCTCCAAAAACAAATAGGTAGACTGGAACGCTCCAAAAACAAATGGGTAGACCGATATGCTCCAAAAACAAATGGGTAGACCAGTACGGCTCTGCAAGCAGTTAAAAGCCTGGTAGACCACTACCTCTGCTAAATCCTAAATAATTGTTTGTTACATGACCATCAAACCACACCCACAAAATAAGCCACGCTCACAGAACCGGTAGTAAAAAATTTTAGAACCCACCCCTGGTGGGAGAACATGTGAATACACATTCCTCTTGTAGGGAAAATTCCCATTTTTTGGAGGAATTAAAAACTGAATTTTCAATTCCTTACATTGATCTGCCACTAAATTTCCTATTTAGGGCTAGGGGAGGGAAGGGGAGACTACTTAAGCTGCTTCCAAGTTCAGATAACTAGTTTTTTCTAGGGAACATCCCATAACAAAACTTAGACAACAAAGAGAAAACTATCAGAAAAACATTTTATGTTAATAGACCAATACATTTTTATTGTATAAGATGAATATAGAAAATGTCCACTCAGCAAGATAATTGCTCTATGAAATTCTAAGGCGGCCATGGAAGGAATTCAAATTGAGCAAAAGATACTGGTCCCAACTGGACTTTCTCCTCAAAAGCATCCTTCTGATTCCTAACCAGATGTTCACCAGTTGTGATAGGAGGAGGCAATTTTGGGGCAAACTGCCACCCAGCTTCCCATATGAGGAACATTGGTCACCATGACTAGAATGGTATGGTAGAATCACAAATGAGTGGTAGTGAGGGCTATATTATTATTATTATTATTATTATTATTATTATTATTATTATTAATCGCACAGTCAGCCAGATGTTCAGATTGGGTTTTAGCATTTTTGTCTACCAATCAAGTCCTTATCAAGGACCTGGGATAGGCAAATCTGAATGTTTGATGATGTTACAGATATCATCTCAGGATGGAAGCAGTTCCAAGTAAAGCCGCCTTCTGCAATTGACTGATGGCAAATTTGTCAATGCCGATGGTGTTCAAGTGGTGCGCCAGTTGTTTTGGGACTGCACCGAAGGCACCTATTACTATTGGTACTACCCTTGCTTGCTTTTGCCACAGTCATTCTATTTCTATTTGTAGGTCTTTGTATTTTGTTACCTTCTCGAGTTCTTTCTCTTTTATTCTTCTGTCTCCAGGGACTGCCATATCCACTATCCAAACCTTTTTGTCTTTCTTATTGACAACTGTTAAGTCCAACAACAACAACAACAACAACAACAATAATAATAAAACTCATTTTAGATACCATTGATTTTCACAATTATGATCAGAAGATACAGAAAAGAAAATTGGGAGTGTAAGTAAACTTGAGTTGTCACCTCTGATACTATGCCTCTATTGATTCTGCAAGGATGGAGTGTAGACCATGCCAGATGGATCCCTACATTTACTGTATGTTACACTAAAACTTAGCACTGCTTGCATATGCAGCCCATGCAAATATAAATCTCTTATCAATGGGATCCTCAAAAGCATAGGAACCCCAATGGTTGAACAACGCCAGCAATTTAGTGAAATCAACAATTTTCTCACCCCTATTTTAAATACTTTGCCCCCAAAAGGTACAAACATCTCTAAGCAATCACAATTCCAAGCTGCAATGTAAGACTGAAAATAAAGATGGGTTAGTAAGAAAAACTGAAAGACAATATGAATGGAATTTGATTTTCTTCCACCTTTTCTTTCCCAGGCAAAAAAAAAATCCTGAAAACTGAGTTTTGAGCAAAAGATACACTTTTCATATCCTGGCAACTTTATACTCTGTTAGTTTGTTTCCTGCCTGTCTGCCTACCTATCTTTATCTCACCTTTATTACTTTTATAAATATTCCTTCCTTCTCCTATTTTCCCAATAACAACCACCCTATGAGTTGAGTTGGGCTAAGAGAGAGAGTGACTGACCCAAAGTCACCCTGCCAGTTTTCATGCCTAAGGCGGGAACAGAACTCACAATCTCCTGGTTTCTAGGCCAGCACCTTAACTGCTGCACCAAGCTGACTCTCCTATATTACCCAAGAATTTGTGCCAATAGTGCCCATACAGAAAACACAAGTTATTAAAACTGAAACCACATTTCTTAAATTTCTGGAACATCATTCACCAAGGTTGATTAGCAGGAACCAGAGAGAGGAAATTTTCAGAGCTGGCACAGCAAACACAAGGGCTGTTGAGTTATGTGCAGGGCTGGGTATTGTTATGAAGTCATGGCCATAAGTGTATTCTAATTGGCACCCACTGTGCAATGTTTTCAGGATTCTACATGTGTGGCATCAGTATTTTTAGGTGAGCAATGATTTCTGCATCTCTTGTAATGATGCTGATTCTGCCACGGGGCTGAATGTAAGACTGCATTAACTCTGTAACAATAGCCATTTAGCATATTGGGACCATACAGTTGCCCTGCCCATGAATTTACCAGTCTTTGTAAACTCCTATCCTGTTTGGTTCAGTTCTTTCTAGGAGAATTATGCAAGCCATGGTGATAAATGGCTGTATGTTTGTACAGTACCTAGCACAGCCATCTTCTATTCAATGATAACCTAGTAATCTTACATATTTATATGAACCACTAGTATAGTAATTATAGGGTGTCATAAGTTTCACTTTAATTAATGTTTGGGATCATTTGGGGACAAAACATAACTACAGAAAGTCCTAGAGACCAAAATACAAGGAAAGATAATGCTAAAAGAGGGAGGAATTGCTGTTATATATGCAACCCTCTTCTTATTCTTCTGCAGGTTTGTGAGAAGCGTAGGCAGAAGCGATTCTGATTTGTCCTAGGGAAGGAAATGCTCACCCCTTGGGATCTAACTCAACGCAGCATGGTGTTTCATAAGCTGTTGAACTTCAATTCCCATCAGCCCTAGAAAGCTTGGCCCATTCCAGATAGAAACTCCCATTAGAGACTGGCTTGAGTCTCTATAATGGGTGAAAAAGCTTCAAAATGGCTACTAAAGTTCAGCAATAACTGAACTTTAAGCAAACTCCACAGATACATGATCTGAGCTGGCAATGATTGATCAGAAAAGATTCCAAATTGCTCAATAAAATCATCAAGGCTGCTGTAAAAAAAAAAAGGGCAGATTTCATGTTTGGCCCATTGCAAATAAAAGACAGAGCAATGGCTTTGCGTAAGTATCTGATGGGGCCCCATTTGGAGGACTCTGTACAATTCCGGTTATCATATCTGGAAAAGAAAATGATAAAGAGTTGGAAAATGTACAAAAAATGGAAGGAACTGAATGATTAGGAGTTAGAGAAGATCCCCACTGAGGAAAGTTTGATGGGTAAAAGAAAATACGAAAAAAGCAGGGGTGAAATCCAGCAGGTTCTGATAGGTTCTGGAGAACCGGTAGCGGAAATTTTTAGTAGTTCAGAGAACCGGCAAATACCACCTCTGGCTGACCCCAGAGTGGGGTGGCAATGGAGATTTTGCAGTATCCTTCCCCTGCCACGCCCACCAAGCCACGCCCACAGAACCAGTAATAAAAAAATTTGGATTTCACCACTGGAAAAAAAGGTATAAAAAATATTGGGCTCAGGGGTGGGAGAAGGCAGGGGATACATAAGGAAAGACAAGGAACAAAAATGGGCTGAAGTAAACCTCCCTGTATATACTTGCATATTTCTCACACAGTGTAAGAATTCAAAGTTTTCTGTTAAAGCTACACATGGGGAAGTTCAGAATAGATAAAATGCAATGCATAGCTAGACTGTGGAATTAACTGCATAGCTTAGGTTTTAAGATCAACCTGCACAAATTCACAAAGAGTGATCCTATGGCTACCACTGTTGATGGTTGTCTGATTGGTTCTGCAATTCCTTGTATACTTTTGGGCCACAAAATATGAGACCAGATAGGCCTGGCTGATTCAAGAGAAGTCATCTATTGCTCTTCTGTTAGAAAAACATGGTTGGCTCTTATTTCAAAAATGTTTTTTCAAGGTTATGCAGCTTGGAAATCTCTTTTCTTTTTCTTTTTTATTTCTTTTCCTGTTATTTTTCTTGATTGTGCTTTCAAACAACCATTAAACTAAATTTTAAAAATTGTGGTTGGTTATTTTGTGATTCATGCAAATGCTTATGGTTCAAAAACCCAGCAATTTTAATAAGATGCTTCCTGAAGGCAAAGCATACAACTTGGTGGTTTCATAAGCTGTTGAACGTCAATTCCCATCAGCCCTTGAGATTTTGGCCCATAGTCAAGCAGAGTTTTCCAGCACTGCACGTCAGGGATGGTTGCATAGGTGTTCGATTTATATTCCTGCAAATGTAATGTTCTGTCTAGGAGGCACTCAATAGCAAAGTACCAAACAAGAAGTTGGATCAGCCAATTAGCATAGAAGATTAGCATCTCTGCACAATGCACAGTTGGGATTTGGGAGGTGTTGCATTGGCCTCTCTGTAGCCTTCTGCAACCTATACTTACCCATCAATCCTTTCACAATGTAGGTGTGCAGGAATGTCTATGTGTAGTTGTGGGCCATTTTAAATCAGAATATTGGGAGCTGTACCTGAGTCACACATAGATGGTGACAAAGTCCTTTTCCCTGCCTAAGGTGATTGACCATTATTTTCTACACTTTTTGACACATTATTTTCTATAGAGGTAGTCCTCTATGACCACAATTGAGCCCAACATTTCTGTTGTTAAATAAGACAGTTATTAAATGAATTTTGCCTGATTTTATGACCTTTCTTGCCACAGTTAAGTGAATCACTGAAGTTCTTAAGTTAGTTACAGAGTTGTTAAGTGAATCTGGCTTCCCCATCGACTTTGCTTGTCAGAAGGTCACAAAAAGTGAGCACATGATCTCGGGACAGGCAACTGTCATAAATACAAGTCAGTTGCCAAATGTTTGAATTTTGATCATGTGACCGTAGGGATGCTGCAACGGTCATAAGTGTGAAAACAGTCATAACTCACTTTTTTAGTGCTGTTGTAACTTTGAACGGTCACTAAATGAACTGTTTTTAGTCAAGGGCTACCTGTGCTTCTCTAGCAATTCTCAGAAAGCTGACATAATCTAGCACTTTTGCCATGCCCTATCCTTAAGAGATACTTCAGGGATAGAAAGATTAAAGCTCTTCTTTTTTTGCATCCTATAATCCTGATAATTATTGGCTTTCCCATGATTGCTGTGTCTCTTATCAAATATGCAGGTTAAATTCTAATACTTATTTATCTGATTGGCCTTATTCCCTTGAGTTCGACTCATTTACATATAAAAATTTGTTACAGCTTTTTCATTCTATCATCCTTTTGCTAAGCATCTTTAGTGAAGTGAAGAAGGAGAAAGAAAAAAATGTGTCCGTGCTCCAGGGGTGAAATGTTCCTGGTTTGGACCGGCTCGGGCGAGTAGGTAGCGATGGCAGTGGGCAGTTTGGAGAACTGGTAGCAAAAATCCCTGCCCCCGCCCCTCATATCCAGCTGAGCTGCGCAATCATCAGAGCCTTTTTTTTCTTTTAAATGGCTCTGACGAGCCAAGCTCTGATGATCCCAGCTGAGTTGCCTGCCGATCGTCAGAGCCTTTTGAAAAAAAATTTTACATGGTTTTACATGTAAAAAATGGTTTTAAAACTAAAAAAAGAAACCCAGTCACATTACCCTCCCCCCCCACCAAGCCACGCCCACAGAACCCGTAGTAACAAATTTTAGATTTCACCCCTGCCATGCCCTAATATGATATGGCCTGCTTATGAAATGGAGTATTCCTATTTACAAATATAAGAAATATTACATCAAGGATGGTCTCAGCAGATGACAATACCTGATTGATATCTATGCTTCGAAGCTATGCAGGGTGAAGCCTGATTAATATTTGGATGGTTCTAAACTATTGCTTAGACTGAGAAATCAAAGAAAAGAGATGTCAGGGGAGAAAACTGTAATGATGAGAATCTGTAATCACCAAGTGTTGATCTGGACTTAATGGAAATATTTAACTTTTACACAAAACACTGCATCCAATAGTATTCAATTGTAATATACTGTGAAACACTAACAATTTGGTTACACTTCTGTACATTTAAGGAGGTAAGCAGTAATGAGCTGGTGAAACCCTTATTATGGGCAGAGGTTACATTTTGGATTCAAGTATTGCGCTTTCTCTCAATTCATAGTTAACCCCGTTTTGAAAAAATGGTCATTATATAATACTTTCAACCAAATTACAATGGATCGTTATATAATACTTTCAACAAACTTACATAAGATATTGAAACAATTTTTACCAAGACTTCCCTGAGTCCTCTAAAATGATAGCTTGATTTATTTTACAACTTTTTATTTCCAACTTTGTGCTGGACACGTAAGATATACTTAAGTTTCATTTACTTTGACTGCAGACTGTTCTGCTACATTGCTTTCACATGGTGTACCATGGTTACAGAAGTAGGAAATATTTTTCTTACACAGATTGCTTTCACAATCTTGCTCATGTTTCAACAGCATTACACGCTTACGTAATTGCAGGTTTTAATCTAAGAAAAAATATCATGGTGTGCAGTCCCGCACAAGAGGTTCACCAAGAAATTTTTTTCTTAGATTTACCAGGCTTGCCGGAATATAAAAATACATCAGGTCTAGAATGATTATCGCTGTCAGGAAATGATGACAGAGTAGGAGAAACTATGAAACAGGCAGGTAAAGATGTCCTTGCGGATTTTTTTCGACTAGTTGTAGCCAACTTTAGGGGGGCGTTACTCATTTCCGTTTCAGGTGGTGAAACAGTGGAATAAAAAGTTTCACCAGACCTTAGAAAGGAGTCCATTTATAATGGCATAGCTCTAATCAACTTCTTCAAATGAAAGGCTTAGTTCAAAGTTAAGCACTATTTAAAATACTGCAAAATTCTTTGTGGTTTTTGCCAAAATAGACTGACAAAGTTACTCTTTGTGATGCATACCATTTTCCAATGACTAGGGAGACATATTAATTAATAAAGAAGTAATTACACCCAAGATCCACTCAGGTTTTCACTGACACCACTCCCTGTTTGCCAGATTCTCCTTCCTGTCCCACAAGCAGGTCTATTTTTTACACCTCCCATTCAGTAAGCAGTGTTGAGGTTAAGGCATCAAAGGAAAGCCTTGACAGTTAAAAAAAAAAATCAGGCCACAAAACTGACCTAATTCTTCAGATGATGCTTATTTATTTGTGGGTGAAAAGAAAGAGTTTACAAGGATATTAGAATAGCATGCTTGATTAAACTAAGGTTTACCTAGTATTGTGACGGCGAACCTATGGCACGCATGCCACAGGTCGCACACAGAGCCCTGCCCCAGCTCAGCCCCACCGCACATGCATGCATGCCTCCCACCTGCCACCTGGTTTTCAGATCTCTGCCATGCATGCGCTGGAGACGGGGCGCATGTGGGAGATGCGTGCACATGCATAGGGTGGGCCGCAATTGCGGGGGTCATGCACACATGTGTGGGTGGTGGGGGTGCATGGGGGTCACACATGCATGAACAGGGTCGCATGTGCATGTGGGGGCAGGGGGATGGGAGGAGTGTGGGGGTTGTGCACTCATGCGTGGGGGCGGGGTGCACGCTGGTGGGTGTGCACACATGCCAGGGGCAGGCACACGGGGGGATTGCGCATACATTGCATTATGGGTGCATGCATGCGCTTTCGGCACGCAACAACAAAAAGGTTAGCCATCACTGACCTAGCATATCACTGTAAATATGAGATGTACTCATATTTAATTCACTGAGCAGTAGTTTAGTGAACTCTAAGCACACGAAGCCACAAACTGGGCAAATTTTAGTCTAGTTTATTATGCGCAGTCAACCTATATCTAATCCTGGAATCTGTTCAAAGGCATGCCAGCTGGGTATCTGTCCTTTCAGCACATTAATGTGAAATCAAAATCATGCCTCTGACCCACCATTATACCACTAATGTTATATTTATTTATAATAATTTATATGTATTCATAATAATTTACCTTTACATTATTTTAATTATTACTTTACTAAGTCTGTATGCTGCCTGGTTTCCAGCAACTGATTTTGAGGAAGTTGTCAGGAGCTGAGCTGCTTAGATTATCTTCTGGTTTACCTGCTCTTCCAGAGGAAATGCATGAAAATAATTTTTCAGGGTGTCCTTGAAGCTACAAGGAATTACTGCCTGCTCCTTTTGACTCTCAAGATTTGCTACCTCATTCTTGAAGCCATAAAACCTCCATTCTTTAGAGAAGTAGTTTTTCCATATCCTTGATTAAGCTTTTTTTTTTCTTCCAGGAGTTGGAAGTGCATAGAAAGAGGGGGTGGGGATGAATCTGCTGTCTTTCCTCTATAACCGTGATGGTGAACGTATGGCACATGTGCCAGAGGTGGCACACAGAGTCCTCTCTGTGGGCACACATGCCATTGCTGGTGGTGTTCTGGTTTACAGTGCGCACAAGCGCACAGGACAGCTGGTCCGCATGCGCTAGACTGCCAGAAAATGGCCTGAAAACAGCCCGGAAAAGGGCCTGAAAATGACCCAAAAAATGTCCAAAAAGCAGGCATGCGTGTGCCAGAAACCCGAAGACCAGCTGACTGGCCCACGCATGCGCACCGGCCAACTGGTTTTCTGGTTTACGGCACTCCAGCATGTGCACGTGCATGCATGCGCATTCCAGTTTGGGCACTCAGTGCCGAAAAGGTTCGCCATCACTGCTCTATAAGATAACAGAATAACAGAGTTGGAAGGATCCTTGGAGGTCTTCTAGTCCAACCCTCTACATGAACAGGATATCCTATACCGTTTCAGACAGGTGGCTGTCCAGTCTCTTCTTAAAAGCCTCCAGTGATGGAGAGCCCACAACTTCTGATGGCAAGATAGTCTGGATGAATGAACAATTTGAAATGTTCAGCTACCAATGCACACTGTGAAAGTGAGAATATAGCTCTTTCCCATTCTCCTTAACTCTACAATGGGGGTGGGGGGAACCTTACTTATAGAAGCTCTCCCCCTCCCCCATTCAACTACTATCAGGTCATTTTATGGTAGTCATTTTGATACAGTAGGTTTCAGTGCCCTGTGTTGCTTTAACTTTTAGGCCATACAAGTTAGACCTGCAAAATTTTAATTTCCTGCACAGCTATTCAAGGTGCAAAAGTTCTCCTCATCCTCTTCATCTTCCTTCATCATGAGGTGGATTAAAAGTTGTTTGTAGCTTTTCCTTAAAACTGTCTTCTCTTGACCTGCACTACTGATGAAGAAAATATGATTCTTGATCATTTACAAATGTTTTGTTCTATAAGAGAAATTATCCAGAGAAAATTATGGAAAAAAGAAGTGAGTTCTGAGCCACTATTTAAAAAAAGGCAAATAGATGTGAAAACTTTTTCTAAAGCTAGGAATGATCAAGTTTTAATGCTTTCTATTTTCTACTAGAGCTAGAAAAATCAGATAATGAACCTTATCACATGAATCATTTTTATCTGTTCCTTACAAATCATCTCTAAAACATTTCTATAAATTTCAATTAGCAATGAAGGCAGAATATAAATTAGTTCTAGTTTGAAGACAATATAAGGAAAGCCCAAACATATTCAAACTATTATGTTTTCTGCTTTCATTTGAAATGTATTTTAGAATAAACATGAACTGAAGTCATAAATACCCAAGGTGTTGTCCCTAGAAGACTTTGGTAATTATGTTGTTGTATTTAACCTGTACCAGTTTTCAGGTAAGTATAAAAAGGTTAACCCTCTTAAGGGAAGTGAAGTAATAAACATCAGACTCAATTATGCAGGATGAGGACTATCTGTGATCAAGGACTCCTATGTTTTGTTTAATAAAGTAATAATTATTTCAGCATATTATGATGAGGAAGGATTTAATTCTATCTGTCCATACTGCTTTCTTAATTAAAATCAGGAAACACCCTGATTCCTATTTGCCTTTGATCAGAAATTTCCTCAACTGGTCAAAAAAGACAAGATGGCAGCCATGATCACCATCTTTTCTTTTTAACTCCACTTCCACCAACAATGTCAAACCCACCCACCCCCAGCTTTGATGAAAAATGAAGAAGGGGAAACGGAATTAATCCTTTTTTTCTTAGAGATACATAATTGTTGGGAATTGTTGTAAAAAGAGAATTTTACTAGTAATGAAAAAGAAGAAAGAACTAATATCATGTAGATAATCTGGGAATTTATGCAACTTAACCCTATATATACATATACATATACATATACATATACATATACATATACATATACATATACATATACATATACATATACATATACATATACAT
>WNWU01000030.1:4830508-4909460 GCA_012654045.1 Ptyas mucosa | reverse complement strand
TACATATACATATACATATACATATACATATACATATACATATACATGAGGGATGCGGTGGCTCAGTGGCTAAGATGCTGAACTTGTCGATCGAAAAGTCGGCAGTTCAGCGGTTCAAATCCCTAGTGCCGCGTAATAGGGTGAGCTCCCGTTACTTGTCCCAACTTCTGCCAACCTAGCAGTTCGAAAGCATGTAAAAAATGCAAGTAGAAAAATAGGGACCACCTTTGGTGGGAAGATAACAGCGTTCCATGTGCCTTTGGCATTTAGTCATGCCGGCCACATTACCACGGAGACATCTTTGGGCAGCGCTGGCTTTTCGGCTTTCAAATGGAGATGAGCACCGCCTCCTAGAATCGGGAACGACTAGCACATATGCGCGAGGGGAACCTTTATCTTTTATACACATACATACATACATGCATACATACATACATACATACATACATAATAGTTGCATCTATTTCTCCAATCCAGCAGGAAGTATTTCAGCATGAAAACATGTACATGTATATGTACAAGCAAGTACATGTGAACACCCATAAATATACAGCACCTGCACATGAAGACAGAATCAGAGAGTATGCCCATTGCTGTCCTACGCAGCCTTGTTATTTTCAATGACCTTGAGAGTCAGGTGGCATATAATTTTAATTTTATTATTACTAACTTCAAGAACTCTGCAACAGGGAAACAGATACTGGAAAGCACTACATAAGTGAAATGTAACCCCAGTCAACTTTCCTGAATACGTGCAACTAAGCCAAGCAAGCATTGCCAGAGGCAATTCCACTGTTCGATGCCAGGGCTTTTTTTTTTTTTAATTAAACAGCTTCAAGGCTGGATTAGCATGTTAATTACACCATTTGAGTGACAATGCATTTTTTAAAAAAGAAACACAAGTGCTTTCTGTTCTGTTATGTGGCATCCTGTGAAAGGGTTAAGTTGCTTCACAGGTGAGTGCATAAATTCCCAGATTATCTATCCAAATATCCCTCTCCACTATCCAGGCTTGGAAAAGTTTCTATTAGTGCCTCTGGGAGACATTTTCAAGCCTAACTAAAATGTGAGTATTGAGGGAATCACATCAAGCAGGAAAATAGGAGAGGAGAGGGGCTTAACAGGTGGTATCAATTCCAGGCTGCGAAAATCCAGATCAGTACTAGAGGGCAACAAAGCATTAGAATTGTCTGGATCTCTTTGCTGCTGATTTAGTAACCATCTGGATTTTTGCAGCCGGATAATAGATTGAGTAGCTTCTAACTGTGATCCAATATAATCAGCCACCATTCTTCAAGTTAGCTTGAAAGGACACAAATGGGGAAAAAAGTTTCTTTTCAACTATTGACTTCAACTATTAAACTATTACCAAAGGACCAAGCTAATGGTGTAAACTGGTCAGGGAGCACACACGGGTTGCAAATGAGAACCAGTTTAGTGTAGTGGTTAAGGTGCTGGCCTAGCAACCAGGAGATTATGAGTACTATTCCTGCCTCAGGCATGAAAGCCAGCTGGGTGACCTTGGACCAGTCACTCTCTCAGCCTAACCCACTTCACAGGGTTGTTGTTGTTGTGGGGAAAATAGAAGGAGGAAGGAGTATTATTGTATGTTTGCTGCCTTGAGTTATTTATCTCAAAAAAAATCTAATAAATCAATCAGGAATCAACTATTAGTTGACATGAAGGCAAAAATAGGGCATTGAATAGCATTTCTTGCCCTTTTTTTCCCCTTAAACTTGAAGGCGCCACCAAGTCTGCACATCCATCTCTTCCTTAAAGTTTTTGCAACACTTAATGAGGTTGCTGAACTCACAAATGATATGTATCTATTATGTAAATGGAGGGCCAATTGGTTCAGCGTTGAATTATCTCCATGTGAGCTCTTGAGAGAAAGATTGTAAACACCGAGCATCAACTCACAGGAGGCAGAGTTGTTCAATATACTTGCCATGTACTACCGAGTAGCCTCTTAGATATAAGAAAATAGCAATAGCACAATAAATGTATATACCACTTCCCAGTGCTTCACAGCCATCTCTAAGTGGTTTACAGAATCAGCATGTTGCCCCCAACAATCTGGGTCCTCATTTTACTGACCTGGGAAAGATGGAAGGCTGAGTCCACCTTGAGCCAGTCAGGATCGAACTCCTGGCAGTGAGCAGTGAGTTAGCCTGCAATACTGCATTCTAGCCACCGCACCACCACGGCTCCTCTGTGTCACCAAAACCTTTTTCCAGGATCCTCTGAGACAGATTTTTGCATATATCCCACAATTTCCATTCCAGTGGAATTTCTGTGATTACTTAGCTTTGCTAAATGTACCATATATAATAAATGTGGGAAGACAAAACTCCTGAGGTCTTGATGCAAAAAACCATGCCTTTCTTCCTATTCCTGTCTTTGGATGGATGATTGGGAGTTAAGAGGGCATATTGTGAATGCTCACCACCAGGCAAAATAATTCTATATATATCCACAAAGCTGTCCACCTCAGCTTTTTCGGTTTTTGTTTTCATGCACACTTTTAAATGCAACTTTGTCTAAAGGCTTGGCACTTTCTTAGAAATAAAAGCCAAGACTTCATTCTGCAGTACTGCAATCTCCTAAACTGACTGAAATACAGTGACACATCAGGAAGACTGAGGATGTAGCAGGCATCAAGGAAGGGTAATTGTAGGAACAGTGATTCTGAAAGATACCTTGTAGGGCCCTGTATAAAGATTATACAGATAGTCGACTTACACTTATCCGTTTACTGACTGTTCAGAGTTACAACAGCACTGGAAAAAAGGACTTACAATCAGTCCTCACACTTATGACCATCATTGCATCTGCATGGTCACATGATCAAATTTGAGTGTTTGGTAACCAAGCATGTACTTATGATGGCTGTGGTGTCTCAGGCTCATGTGACTGACATTGAGAGTTTCCCAACTGGCTTCCGACAAACAAAGCCAATTGGTCATTTAATGACCACATGATTCACTTAACAAGTGCAATGATTTGCATAACAACCATTGCCAAAAAGAGCATAAAATTGGGCATGGCTCACTTAACAATCGCCTTGCTTAGCAATAGAAATTCTGGTTCTAATTCTGGTCATAAATTGAGGACCACCTTTACTAGAAAGTGTAAGGCTACATATTTAAAAAGAAGAAATTCCAGGAATGGATCCATAGGCACATTAGTACTTCATATGTCATTTTATCTTTCTTTCACTCATCTCTAGTAGATAACATATATATAACCAAGCCTTGTGATTAAAAAACCCCATTTATTTATTTTATTTTATTATATTATTCATTTTATTTTATTATTTATTTTATTATTATTCTATTCTATTCTATTCTATTCTATTCTATTCTATTCTATTCTATTCTATCCCAGATTTTACTCCAGATTTGCTTTTAGTTGAACTCACAGTTGGCTTTCTTTCATAAATCAAAAGATTACAGTTTGCTCTTGTGACTGATAAAACCTTAGAATTTAGTAGCATCACATCAAAGCTAGCTTGAATATTGCTGACCATGCTAGGCCTATCAACTGGCAATTAACTATTCACCAGTAAATTGGATAAGATGCACCAGTTCCTTATATTGGAAGCTGGGTGATGAGCAAGTCATCTTTCGAAAGAAATCATCCCTAATCCCATAGAAGCCTTTTTCACAGGTGGTAATGGGGAAAAAATCTCTCCTTTTGGATAATTTATAAATAATTTCTCTCATTCTGATATTTGCACAGCAGAAAAATTAAGTAGTTGGTTCACAGGTATATTACACATTGCATTGCATTAGCAGGCAACAAGGTGCCATCCAGATTTTTAGGATCACAACATTAACATTCCATAGCCATTGCCTGACTTGGCTCAAGCTAAAGGGAATTAAAATCCCAAACCTTAGAATGCATTATCTTGCCTATCCCTTTCTGACTTGTTTCTTTAAACCGGTGAACTTTCAGTGCTGCTGGTAGTTCCCTTCTTGTACACAAGCTCATGTCCCTGCAGATGATTTCACTAAAGTGCAAAGCAATGGAGGAAGGTGGAGGCAGAAGAGAGGATTAAGAAAATTTCATTGGTTCAGCTTTGCTTTTGAGAGAGAGTTCTCTGACTTACCTGCATATCAGCACAGTAGAAATTAAAGGAAGTGGGGATGCCTTAGAAATCTAAATATATCGTTCTACCCATCATTCTCTTCCTCTAGGTCGGCAACCTTAAACACTCAAAGAGCCACAAAGGTTCTAACCGGAAGCCCCTGTTAAATTCTGAAGCCGACCGGAAGTCCGGTTCCCCCATCATAGTCTCCTCCTAGCGCGGCGTCCTTTTTCTTCTGCTGACCGGAAGTTTGGTTCCCCACTATAGAGTCTCCTCCTAGGGCAGCGTCCTTCCTCTGCTGACTGGAAGTCAGTTCCCCCACCATAGAATCTCCTCCTAGCACGGCATCCTTTTCCCTCTACCTGTCCTAACCAAAAGCCCGATCAATTGTGGAGCCGACCAGCAATAGGGAGCCACAGCTGAGGGATGAAAGAGCCACATGCGGCTCCAGAGCCGCGGGTTGCTGACCCCTGCTCTAGGTTCATGAAGCTGTATTCCCTCAAGAAGGCTGCTTGGCTATTCTCTGAGAAACACCTGAATAAAGCAGTGCTATAGGTGGAGCACTAATTACAGAAAGTTAATATACCAGCAAGCATGAGTGTGGCCACAACACCGATAAATATCCACTAATTACTTCTAATTTCCTTATTAACAACAGTTAAGCAATGTTGAGTTAAACAGCTGTATGTGCTTTTTTTCTAAGGCTGAAATCGTCAAGCATATTTTTCTTAGCAGAACTTATTTCAAGTCTCCTCAGCTATCCTTCTACACCATGTATGTTTTGGGGTTATTATGCATCTAGTATTTCCAGGAAAACAACTTTTTAAATGCTGCATGCCTCAGCTGTTAGAAATCTCCAGCAGATATTCTTAACCTGAAGTCCATGGACTACCAAAATGGGGGGAGGAAAGCGGTTTTGTGGGCAGATTTCAAGGAGTCATGAACTTGGATGGATACAAAAATACAGTTTTCTTTCACTATTTTATTACATCAGTTGAAATTATGTTTCCTAGAAGAGGCCTGTAGGTTCACCTGATTCTTAAAGGGATTCATGACACACACAAAAGTTAAGAACCCCTGAGCTGAAGCGTCCAGCTTTTTTTTTTTCAGAGGCAGGAACAGATAAGCAATACTTTTTCCTTCTTCCATTTTCTAATCCTTCCAATTGCCCCCCCCCCCCCATCAAATCTCCAGACTTCTTTTATTTTTCTTTGGACCTCCTTTGAGCCTTCTCTTCTCTGTTCCTAACCATTTTATTTTCCCAGCCGTTGTACATTACACGAGCCATTGCCAGCTCCTAGTCATAGCTGAAGATTCCAACATCCCATTTCTGTCTCTTCAGGTTGAGATTAAGGCCTCTTCTCCCCTTTCTCCTTGTACTTTGTCCCAGTATCCGATTAACTCTCAGAATTAATCACTTAGGTAGAGGAAGGCAGCATATGATAAAATATCCATGATTCCATCTTGTTTTTCAACTGATAGCTTGAGACAGTAGAAAATGAATTTATAAAGTACTTTGGGAGAGCTTGGAAGAGCCATGGTAGTGCAGTGGTTAGAATGCAGTTCAATTCTCATTGGCTCAAGGTTGACCCAGCCTTCCATCCTTCTGAGGTTAGTAAAATGAGGGTAATATGCTGACTCTGTAAACCGCTTAGAGAGGGCTGTAAAGCACTATGGAGCAGTACATAAGTTTAAGTGCTATTGTTATTCAAACACTAAGCACTCAGCAGCTTGGAGAGTGGAGCATCAACTGGAGAAAAGAAGAATCCACATATGACTTATGGGTCAGATAATTCATAACTGCTCTAGTATGTTGCATCAAGAATGCCTTGGAACACAATATATTTGTTGCACAAAAATGAAGTCTGGTGGCTAAATTTCTCATTTTGTGTTCCTTCTGCCCACCCTCATATTTTTTCAACTCTGTTGATTGTATCTCAGCTATAAACAGACACTCAGCCTCCATTTGTTTTGAGAGGCAGATATGTGGAAATAGCCAAAGGCTGTTGTTTTGGCAATAAAATCCCTTCAAGTACCTTCCAAACTGAAGAGTGTTGTGAAAGTTAAGAAACAAAATAAATATAATAGGGAGAGGAAAGTGTGAGCAAGAACAGATTTCACTAGAACAACAAAGAGACAATGGAAGGGTGTGTTCTTCAGGCTTCAAAAATCCTTCAAAGGATGTTAACTCTTCAGATGTTAGTGTCTCCCTTTAACACACTTTAAATAAATCTTGTTTGTCAAGTTAACACCTAAGTCATAATCTGAAAATATTGCCTCAAATATTTGAAATGAACCATTTCAAGAAATCTTTGCATCAATAATCTAGATGATTCCCAAGAGCATTGTATAAATTGAAATGCCTTATAACATCAAGATTATCTTTTAGATTAGCTATACAAATTAAAATCAAGGAACTCTTTATATTGCCAAGAATCTTGAACTGAAAAGGCTGCAGCAGCAAAAAAAAAAATTACCTCATTAAAAAAAACACCACACAACTACAGATACGCAGTAAGACTGCAGTATCAACAATTTCAGATTCCCAATTAAACAAAAGAATTGCTGTCATTCTGGGCTGTTAAAAAGACAAATGTTAAAAATCCTTGATCACCCCTCCTTTTAATTCTAGATGCATTTATTTTACGTCAATTAAAAAAAAACATTTTTATCTGAACATGCCGTTCAGATAAAAACAAAGATCTCCTATACCAGTGATGGCTAAGCTTTTTGCCATCACATGCCAAAAGCAGGGGTAGCGGGGGGGATTGCATGCGTGCCTGCCCACACCCATAATTCAATGCGCCCCGTCCCCCCACACATGCACACATGACTCCCGCCTCCCTCCGTTTTTGGCATGTGATGGCACAGTGGGCCTGGTAGGCCCGTTTTTTGTCCTTGTCAGACTCCAGAGTCTTTCTAGGAGCCTGGGGAAGGCAAAAACAGCCTCCCCTCCCCGGAGGCCCTCCGGAGGCCTGGAAACAGCCCGTTTCCCGACTTCCAGTGGGCCCAGAAGGCCCGAAAACCAGCTGGCCAGCACGCACATGGCGTGCCCACAGATATGGCTCCGTGTGCCACCGGTGACACCCGTGCCATAGGTTCACCATCACGGTCCTATACCATCATGATGGATATACAATATAACCACATTAACTATGACTGGAATTTCCATTGCTAAGTGATGCAGTCGAAAGCATGATATCATGTGACCCCTCACTTAGCAACAGCAATCCCACTGCACTCCCCAATGCAATTGCTACGCAAGGATAGTAAGTCATTAAGCAAGGGCTTCCTTGCAACTTCCTGCCAGCTTTCAGCAACCAAGATCATTGGAAGTTGCGAGGCTGGCAGGCAAGTAAATGACCACTGCTGGGTGGCAGGAGGTGCCAGTGTTTGCAGTGGTGTGCCAAGAACATTTTCAGGCCCAGAGGTGGCTGTTGCCAAATGGCGGAGATTTACTTGAGCGACTTGTAAGTTTCCCAGCCAGGTTCCCCATTGACTTTGCTTGTAGGAAAGCAGCAGGAAGGTCAGAAGTAGTGATCATATGGCAGCAGGGCACTACAATTGACATAAGTGTGAGCCAGTTGCCAAAAACCCAGATTGCAGTCATACAACCAAGAGGGTAGTGCAACAGTGAGAACTTTGAGGCTGGTCATAAGTGAAAAAATGAGAAATTTGCAGCAAATGCAGTAAGTAGGGTAATATCCAAAGAGGCAGTTTCAAAGAAAAAGCAAACCATTTGCTAAAGATAAGCAACCAAACCACTTTTTCAAAAGAAATGTAGTCCTGATGAAGAATTTAACAAAGAAAGTTAAACAACTAACTAAAACAAGTTAAAATAGCTAACTTGGAAATCTATAGCATAAAAGGTGAAATAAAGCTAGTGATATGGCTCACATAAAAATATTTTTAAAAAAACATACAGATTCAAAATGACACTCTTTTCTATTGTGTCAGCTCTTTCATAATGCAGTTCTGAATTGAGTTACCATTAAGTCCACTGGATATTTTGGCTAATCTCAGTGGGGATAATGTTTCAACAAAATTGACCTAATAAATTATTTATTTACAGATGGTATTTGAGGACAGTACTGGAGAGTTTCTCACTATGAATATGTGTATGACCTGCTGCATTGCTAGAAGGCTGTCCAGTGTTATTTAGGTAACATCATTATCACCAGAGGAAATAATTAACTTCATATGTTTGGTCTAGTTGTTAAGGCACTAAGCTAGTAAGCGGGAGGCAGTGAATTCAAGTCGCACTATAGCCATGAAATCCAGGTGGGTCACCTTGAACCAATCATTCTCTCTCAGCCCAATCTACCTCACAGAATTATTGTAGGGAAAATAGGAGGAAAACTGTGGGTTAGGTATAGCAATAGTACTTAGACTTATATACCACTTCATAGTGCTTCACAGCCCTCTCTAAGCTGTTTACAGAGTTAGCATATTGTCCCCCAACAATTTGGGTCCCCATTTTACCCACCTCCGAAGGATGAAAGGCTGAGTCAACTTTGAGCCAGTGAGAATTGAACTGTATTCTAACCACTGCACTACCATGCCTCTTCCAAGCTCTCCCAAAGTACTTTATCAATTCATTTTCTACTGTCTCAAGCTATCAGTTGAAAAACAAGATGGAATCGTGGATATTTTATCATATGCTGCCTTCGATCTGCTGAACTGCAGCTAGCAGCCAGCTGAAGTAGCCTGCAGTACTGCACTCTAACCACTGTGCCACCTCGGCTCTTGTTCACCACTTTGATTTATTTGTAAAAATTATAAAGGCGGTATACAAATAAATAAATAAAATATATAAAATCTCAAATCTTTGGTTGACAGGTCAACAGATTGTAGTCTCTGAGCACAGTGCAACTCAACCGAATTCTTTAAACCTAACATTTCATTATGGCACACTACAAAAATGTACAAAGTTCAAGTAGTTGTGAATGCCCTGGACCACAGTATATATCATAAATTATAGATTATAGATCACAGCTTCATCATTTTTTATAAAAAGCTTCTTGCCAGATTTAATCATCATGCTCTACTTCTTGAACGCTTTATTACAAGTGAAAGGAAGATGGCAGTGGACCAAATTGCAAATGAGCTTTCACAAAAGCAACATACACTGATGATGTTATCTAGCTGGGTAATGAAACGTATGCAAGAAAACAGCCAAGCATCAAGGAACCCACACTCAGAAACATACCACTACCCACACTTACCAATGAAATTGATTTCCGATGCTTCACCATATAGCATCAGCACAATTTTGTCACAAATCATGAACGATGGCAGTGAATACCCAGTAGCTTTCAGATCACCCTGTCACAGCTACAGAGAAAAGTAGAACACTGAACTGGGGAAATCTAGTGTTTCAACCAGTGTCTTTCACTGATTATCACATAGATACAAATGGATTGACTTAAAGGTTTGATTATAATGCCAAGAACCCTTTGCAACAATTTCTGAATAAAACATCCCGCTGAATTAAAAGCTTGCAAATATTTTATTTGCACATGATAATGCGGTACATGCAACAACAGATCAGACATCAGCAAGGCTTTTAGATCCTATCTTATACGATCAGTATAGTGGCGGGATGGGTGCAGTATATTGCTATTGGTTGTTTAAACATGTCTGTGATTTCTATTGTTACTTGAATACCTTGGACTGCCTGCATATATTTAATTCTTGCACATTCAAGAGAATTAGGGCTTTTGGAAGTTTCAGTAAACAAACTTCAGAAAAACTTACTTAAGACTCTATTGTCTTTATTCAATAGGAAGGAAACAACATTCCATGCCCACAGTTTACCTGAAATGCCAATGTTAATTATGGGAGTAGAGTTTGACTAATGAAACTAAACAAAGCCTTTTCAGTTTATGTGGCTCAGAATGTAAGATCCTGATCCTAAGTTTCAGGTTTTGAAGCACAAACAGAGATTGGAATGATATTATATTGGCTTGCTTTAAGCCATTTTTTTAAAATCTACAGAATAGTATATATTGTGTAGTGGGCATCAGTAGGCAAGAACCAGTAGGCAAGAACAGCATTTATTGACTCAAAAATGGACTGAGGAACAGCAGGCAAATGCCTGTAATTTATACTCTGGGCCCACAGGGTCTTAACCAATAATAATGCTTGAAAAACCTGCCCAAATATGGATGTTCAAAGTTCCCTCCCAAAACAGTTAGAGCTAACGGTGAGGGTCATCTAAAGGTTAGTTTCACTTTAGCAGAGCTAACAGTGAGGGTCATCTAAAGGTTAGTTTCACTTTAGCAGAGTTAACACAACTATATATATTCAATACATAACACCCCTCCCCCCTAGGATAGTTCTTATCCTCAATGCGTTCAACATTTATAGTCTTTGAGATAGGCTGGGGGCTCACGGATTATGGTGGACTGCCGCAATGTTACTGGAGAGTCCCCTTGAAGTGGAGTATTGTCAATTTCCAATTGGACAGAGTCTTGATGGCCATTTTGGTCACCCATGAGTGGCGGTGGCTCTATGGCCCTTGGTACCTCCGTTTCTTCGAAAGCAGGCACAGGTGGTATAGGCAGACTCGGAGCAAAACAGTTTTCTTGTGGGTCTGATAAAACCTCGAGATCCTCATCTGGGACTGGCCCGGCCTGCCGATGCCGTAACTGATCAATGTGGCATCTGATTGTACGATCTCTGGTCAGGCTTCTTGGCAGGCCTGGCAACTCCTTATTTGATTCTCAATGTCTTTATCCAGGCCTGGCCACCACCTGTAGCTCCTGGCTAGAGCCTTCATCCAAACAATCCCTGGGTGCCCCTCATGTAGGGAATCCAGCACCCTGGAGCAAAGACTGGGTGGAATGATGACCCTGCTGCCCCACAGCACACATCCCTTGTTGGGCTGACAATTCATTTTTCTGAGAAGCGTAGTGGAATTCAGGGCCTGGCTGGGCCTCTGGCCATCCCCTTAACACCCAGTTGAGAACACAGCTAAGCGTTTTGTCCATGGTGGCTTCAGCTGCAACGTCCCCTGCATGTAGGGGTGCTTCAGGCAGGTCCTGGATCACCAGAATATGACAAGCTGGGGTTGGATCCAGCTCATTCTGCAGTAGATGCAATCGGCTAAGAGTGTTGGCGTGGCCCATTTCTTTGCCCAGCTTGTGGACTAGCCAGTACGAGTATGCAGCCCTGAAAATGGACCATCGTAACATTTGCGGTGACAGGACCTGCAGTGTCTGTTTGTCGGCTGTGAAGAGACCGAGCAGAGGTTTGTGGTCCGCAAAGATGGTGAAGGTTCATCCATATAAGAAATCGTGGAACTTCTTAATGCCAGCCACTTTAGTGAGAGCCTATCTGGGCATAGTTCCTTTCAGCCAATGATAACATTCTAGAATAGTATGTGATGGGGGCCTCTCTACCATCTGGCATCCTGTGGCTTAGTACTGCCCCAATGCCATGTGGTGAAGCATCACAGGCTACTGTTACTGGTAGGGTTTCATTGAAATGAGCTAGTACGGAGTCCGAGGATAGCAATGATTTTACTACCTTGAATGCTTTATCTGGAGTGCTCGACCAGACCCAGGGTGCTTTTTTGTACAGTAGGCAGTGTAGCAGTTCTGCCAGGGCAGCCTTATGCGGTAAGAAGGAGTGGTAAAAATTTAGCAAGCCCAGGAATGCTTAAAGCTCTCCCTTGGATTTTGATGCGGGGGCTTGCTGAATTGTCTTTAGCTTTGCTTCAGATGGGTGGATTCCAGCAGCATCGATGCAGAAACCCAGGAATTCTGTGGATTCCACACCAATCTGGCACTTTTCCTTCTTTCCTTCTTAGGCTTGCCTCATGGAAATGTTGGATGTCATTAAAGTAGGGGCAGACACCGGGAATGTTCTTTAGTGTTTGTTCCATAACACAGCAAATAGGCACTGCTGTAATTCACTAGTATGCAGGCCACAAATGAGCCTGTCTCTGAGACAGTCTTCCAGATCAGGGAACTCACATTCGGCACGAAGCTTGGCAAAGAGCTGCGACAAACTCTGCTGCAGATTCCCCAGATCTCTGTTCTCGTTGCTCAAATGCATGGCGCCAGGCGATGATCAAGAGTCTAGGCTCAAAATGTTCCTGTAATTTTTTTGAGGTCTGCATAGGCCACTATCTCTATGCTTGCCGGTGCTACCAAGTTTTCAGAAATATCAAGCGTGGCTTGTCCACACACATAACAGGGTTGCCACCTTTAGGCCATCATCCGTGATCTGATTAGCCCAGAGATAGTTGTCTACTCGGGAGACATATGAGCTCCACTGTTCCAGGTGAATAATGTCGAACTCATTGAGTCTTCCCAGTTTGGCCATTTTGAGAAGGCCCTTGTGGCTGGTTAATGTAGGTGGCACTGGGCTGTACTTAGGAGTCCTGAGGATGGATCCCTCAGGTGCGTCTGTGCTTCCAGTGTGTCTTACTGGCGGGCAGAGCAGGGAGCGTGGTCCCACCAGGGCTTTTTTACCTGGTCTGACACCCAGTGATTTCAGCATGTCTCCAGTGTGGCTTACTGGCAGGCAAGGGTGAGGACTAGTATCACCCAATGATTTCAGTCTCTTGGTTAGCAGCAGCTCTCTCCTTTGCAGCATCCCATGCGTAGTGGGCCTCAGTAAGCAAGAACCAGACCAGCATAGCTACAACAGTATTTATCATAACAGTATATACTTTCAAAATTTATGTTCTGTCTATAATCAGTAACAAGGAATATGCAAAATTCATAGTTCTGAAGCTGAAACAATCTAGGAAACAGCTGAATGATTGATTTTTGTTCCAGAATGTACCAAACAACCCACTTAGAGGTGATCCACTGATTTTCCAGAATAAATCTTCCAGAATAGGAATTCCATCTTTCATAATGATGAGTTATACATACCATAAGCAGTAATCATTTTAGATTTCAGGTGGGCTGAGTCCCTAGCTCCGTACTCAGGTATCTGTTATGTTGAATTCTAACATTGAATTACGACCACAACTGATCCCAACATTTCTGTGGTTAAGTGAGACATTTGTTAAATGAATTTTGCCCCATTTTACAACCTTTCTTGCCATAGTTGTTAAATGAATCGCTACATTTCTTAAATTAGTAATACAGTTGTTAAGTGAATCTGGTTTTCCCATTGAATTTGCTTGTCAGAATGTTGCAAAAGACGATCACATGACCCTGGGACTCTGCAGGGGTCATAAATGTGAGTTCAGATGCCAAGCATCTGAATTTTGTTCATGTGACCATAGGGATGCTACAACATTTGTAAGTGTAAAAAATGGTCATAAGTCACATTTTTCAGAGCCGTTGTAACTTTGAACAGTCACTAAATGAATTGTTGTAAGTCGAGGACTACCTGTACTTTGTTTTTATTTTTGAACTCTACTTGATAACCAACAATAAAGACGTTAAACTTTATCCTGAGACACAACATACTATTTTTGGCAAGGACACTTGCATTTGGTGAAAAACCGAGCTTATTCTTTGGTTTCTGCCTAAACCAGTGATGGGTTGCTACCGGTTCACCCTAGTAGCGGCAGTGGTGGGAGGCTCTGCCCACCCCCCTGGACGGTTCTGCGCACCTGCAGAAGTGTCGCAAGCAAACGTGCCCACAAGCAAACCAGTAGTAACAGGTTTTGAAACCCACCCCTGGCCTAAACCTAAACAGATAAACATGCAGGAAAAGAAGTTTCCTGTTAAACGTCTATTTGTTTGAGCTACACATATCAAAGGAACTATGGCAGGTAAAATGCTACTTAGAATTGAATTGCTGGGTTGGCTTCCACTTGTCATTTTCTATATCAGCGATGGCTAACCTTTTTGCCATCGCATGCCAAAAGCTGGGGCAGTGCGGGGTGGTGCCCACACTCATAATTCTATGCGCCCTGCCCCCCCATGCATGCGTGTGTGACTCGACCATGTTCCCCCTGCTTTTGACATGTGATGGCCTGGTACGCCCGTTTTTTGCCCTGCCCGGGCTCCAGAGGCTTTCAAGAGGGCAAAAACAGCCTTCTCCACCTCCCCAGAGGCCCTCCGGAGACCGGAAACAGCCTGTTTGCCAACTTCCATTGGACCCAGAAGGCCCAAAAATCAGCTGGCCAGCGTGCGCATGCATGCTAGAGCTGAGCTAGGGCAACGCTCCCGTGCCCACCAATATGGCTCTGCATGCCACCCGTGGCACCCGTGCCATAGGTTTGCCATCATGGTTCTATATATTTCAATTTTCCATTCTAAACTAAAAATAATCTTGTTCATTTTACAAGGCAGAAAATTTATCACAGCCGTAGACTCAACATAGAAAGAGCTGGTTCTGCTTAGTAGAAGCTACCAGGCTTCTTCTGAAATTCAACATGTTTATGAAAATATATCTTCTGGAAGAATGTGGTCAGTTTTAATCTTTTCCTTTACTTAATGACAAAACATGTAAAACTATTTTGACACACAGCACGCTCTCTTATCACCATAAAACTTGGATTAATACAGAGCTTTATGAAACCTCACAATTTACATATGCAATCTACTGACTTGATCGTCTGACCATAAACCTTATTTTGTGCAAATAGGTCTGAACAATGTTTGGGCAGTGATTTCGGATGGCTCATGAGATTCCATGAATTCTACTCACATGTTTCTTAAACTCAGCCTTTGCCCAGCAAATTTCATGCTCGTTGCTGTAATTATCCAATAGCTAACATTGATTAATAAAGTTTTGCAAGCAAATCTATAATAATTTACCTGAAGCAATCTAAAATGTCTGTTATAGGATAGGGGGAAGTATAACTCTAAAGGTATAAGCTGATGGTGTTTTGAAGGGCTTTAGAGTAGACCCTTTCTTCTTTTCTGTTTCCCTCTGGGTTTGTTTATTTTGACATTGTTGTTCTTTTGTTTTGTGCTCCTTTTTATGTGTTTTTCCTATAGGCCAATTCTTTTTAATGTTGTAACAAATTGTAAACTGGCCAGGAGTTGCTGGGAGTTGAGTGACATGTAAATGTCATATAATATTAGTTATTAATTACTAGTATTATAGTTCATCACACAGTCAACCAGATGTTTAGTTTGGATTTGGCATTTTTATCAATCTATCTCAAGAGTGTCAAACTCACGTCGTCACGGCATCGTCATGTGACGTATCACAACCTTTGCTAAACCAGGAGTGGCCAGCACATGACACATCCAGCCTGTGGGCTAAGTGTTTGACAGTCTTCATCTATACAGTCTGTCCAAAGGGCTTGTGATTGGCAAATGTGGATATTTAATGACTTAAAGGTATTGTCACAGGATGTGAGTGGCTCCAAGTAAAACTGCCTTTTACAATTGACTGATGCAGTGGTGAAATCCATTTTTTTTTACTACCGGTTCTGTGGGCGTGGCTTGGTGGGCATGGCAGGGAAAGGATACAGCAAAATCCCCATTCCCTCCCCACTCCTGGGGGAAGGATATTGCAAAATCTCCATTCCCACCCCACTCTGAGGCCAGCCAGAGGTGGTATTTGTAGGTTCTCTGAACTACTCAAAATTTCCACTACCAGTTCTCCAGAACCTGTCAGAACCTGCTGGATTTCACCCCTGGACTGATGGTGATTTTTGTCGGTACCTGTGGTATTTAAGAGGTGCTCCAGTTGGTTTGGGATTGCACTCAAGACACCTTTTACTATTTATACTTCCTTTGTTTTCTTCTGCCACAGGACTTCTATTTCAATTTGCAGGTCTTCGTTATCTATATTTTGTGATTTTATCCAGTTTCTTCTCTTCTCTTCAGGAAGAGGAAAAGAGGAGCAAACAGAAAAAGCAAGACATGAAAAGGAAGTGTAATGTTGAAAGGTTGCAAAGGGTTAGCAGAGCCCCAAAGGAGGAGAAGTAGAAGGAGAGCTTTAGAGAGAAAGCTATTAGTGGTTTGAAGCCACAGGCGGAAAAACAAGCAGAGGTAAGTAACAAAGGATTTTGAGAAAGGAAGTATTTACAGGGGGCAAATAGAGGATTAGCTTGAAACAACAAGTGAAAAAAACAAGCAACAAGTCATTCCCCATTACTAAATTACAGTGCAGTCCACCCATCTTAAGTTGGCACAAAACAATGCTGGCATAAAACACCTTGTCTTCATTTCCTTTAATGCCCGTACTGAGTCAATGTCAAGGGGTGTTTTTCTGATGTGTAAATGCATCACTCATTGGAGGCAAGGTGATTGGTTTTCTCTTTTAACTTTGCTGCTACTCTCCTTTGGCACCCAGAGAGGAAAACACCCAGAGAAGAAAATAGCCATCATTGAGGCAGTAGTACACAAATGAGCGGGTAGATCTACATTTAGGGTTTTATTCGAAACTTTATCATCTTTGCCACTCATCTTTAAATTGGCAGAAAACTATAGCAGCATCAAAATGTATCCCCCAACAGCAGGGATGTCAAACTCGATTTCATTGAGGGCCACATCAGGGTTGTGTTTGACCTGGAGGAGGGGGAGGTGTGACCAGGGTGGGCATGGCCAGCTCGACATCATTCATGTTGGGGGCACCCTGAGCTCCATTTTCACTGGCAGAGGCACAGCGGGCTGGTGCTTCTGCTGTTTCCAGGGTGGCCCCACAAGCCAGATCTAAGCACCCCGTTGGCCTTGAGTTTGACACACATGCCCAACAGCAGTCTGCTTCCTTGCCTGAGATTCAAGTCACCGCAATCATCTGACTTTCTTCCAAGGTGATGGATGATTAAGTCTAACAGATTTGGAAGGTTTTAAAGATGACTTTGGATGATTTTGGAATGGAAGTGGATGATTAAGGATGATTTTCTATGTTCCCGGGGCCTCCTTATGTTACAGTTAAATGGAGTTAAGGAAAATCCCATTATCTACATTTATGTGATACCCATGGTTTGTTGAACGCAGTATGGCTGGGCATATTGAGCCATCAACTAATACAGAGGCTGACTTCACATATTCACATAACATGTGGGCTAAAATATGCTTAGTCTGTGGTTCAGTGAGCTGGGCAAACAGTCATTGGAAATATGAAGCAAGACTAACACAATTCAAGGAGAATTTTAAATTTTCATTTAAGATTCTTTTGAGCAGCAAACTATGGTGCCCAAACAAGACATTGTTTCTCTCCTCTCATTTTTCCCTTAAAAAAAAACTTCTAAAATATTACAATTATCATTTTTTTAAAAGCTAACTACATAAAACTAAGTATAAAAACTAAGTAGCAATATAATAAAATACTGCTTTTGTTTAATAAAATTCATACTTTGTAATGCATATTTAATCTACTACAGTTAATAGCAGCAACAAAAGCATACTTTTGTATGCCGCAACAAAAAGCAGCAACAAAAGGCCCATATATACATAGCAGAAATTTCACAGAGCAGGATATCAGATTGATGATCTTTGCAATTATTCTGGGTGAGGATTTACTCTGCATTTATTGTGATAAGGAGAGGTACCTTCTCTCCCTCTCCATCTCCCTCTTTCTCTCTCTGTCTCTCTCGTCTCTTCATACATGGGAGTCTAAAAGCAAGAATAGTCAGGCTTGTATAGATATAGTAGTCTGGTTCTACCCATAATTTCTCGGGTGTTCCATGTTGATTACACAGAGTCTTTTCAGGTCATGCTGGAGAATGTAATGGCTGATTCATGTTTTCATTTATCTTCAGGACAGCAGGAAGAAGGAAGTGCAATTCTGAGGAAAGAGAAGGAACAAATAAAATGTTCTTGCTGAGTGATCATGGCCTTACTTGCTCATGTGTTTTCATAACGAATAGCAGCACATTTAAAACAGGACTGGGTGACTGGGTAGCCATCAACTGCAGAGGCATAGAAAATGGCCTTGAGGGATAGGAAGAAGAACTGCTATAAAAGCAAGGGTCAGGTAAATGGGATTAGAAACTCCAAGCTAAGAAATTAAATTCAGAAAACATCTCAGACAAGCCCCTCCCTAGTTCACATGAAGATAAAGAAAGGTAAAGGGGAAGCATATTTAGACATGCAAGATTCTTTACCTAGAGTTGTTACAATAAAGATAGTCTAACCTCTATGGCATTGGTTTCTTAGTCTAGTCTACTATGTAGGATGTACATTATGCAAGATCCCTGTGGTTGGACCAGGGTCTATAAGACAGCCTTTTTGAAAAGGGGAAGGAAGCAATGGATGGCCTATCTATCTATCAATCTATCAATCTATCAGTCTAGCAATCTAGCAATCTAGCAATCTAGCAATCTAGCAATCTAGCAATCTATCTATCTATAATACACACACACACACACACACACACACACAAATAAATTAAAAGCCAGGGATATGTGGGGAAGCCAAGGGCAGAATGGGGGAGGTGGATCAACCACCTCCATTGTGCTGTTCCTCCATTGGGGTCCCAAGCCAATGGGCAGAGCCATTCTTTAGGCACTTACAAAAGGATAGGAGGGTTGGGGGAAACATCACATGGGAGGGGGCAAGATGTTCTAGAGGGCAGGAGCAATCACAGAATAGGCCCTTCCTCTGGACCCTGTCAGTCAGAATAATCAGGCTGACAGGACCCACAGCATTTTCCCTCTGCTGAGATGAGTGGGGTGGGTCAATCCCAATGGAATGAGATGGTCCCCCAGTGGGGTGAGGCAGTTCCCCACTTCCTAGCGTAGGAAGGTGAAAAGTCATTTTCTCCACACATTTTTCTTGCCCAGTTTTGTTGGCAACTAAGGAAACCAGATTTACCAAAAGGGGTCTCAGTCACTGAGCCTTCTTTTAGAATATAAAAAGACCTTTTTAATGGACTGTTAAGGAAGAGCAGTCTATATAACTACTAAAGAAATTACAATTGAAAACATTTTATGCTTATTTTGCCACTGTTTTAATCACTGGATTCCTTAAAATTAAGATGGCATCTGTAACTCTTCTCAAATTTTTAAAATTGATTTGGGCCTTACCTACATATTTTTAAGTTGACAAAAGGATGGTTTAAACATTATGTCTTGTCTACACAAACAACCCCAATGATAGATCAGTGTAAATAGCATGGACTGTATTTCTTGTGTTACGTCAGAATAATTTTGCAGAGATCTGTTTTGCACACAGTTCATCCCCAGGCCTCGGTGTCCCCAGCAATGTCCCTCACTTGCTGTGCTTGCTGTCTGTTGGTTGTAACAAACAAACAAACAAAAAAAGTACAGACTTTTACCTGCCTCCTTTGATGAGAGCTCCATTGCCTCTGCCATGACGGACAATCGTGTGTCTCATCTCCAGGGTAACCCCAGCCTTCCTTTCCAGGAATATCCATATTAAAGACATATTGTTCAGAACAGACTTTCTTATGCAAGCAACTTAATCAGGACATTATCTGAGAAAAAGCAAGTTGCAAAATTGCAAAAAAATTTAGGTGTGGCAGAATCAGGAAATGCTGAAAAGTACCGTGCCCCCATGAATCTCCTGGTTAAGTTGCTCAAGATTTTCCCATCATGTATTGTTTTCCTTCAGCGATTTCTCTCTCTCTCTCTCTCTCTCTCTCACTCACTCTCTCTCTCTCTCTCTCTCTCTCTGTAACACAGCTCTAAGCGTGGTAAATTTAAATTTTTCCATAACTAATCTTGTTTTCCAGTCTTTCACAGAAGAGGAAGAGGTAATTGGAAGGTGAAACAGGTATTCTATATTGCATGATTGAAGAAGTACAGGTAGAACTCGACTTGCCATCACAATTGAGACCAAAATTTATGTTGCTAAGTAAGATATTTGTTAAGTGGGTTTTGCCTCATTTTAGAATCTTTCTTGCCACAGTTGTTAAGTGAATCACTACAGCTGTTAAGTTAGTAACATGGCTATTAATTGAATCTGGCTTCTCCATTGACTTTGATTATCAGAAGGTCACAAAAGGGAATCACAGGACTCCGGGACATGCAACCGTCATAAATATGAATCAGTTGCCAAGCATCTGAATTTTGATCGTATGACCATTGGGATGCTGCAGTCGTCATAAGTACAGAAAATGGTCACAAGTCACTTTTTTCAGTGCTGTTGTAACTTTGAATAGTCACTAAATGAACTGTTGTAAGTTGCACCTGTACTTTACAAACCTGAAGATGACCTAGATCTGGCTGGCATACCAAACAGAATTCAAAAATATCTTGCAAACACATGATCTAAAAATAACCAAATAAAATATAATAGAAATAAATGGAAGAGTTTTCCTTACGGAAAAAAAAACCAACCTTGAATGTATACGTCAGTGATGGCTAACCTTCTTCTCTTCGGGTGCCAAAAGCACGCATGCGACAGTGCACACGTGCCGGCACCCTAATGCAATGTGTGCCCACCACGCATGCACGCATGACCCTCCATGCCCCCACATGCATGCACACATGAACCCCCATGTGACCCCCCGCCACCCATGCATGCACGCGAGGGGTGGGATTAATTTTTTTTAGCAACCTGCACCATAGTGGGGGGCGGTTTTGCCCTCCCCAGACTCCGTAGGCTTTCCTCAAACCTCTGGGAGGGTAAAAACGACCTCTCCCAGGCTCTGGAGGCTGGAAATGAGTCTGTTTTCGCACTTCTGGAACATGCACACCACTCCACCCCATGGTCCCCCCACATGTGCACCTGACCCCCTGCACATGCATGTGTGTCTCCCACATGCACCTCACCCCCTGCACATCCCGAAAACCAGCTGGCTGGTGGGAGGGGCATGTGCATGTGCAATGGATGTGAGCTGGGTGATGGCTCATGTGCCCGCAGAGAGGGCTCTGGGTGCCAGCTGTGGCACGCGTGCCATAGGTTTGCCATCGCAGGTATAGGTAATAGAAGACACGAAAACACTGAAATTATTGTTGATCATATCTGAGCCATATAATGTCACATGCCCAGGTGCAGGGCAAACAAAATTTTAGGCTGCATTAAGAAAAACAAAATCAGATGTATTTTCTTAATTAATTTAAAGCTTCACATGTGATTGGATCTGATTTACATACACTTCTCTATTTTTCATCCATTGCATGCATGCATGCATACAGTAAAATGTCAAACGTGAAATCCTGTGGAAAAAGTTACAAAGCCTTGTGGCTTCTCCAGGGGACAATACAGTACTATATAAATATTGTATATACCAGAGGTCACCAACTGGTGGCCCATGGCCCACTGGTGGTCCGCGAGAAAATTTTGGTGGTACGTAGAAAAAATATTTGCATTTTTTATATTGCAGTAAATTAGGGGCCCTCAAACTACAGCTCCTGGGCCGGATACGTGCAATGAATGTTTGTGTGGCTGCAGAGAGTCTGCCCCTTCGGGGTCTTTTTGTGTGGGGCAGAGGGGGACAGAAATTCCGACTTGGGGTCTGCTTCAGCCTCCTGGTGCGGGGCTTTGGGCGAAGGCTGGAGGGAAGTGCCACTGATGGCGAAGAGCCAAAGGACCTTGTTCCAGTGGGACTGCATCATGGCCTGGAACTGGCTGACCATCTCAGCCCGTTGAGCCTCTAGGCACCGGTACCTGGCCTTGCACTCCCGCAGGTCTTCCCTCTGCTTGGAAAGCCTATGCTCGTAGTCCTCAGTGAGCTGCTTCTGCTGAGCCTCCTTCTCAGCCAGATCCAATTTGAACTGAGCTAGCTGTTTTGCCAACTCTTTGTATATTGTTTAAACTGTTTTTGTTGTAAGCCGCCCAGAGTCCTCGGAGAGTTGGGCGGCATAGAAATATGAATAATAAATAAATAAATAAATAAACTCGTTCTTGTGGTGGCTGCTTAACTCCAACAACTGCTTCCTTCCTGGGGCCCTAAGGATCCCAGACGGGCAGGCAGGCGAGGAATGGCTGGGAGGGGAGAGGCAAGTAGAGGCTGGCGAGGCACCCCTTGACATGAGTGACATTGAGTTGGCCATGCCCACCCAGTCACATGCCGACCTAGCCGGTCATTAGGCAGATCATATTAATGGTCCACGGGATTTAAAATTATGAATTTAGTGGTCCCTGAGGTCCAAAAGGTTGGTGACCTCTGGTATATACTGTATTTCTTTAATTCTGTAATTCTTTTTGCATAGATAGCAACCTACATGGGATAACCATTTGGTTGTGGAATATAGAATAAAAGGTTTTTTTATGCAACTATTTTGAAATGGTATATTTAAGTCTCGAGAAAAATTCACATTCTAACCAAGTGGATATTATTTCATTATCAGTTAAAATCATCTCGCCAATTCACACAATAGCTATGAGTAACAGGTGGAGAGAGTTCTCATCTTAGAAACCTGGAAGGTAAAATCCAGTGTTTTGAGATTTTCGTAAAGTTAGCTTACTTTCAGCAAACTTTTGTAAGATACTTTTAGAGGAATCTTGCTTTCTGTGAAGGGATGGCAGCCAAAAATTTAAACTTGTGCAACAGTCAATAGATGTTTGATTCAAGCATTTAGTTTTTTGGGCAAAATGCTTTCCATATAGGATAAATTAATTTAGAGCAAGTTCATATACAGAAATTTTAAAACAACGTCTCCCTGTCACTCTGCAGAAGAAACAAATAAACAGAAATATAGCAATAATGACACTAAATATTATCACTTAAATAGCTTGCCATGTTTAAATAACAATATTACATTCTAACTTTTACTATAATGATTGTTGCTTCTGCCTTTTATATTTGCTATTGGAAATACTTCAAGGAGAATAAGACACACAAACAAGTGAATGCAATTGTAATAATGACGTTTAAGTATCATTTGAAAAAGCAATATTTTACTGCCACTTACCCATAAGAACCTGCCACAGAATTTTCCCTAAATATATGCAATGTAGGCTTGTGCTTCTGTGATAACTGCACAGTATATTTGCTCATTTTCAGTCACGTCCAGTTTTTCCCAAAAAAATTGATGTTTCACATATCAGAAACAGAATACATCATTTTGCTGTTTTTCATTTAACAGGCATTCTAGACTTCTAGTTTTGGAAATACAAAACAGAATGAAAGCCGACAACTGAATGAATGAATATGGCCTATGTCTTTGAACTTGCTTTGATTAATATATCATTTGCAGAGATCCATTCTCCACCCTCTACTCCTTACCACCAACCCCTGGTGATCAGAGTTCCAGCAAATGAAAATTTTTGTCCAACTTTTTTGATGTAGCATCACTTTCTCAACATTACATCTTCCTGATCGTTTTAATTATAATATTATAATCCACAACTAGTACTGGGAGTAACAGTTGTAGATCCATATGTCTGGAAAGCATCACGTTGGAGGAGACTGGTATAGTGCTTAAAATGTCTCATCAAGATTGGGAAAAAGGCTTTCGTTTTTTATCCTTGTAGTTTTCTGAGTCATCTTCATGGCTGAACATTCTAATCATTCTTTCTCAGTCTAATTTAGGCTAACAGACTATTGTAAAGCTAAAAGTGTTTGCAATACTCTGAGCTTCTTGGACAAAAGATGGGATACTGTCAGTGGTGAAATTCAAATTTTTTTACTACCGGTTCTGTGGCCATGGCTTGGTGGGCATGGCAGGAGAAGGATAATTCAAAATCTCCATTCCCACCTCATTCTAGGGCCAGCCAGAGGTGGCATTTGCCAGTTCTTTGAACTACTCAAAATTTCTGCTACCGGCTCTCCAGAACCTGTCAGAACCTGCTGGATTTCACCCCTGGATACTGTAATTGCAACAGTAAAAATGGAAGGCAACATATTCTGATAGATAAGTATTAGGAATTCCAAGCATAAGCTAATATTAAGCATTATTTTGTCTTGTTGTGTCTGGTAGATGCTTAATTTTTATCCTTAAAGTAAAGGGTTTTGGAGTTGTTTAAATAATAGTAAATATTATTATTTTCCTTGTACATAATAATAGAAACTATAGTTCAAATTTCTTTATTTATAACTTCTCATATTTAACTTTGCTTTTACTTTTTAATCCTGCCAATTTCTGTTACTTCTTTCCTCCTTTTTTATATGCATAACAACAAGAAAACAAATCAAAACCACTAGTGAAGAAAATAAAAACAAAAACACTGGTAAAATCAAGTTTGTGTTAAAAATTATACTACGTGCTCATTTCAGTCATGTGTCGGGTCTAATTACGTATATTTTGAAAGAAACTACACTATATAATAAAATGATTCTTAAACTGAGCTAGGCGCAGCTAAAATCAACAGTGATTTATTTAAGGGCAGAAACTACATACAAAGTAAAGTAGCTCTTAAAAGAGATTGTAAAGCACAAGATAAAATTAATGCATGCAAATGATTTACGCTTAGCATACTAATTTCCTAATCAAAAGGGACAGAGTGACCTTAAGACTGAGAATGCAATAAAAAAAAATATATAAGAGAAAATGTTATTGTAAATGGGAATTCTGTTGCTGACGACATGCAATATTTCTAAAGACTTCAATTGTTGTGTCTTGGAATGGTTGACTGTGGTACATGCAGAGGGGAAGATATTCTAGACATATCTTAATCCTAAATCATGTTTGGAATCTAGCACAAATTATCACTGTTTTCAGTTAGCAAGTGGTTAGTATTGTTGAACCAACAACAAATCTGGGATTTGTTGTTGGTTCAATCTACATAGCCAGCATAGGGATCTACATAGCCAGCAATTTTAATTTATATATAGGTTGAAAATTTCCAAGAAAGCCTGACACAATCACGTTTGCCTTCAAAAGAGGAAATTTGGGATGGAAAAATAATAATAATAATAACAACCAGAATGGAAAAGAGGAAGTTGAAAGGGGCAGTTAACAGTGTCCAGAATCTCTGAATTGCATGTGACCTTTTAAAACCACAATGATATAAGCTTACAGAAAGAATAACTGACGTTCACAAAAGGCACCAAATACAAGGAAGACAAGTAGATAACTAGGGATTTAAAAATATTTTAAAATAATATTAGATGCAACAACACAAAAACCTCAGAAAGAAAAAACAGGCTAAGGAATGTGAAAAGTGAAAAAAGATTTCTGATGTAGAACAAGGCAACTGTGGGCAATAATTCATTGCATCTTTCTTCACTGGCGATATCAGAAATTAAGCTATCTGATGAATGGAGGCAAGCTATAGTGAGAAGTGATGAAGATCTAGATTCCATTGACATGAAAACATGCAAAATAACAGATCCAGGTGGTATCCATCTGAGGGTTCTTGAAGAACTCAAAAAATGTGAAATTGCTTTTGTGAAATGTGAAATACTGATGGACCAGGAAAGGGATCTTTGGAATGTGGTAGATGTATATTTGTTTGTGCACAATGTATATTCTGTCCAAAAAAATTATCCACTTATGTGATATAAATACAACCATTAAAGTAAAAAAAAAAACAACTCAGATCAGTTAAAAGTAAATTTAAGAAATTAATATGAAGAGCATAAAACCAAAATAATTGAAATGAAAATTACCAGCAGCCTAGTAAAAACACTGAAAACAGACAGATTCTGTTCGTAGAGGATGGCCCTGTGGCTTACCAAGACCCAAACCACAAAAGGGCATTCGCCAATTCAGGCCCCACATCACAGAAGACCATTCAAGTAGATGAGGATGTGATTTTCTACTGTCACCAGAGCTTCCTACTCTAAATAAATCCACCAATCTATGCTGAATAAAGGCTGCCCTGGACAGAGCTTGATCAAGCTGAAGTCATGAGATCACAAAGAACCGTCAAATCACAGACCTTTTCCTTCAGCGCGAGAGACCTCATCCAGAGTACATAGGAACTAGTGCCAAGGCCAATAGTTTCTAGATATATATATTTAGGATTCCACCTAAGTTGTTTCATCTTATCCAGTGCCACACAGCAAACAATATCTGATATTTCCAAACACCTTCTCTTGGTGGTTTTATATGGCTGTTGAACTGATGGCAGGAGGGAAGAGCAGAGACCAGTATCGTTCTGGAGAGGTCAAGGGCTCAACTGTTCATCCTCCACCAATATTACCTGGAATTGTCCAATTAGGAAGGACGGAAAACACTCTAAAACTATGCCAGCCACTCCCAACACTTATAGTCAGGGTGGTAACTGGTAAGATTCCATGGTTGATGGTATTGGAAACCACCAAAAGGCCTAAAACAACCAGAAAAGCAACATATTTATTTATCAATCCATTATACCCAATTCTTACATTCTAGAGAGAATAGGTATCAGAGAGATTATTTGATTTGTGTTACTTTTTAAAAAAAATGTTTTTTGTATTTTTGGATTTACTACTGAAGGAAAAAAGAGGAGGAGAGAATAATTTGGGATAATTCCTCTGTTGATTTGGTGGTAGGGAAGATCTCTATCTACCATGTTTCCCCAAAAATAAGACCCTGTCTTATATTTTTTTGAACCCTGAAATAAGCGCTTGGCCTTATTGCCCTGTGCTCAAAAGCCCGATTGGGCTTATTATCAGGGGATATCTTATTTTGGGAGAAACAGGGTATATATCTCTATATTTCCAAGCCTGTGGTTGAATAGCAATTCGGAGAGAAAACTCATACATACTGAGAAGGATGCACTTCTATCCACTAGTAGCAGATTCCAATCCAGATTGCAATTTCCTAAAGTTATGAGTGGGCACCGGGGGGGGGGGGAGAGTGGGGGAGGAGAGAGAAATTCAAGGGTATCCCATGCAGCTGGTTGCTTGCTAGTCAATCTTTTATTTATTTAATTTGCTATAGCTCTGACTTTCCGACAGTACAGTTTACTAGTTGTTTAAGAGTTGCTTTGGAAATAAAAACTTGATGCCTTTCTGAATTCACAAGGGCCTCTATGGAAGGGATCTTATAATTTGTGAGACTCTCATTATATGATATTACAGCCAGATGGACTTGTTGTGACATAATGTGACTGGGAGAACTTGCTCCTCTTACAGTGGGCCATGTCACTTCTCTGTCCATGTGATTTGAAAATCTCAACTTGGATCTTGAAGCAACATGATTACCCTAGCAAGTATCAAGCTTGGGTCAAGCTGGAATCATTGTGCTTTAGAGGGGAAACTCTGGTTGCTATCTTCCATATTGTACACTTTAAGCAGAAATAGGATAGACTTGTTTAATCTGCACACTATGTTCATTACTGGAAAGATTAGGATACTGAAATTCAATCCTATTAACAATCCAAAGTGCACTGAAGATGTCTCCTCAAATGGGGACAAAACATTTGCAACCAAGTCACCAAGCTCGGAGCTCAAACCAACAACAGAGAGAGCGAGGGAGGGAGAGGGAGATAACAGCCTGATCAATTGTAAGTTATCTTCTAATTAAGGCCTTCTTTGCTGAGGCACATTACAAATATCACTGGTTATGGAAGTTTGCTTGTCAAAATTCCTCTTAAGCGTCATCTATGAGGATGAGAACATTTTAGTCAACAAGCTTTATAAAGTTAAATCTTGTCTCCATAGTTTTATATGTAATTACTCCAGTCTGTTCTTGGCTACTTTGTATGAAATTTGTGGCTTTTACCATGTTTACCATGTTTTAATATATCACTTGGATGGAGAGGTCAAGTGTCTCTCTGAGTTTATTTTATAAAGAAATAGAGCATATTTTCATCAAAGAATCTTAGATCTGGAAGGGGGTCATTTTGCCCATCAAGTCCAACTTCCATGTCCAGTGCAGGAACCAAAATCAAAGCATATTTGACAGATGTCTGTCTAGTTTTCACTTGAAGCCATTCAGTGAAAGAAGTCTGCCATTTCTTTGGAAAATTTCTCTGATGAATTACTCTTAGTGTTAGGAAGTTTTGCATAACATTAAAGAGAAGGGTTCACTCTGTCCTTTAGACTCAAAGGAAGAAGGCCATGTCCCTTTGCACCAGAAGAAGGATGGGTCTCCTGAATGTAATTTCTCTGTGGAAAAACAGAGTCAGTCCATTTTATTACAACTTTTTTCATCACACAAATGTGAATGTAAAGATTCCCTTCTATATTGCAGTGCTCCATATGTGGCATATCCTCGGTACTTAGTATGGAAATTACCAATTTGGTCTTTGGTGTTCTTGAATGTGCTGCTTGCTATTCATGGATTCAGGATGATTAACTTGTTTGTGTAACTTGCATTTGGCTGTCTGCACATCACATGAGCCACAGGAGAGGAAAGAAAGCATCTGCTTCTATTTTAGAAGCAAATGAGACAAAATCACAAGGCACTGGGGAATGAGGAGCGGGTGAAAAATAGTCAGCCTTCCTTCAAGAATGTAAAACAAACCATAATTACCTTAGTGCTTTCATTGGAAAGCAGCAGGTGAACACAAAATGATATTAACACCTTCCATCTCTTTCCAACCACATGGACATTGTCTGGATAAAATAGACTGGGTTTCTCAGAGATGCCTATGACTAAGGTGGTACAATGAGATTGTTAGTTTCTTGCATGCCATCATGCTAAGAACATTTTGTAACTAGCAACTCTTTTGTTTTAAATGATCTTCAAAATACAGACACCCACAACTTTGCAGAAGGCTATACTGTACTTACTAAACTGTCCCAATCTTGTGAATTATCAGCACAAATTAATGTACATTTTTGTTTTCTGTTTCCTGGACATATTTCATTTCCTATACAAGTGCTATATGCACTTACAAGAATGTTGGATAAAAGTGTTGGAGAGAAAAATCTGGTTAGCTTTTCAAAAGTATAACTTGGCCTAGGCAGTCCATATATGGTGAACACAATTCTGTATTTTCACCAGAGTTTCCATAATTGGCTTCAGTTGGGAAATGCAAGGCCAGACCTCCTTGTCATCAATGCTTAAAATTTTGAAGGCAAGGCCTTTTGAAAAGCAGACAGAGGCTGCTCATGACAAAGAAACAAAGATGTCTAAATATCCTAAAAAACTGTGCCAAGGACCAACTGATTGTGGAAACATAGCGCCAACATTTCCAAACCATGTTATGAATTACTAAATGCATTGGCTATTGCTGAGGACAAACTCTTCCAGCCTCAGCTACTCTAGCAGCAACCAGCATTCCTTTGCTTGCTGGGAAATTGGGAAACTGGGAAATTACAATCTAACACATCTGGATTTGCTAAACTGAGGAAGGTTACTTTAATTGAAGAAGATTGTTTTTGTAGTGACCGTGCCCTAGTTGCTTTGAACAGAGTTGCAGAAAATCACCAGGTGATATTTTTACTGGTGTTTGCACAAGTCAAGAAAGACAATGTTGTAGGAGAGTGAAAATGAACATTCAGCCTGGCAGCATAAATAAAAGCATTAGCCGGCCCCCTTCTTAAAATAATCAAAACATTTCCATCATCATAAGTCACCAGACTTATTTGCCAATGGAAAGAATGTGTTCCTACACAAATGAGAAAGAAATAGAGGAAGCTAAATGTAGGAAGAGACAGGGATTTCTGTCAAAAAAGTAATAAATCCAGGCTGCATCTGCATCTAACAATTGTCTGAAAATAAAAGCACTTCCAAGTCACTCTACTGGCCTCTGCCAAAAGAAATGGCATGATATCCAGATGTGAACCTTTCAAATTATGTCCTCGCTTTTCTGCTTTTCATTGCTTCCAGAACTGCAATATAGTGTCCACACAATTTGTTCTTTGAAAGTGCACATTGAAAAGAAACCTGATATTTCCAGTCCATACAAGAAGGCCAGATATCTGGTAAAATATTTCGACCTCTATAAATTTATTTTGACCACATCAGTTGCCCTATTCTACCTTTGCCTCTTCCTTCCTCCTGAGGTAGCCATTTTTAGCCACTTAGAATAACTTGCTGAGACCTTCTAATATCTGAAACTTATTAACAAAGAAATGCTATTTAATGCACAAAAATATTAATAATGAGACGAGCTAAAATGGATAAAGGAATGGGGTGTATGTGTCGATGAACAATCTGAAATGTCATGAAGGGGTCAATAAGCTGAAGAGTTGGGGAATGCCCCAACTCTTATTTATTTTATTATTTATTTATTTAGATTTATATACCACCCTTCTCCCCAAGGGGACTCAGGGCGGTGAACAGCCAAAAGTAAAAAACATACATACAAAATTTAAAAGCCAAATAAAACCAAATTAAACAATGGCCCCAATTATTTAAAATCCCAATTATAAAATATTAAAACCCCAAATATTAAAATATTTACAATTTAAAATTTTTAAATTATTTTTACAAAAGAAGGGAAAAGGGGAAGAATTAGGCCAGGCCCGCCTGGTGGAACAGGAAAGTTTTTAGCTCACGGCGGAAGGCGCGAAGGTCCGGGATCCTCCGTAACTCCAGGGGGAGCTCGTTCCAGATAGTGGGCGCCCCCACAGAGAAGGCTCTCCCCTTGGGAGCCGCCAGTCAACATTGTTTGGCCGACGGCACCCGGAGGAGCCCCCCCCTATGGCAGCGTACCGGTCGGTGGGAGGCTATTGGTGGTAGTAGACGGTCCCGTAAATACCCGGGTCCTATGCCATGGAGTGCTTTAAAGGTGGTAACCAACACCTTGAAGCGCACCCGGAAGACCACCGGGAGCCAGTGCAGCTCGCGCAGGAGAGGAGTAACATGGGAGCGCCATGTCGCTCCCATCACCACCCGCGCGGCCGCACTCTGCGCCAGTTGGAGCCTCCGGGTGCTCTTCAAGGGGAGCCCCATGTAGAGAGCATTACAATAGTCCAGGCGAGAGGTGACGAGGCGTGAGTGACTGTGTGTAAAGAGTCCCGATCCAGAAAGGGATGCAACTGGCGAATCAGGCGAACCTGATGAAAAATCCTCCCGGTCACGGCCATCAAATGCTCTTCTAAAGACAGCAGTGAATCCAGGAGGACGCCCAAGTTGCGCGCCCTCTCTGCGGGGGCCAATGATTCGCCCCCAATAGTCAGTGATGGCACCAGCTGACTATATCGGGACGTCGGAAACCACAGCCACTCAGTCTTGGATGGATTGAGTCTGAGCCTGTTCCTCCCCATCCAGATCCGCACAGCCTCCAGGCACTGGGACATCACTTCAAGGGCATCGTTGGCGTGGTCTGGGATGGAGATGTACAGCTGGGTGTCGTCAGCGTACTGATGATATCTCACCCCAAAACCACGGATGATCTCGCCCAGCAGCTTCACATAAATGTTGAACAGGAGGGGCGAGAGGACTGACCCTTGTGGCACCCCGCATATGAGGGGCCTCGGAGTCGACCTCTGCCCCCCTGTCAACACCGACTGTGACCGGTCGGAGAGAAAGGAGGAGAACCACTGGAACACAGTGCCTCCCACTCCTAACTCTTCCAACCATTGCAGCATGATACCATGGTCAATGGTATCAAAAGCCGCTGAGAGATCTAACAGGACCAGGACAGAGGAGCACCCCCTGTCCCGAGCCCTCCAGAGATCATCAACCAACACGACCAATTCTGCTTCCGTGCTGTACCCGGGTCTGAAACCCGACTGGAACGGATCCAGATACGTCGTTTCATCCAGGTGCTGGGGAAGCTGTTGCGCAACCACACTCTTAACAACCTTCGCCAGAAAGCGAATGTTGGAGACCGGACGATAATTTACCAACATTGCCGGGTCCAGGGAAGGCTTCTTGAGGAGAGGCCTCACCACCGCCTCTTTCAAGGCAGCGGGAAAGTCACCCTCACCCAACGAAGCATTTATAATCTCCTGGAGCCAGCCGCGTGTCACCTCCCGGGAAGCCAGTACTAGCCAGGAGGGGCACAGGTCCAATAAACAAGTGGTCACGTTCAGCCTGCCCAGAATCCTGTCCACGTCCTCAAGGGTCACAGGATCAAACTCAGTCCAGATAACATTCACAAGACCTGCCCCTGTCCCTCCCCCCGAGACTACCCAGTCGAAGTCCAGATCTTTTTTTTTTTTTATTTATATGCCGCCCTTCTCCGGAGACTCAGGGCAGCTTACAGTGCGTTAAGCAATAGCCTTCATACTTTTGTATATTTATACAAAGTCAGCTTATTGCCCCCACAATCTGGGTCCTCATTTTACCCACCTTAGAAAGGATGGAAGGCTGAGTCAACCTTGAGCCTGGTGGGATTCGAACTTGCAGTAATTGCAAGCAGCAGATGTTAATAGATGTTAATAACAGGTGCTTTAAACCACTGTACTACAGGCTCTACAGATCTTCCCGAATCTGAGTGATTTTATCATGCAGATACTGAACAAAATCCTCGGCTCTACCCTCCAAGGGGTCCTCCCGCGCTTCCTGGTGAAGTAGGGAGCGGGTCACCCTGAAGAGGGCGGCAGGGCGATTATCTGATGACGCAATAATAGCAGCAAAATAGTTACATTTAGCTGCTTTTATCGCCACTAAGTAATTCCTAATATGGGATCTCACTAGTGTCCGGTCAGATTCAGAACGACTGGCTCTCCAACTACTCTCTAGGCGTCTTTTCCGGTGCTTCAACTCCCTCAACTCCTCGGAGAACCAAGGAGCCAATTGAGATCGGCGCTGGGTCAGAGGCCGCAAAGGCACGACCCGATCCAGAGCACCCGCAGCCGCCCTGTCCCAGGTAGCCACTAGGTCTCCAGTCGAGGCATGTGCCAGAGCCTCAGGAAATGGCCCAAGCTCCATCTGGAACCTATCAGGTTCCATCAGGCGCCTGGGGCGGAACCAACTAACAGGCTCTGCCTCCCTGTGGTGGGGTGCAGCGGTTTGAAAGTCGAGATGAAGGAGAGAGTGATCTGACCATGACAAGGGCTCGATGACTAAGTCCCCTATCTCAAGATCACTCAACCACTGTCCAGAGACGAAAATCAGATCCAGCGTGTTTCCCCCTGTCTTATGCCCCATTGGGAATAATAAAACAGGTTCTTGTTCATAAACCAGAAAAATACAAGGAGAAGCTTATTTTTTATTTGCTTGATGGTTTTATGTCATAAATCAGAAAGTAATAATTTCCAGTAGATGGAGAAATCATTTGATGAGGTTGTCTATCAAGGGATTTTTTTTCCTGAAACCAATATTTCTTGGATCTCTTTAAATAGCTTTTAGTTGCTATCTGGTATTGAGCTTGAAACTGTGAGAAACAATTTGAATGATCTTCGCAGACATAATTAATAAGGAACTTAATGAGTCAGTGTCTCAAACTGCTTACTTGCATGCAATCTTTTGTTCTTTTGAACTTCCTTTTTTTTCAAAATACACTTTTCTTAGAGTCCTTTCTCATGATCAAAGCAGTGCTGCCCACCAGTCTCTGAGCCAGAGCAAAATTGGCTGTCTGTGTCCTGCCCCAAACACAAGGCCGACAAATGGTGCTGTTTCTGGTGTAAGGGGCACATTAAGAATATAGATTGATGTCTCTTGACTTCATCTCCTTTCTCTCCCATCATTAGTCAGTAGGAAAACATCTACTGATCTTGTCAATTGAGGATGGGGCTGGAAGAAAAGGAAAATCTGATTGATAATTAGATTAGCACACATAGGCATCTACATAGATGGCATAGGAAATGGCCTTGAAGGACAGGAGGTAGAGTCACTAATCGGGGAACATATTGATTGCGTGAAAAAGCAACCCGCTCATAGTAAAGGATAAGAATGTCTTTCTTGCAACAGTTCTGAAAAATAATTCATCTGAAAATCCATCCTTCCCTAGTTCCCAGGACTCCATGTATAACCCTGCAATTTTATAACTGAAACTGACAACCTGAATGAGCCACTATTATATTGTAGCTTTTCATTTTTTTTCTTTTATTTTTATAGTTTACTAAAATATATTCTGAAAGGGATGCATAAGTGACTGAAATATTTCCACCTACTTTTGAAAAAAACGATTTAGAAGGTTTCAAACAGATAGCAATATTACTTTCAAGCCTATAACAGTTTAGACTAAAACACACAGTTCTGCAGTGTTCATGATATCCCGGATATCTGGAACAATTACCATAAAATACAGGGTAACTTTCTGATTCTCAATTATTCCATCTGAGATAACTGATAGAAAGAGAGGGCATAGGATGCTATGTGATCATAAGCAATTTTAAGTATCTATATAACTGAAAAGGAATGTTACAGACCAAAGAAATAAATAGGAATGTTACAAATCTCTGCATTCCCAAGCTATTTCATAGAAAAAGGAAACTATTAATCTGGGTTCAGACAATACGGTGAGCTTAAATCTGGTTGGCTTGGTATGCTATATGAGCCCAGCCAAAATAATTTATGGCCATTATACTCTAAATAGCCAAGTAATATGGTTAATTTGGTAAATTATGAATTAGCCAAGGCAGCCTTAATGTGTTATCTAGTATATATGCATATAAATAAAATATATAACCTACCTTAAACCTGAAGATGTCATACACACTAAAAAAATTAGAGTATTAGAATAGAGCAACATCTCAGACAAAATACCAGGAGTGTCTGTAATTAAATCAACTGGGATCACAAGCAAAAAACAGTTTTAGCTACTTATGAAATTTGAAGAGGACATAGGTTATATTATAATCCCACCAAGGGGATAGTGTTCCATAAAGTGGCAGCTATCTGCTATCTTAACTTTTCCCAATGTACTCTTTGAGGAGAAAGAAATTCTCAGCAGATTCTCCCTAGATATCAGACCAGATGGGCAACTTCAAATCTGACAAGACACTGCTCTGTCCCTCAAAGAAGTATGGATTATCTCCTGGATCTAACTGTTCATGCCCGACCCGGAAGGACATGTATCAAGCCTATGAAGGATAGTGTTCAAATCAGAGAAAACCTCTTCCACTTTCTTGGGTTCCATCAGCTCAAATGAATCTGAGATGACCATACAAGATGCCACCTTACTCATGGGCCCTAATGGAACTATAATAATTGTCAATGCTATAATTCCTGGGCCAGAATTTTGTAAATACTCCTGAGAGCAACAATGTCTGACTTACTATTAGTAACTTATAGTTTCCTATTAGAAAGACTTTAAAAATAAGATAGCTTTGTCTCCTATAATACAGTAGGATAATTGATTTAGCCCACAGAGTGGCTCCAGAACTATGTTGCTTCTAAATTCCTGCCTGGATAAAAGCTAATCTTGCATCACCCAACTTCCCTCTTCAATCTTGCATATCTGTTTTGTTTTTATCTCTGCTTCTGCCCAGTAAACTTCCATTCTTTGTAAAATCATTCCTCTCTCAGCCCAGCTTGCCAGATGGAATCAAGATTTTTTTTTTCCAGGTATGCAGGATAGAATGAGGTACCCATCAACCCTATAAAGCCCTACATGGCTTAGGCCCAGGATACTTGTTGGACCATCTGCAGCCAGCAACGGCTTCCCATCGCCCGGTGTGTTCTCACAGGGAGGGCCTTCTCCGGGTGCCGTCGGCTAGACAATGTCGGCTGGCGGCTCCCAGGGATAGAGCTTTCTCTGTAGGCGTGCCCACTCTTTGGAATCAACTCCCCCTGGGGCTTCGGTTGGCTCCTGACCTTCGCACCTTCCACTGCGAATTAAAAACATGGCTGTTCACATCGCCCAACTTGGACTGAGGGGTTTTTTTTTTTACTATTTTAACAGGTTTTAATATATGTTTAAATTATATATTTATACATTTATGTATTTTATGTATGCATATTTATGTATTTTGTGTTTTATTGGGTTTGTTTTTGTTTGTTGTGAGCAGCCCTGAGTCCTACGGAGATAGGGCGGCATACAAATTATATTTTTTTAAAAAAAACCATTCTTGTCCATGTAAAAATCCTTTATCCTACTGAAACTGAGGTAAAATCTTCAGGACACTTAAAGCAAGCGGATGTGCTGGAATCAATTGAAAGGAAAATTGGAGACTCATATCTCTTCAGCCCCAGATTAAACATGGGAATTTCCAGTAAACCAATAAGCAAGTACAAGGTAAACTGAATCAACATGGAATTTCTGAGGATTGTTACTTGGCTAAAAATAAGTGTCTAGTTAGCATAGTTTTATGTATTTAAGTCTGCTTTATTTACAGCCTCTATGTACGTTCAGCCTATTTCATTAATCTGGAATCTCAGTACAAAAGAGTTCTTGACTTCTTATAGCTTCATACCATCTTGGGATCTACCCAGGATCTTACATGGTCTGGTGTGGTATGGTATTAGGTGTCCTTAGTATTTAAAGTTAAACCACTTGACCCTACTACAATTTCAGATCACACTTCTGTAGAGTTTCTAGTCTCACTTGACTATAATTTAAAAACATATTTGAAATGGTCCCTCTTGAACAATAAATATTTCATTGAGCAGATGGAACAGGAGATGATAGAATTCTTTTGTAGGAAAACAGAGTCAGTTACATCACCATCTCTGGTATGGGATATTGTAAAAGCCTCATTTCAAGGTTGCATTCTTGCACATGCTTCTTATAAAAAAAAGCAACACTTACTTAAAGTTAAATCCCAGGGGTAGAATGTTGAAGAATTGTTAACTTTTTATGCATTCCATCCATCTTTGGAATGATCTGTTAAATATGAACTCAACAAGCTTTACAGTTCCAAAACAGAATTTCTGTATCAGACAATGATAATGTAACAGGAAGTGGGTCTAGTGAGATACTGGCTTTTAGGCAAGCAGAAGCAAACACTGGACTTTCCAATGGTGTCAAGGATGTACTGAACATTATTCTCCCCTAGTCTCTTAAGGATCCAGGGTAGGATTTGAAAACAAAAACTCTTTGGAACCTCAGCAGTCCAAACAAGGATTCAAAATAAAATGCCTAATCAGGAAGGTAAATTGTTCTGGCCAACAGTCTCAGCCATGGATATGTAAGCAACTTCTTACTTGTATGAGCTCTGGATCCCATTCTTCCCTCTGAGGAAGACTTTCCATCTTGAAGTACCAGCATTCCTGTCTGTCTACGCAATGAGTCAAAACATAAGAGGATGGGGGAGCTTATTTGTACAGGTTTGATTTGTGTTCTTTCTTTATAGGTTTCTAATTGTTATCTTATGGCATCTACTGCTCCTTCATACCTGCTCCATCCCCCGTGCCTGCTCCTTCAATAGAGCAGCTGATACGAATTGGAGGGAATTCATACTTTGTTGTTGTGGCTTATTCACAAAGAAGCTTTTCCTTTCACATGAATAGCTTTTTTCTGACTAAGATTTTTGTTGGGTAAATTACAACTCTCATGGGGAAATTTAATGGAATTCTTAACAATTTTCTGGCTAACTGACTCTATTGAAATCCAGACAAATATAGAGATGCTTGTATGTTTGGGAAAAAAATTCAGATTGGCAATCAGTTTCATTTTGATACATCCTAACCGGAAGGACCAAACTATTGCCCCCAAATCCAACCCATAATGCCAGCTGGTGCAAAAGTGTATCATAATCAAGCTGCTAAGAGATCCAGTGGAGTCCAAAAACTTCTGACATGGCCTCAACTAAGGTGCCCCAAAGCAGTCTCAATAACCTATTCTAATTGAAATCCTGATTGAAAAGAATCCAATATATTTGTTGTTATAATATTGTGCAATAACATACATTACTATACTATTATAATAATACTGTAATAATATCATTTAAGTATTTTGTAATAATTGTTTTAAAAAAACACCTATAAAAACTTTTGTAAAATTTAAAACTGAGTTTGATTTATCTAAATTATTATTTATTATTTTATTTAGTATATGGCATATCATACATGGTCTAGCAATCTATATTAACATTTCACCTAGATTAGTAAAGCACAATAAAATATAGATGTTGAAAAGATCTCTATTCAAATACCAATGTCTAGACCATCTAACCATTGAAGCGCAGCATCATTTGTATTAAAAAAAATCAGATACTGAACGGGTATCTTCCTTCAGCTTATAATTGATCACAATGTGATCTACTGTTTGACATGAGATCCTGCAGTCACATTGAGGGGAGGATACTATGCCCCATTTATACAGAGAGTCCCAGCACATGCCGTGTGAGGTGCAAATCCTATTCACGATTGTTCATTGCTGATGTGGTAGTTCAAAGCCTGGCACCTTTTTTGTGGGGTCATTTGTATGTTTTCCTATAACTGAGCATTCAGCCACCCATTTGGCTTTCCATTGGGAATTGATGTTAAAATTGTTGGGCGGATGTTGCGCAAGTGCCAATGGGGGCTTTCTGGATTTGAGTCTTCCGGCTGGTAAATGAGGGCTGCCAGCAAGCACTGGTAGGAGTGAGTTAGCCATAATTTTTCTGTATTCTCTCATTAGTATATTTTGCCTTCATAAAGCTGGCGGTGCTATACGGCTCAGAACAGGAAGCCAGCAAGTCGGAATGGTTTTATTACATCCGCTTATAATCCTCATGGTGTCATTGAGTCTGGCATCTAACTTAGTACTATGGCAGCTGTTAAGCTTAACAGGGGCACAGTATTCTTCTGCAGAGTAGACCAACTGTAGTGCTGATGACCTGAGGGTGGTAGCTGAAGCTCCCCTCTTAGTTCCACATAATTTCTGGAGTATGTTGTTCATACTGTAGTATTGATTTTTGCAGCTGTGTTGTCTAGGTGTATCTTATATAGGAGAGTTAGATTTATCTAAAAGTCCTTCTTGATACTTCATGCAGCATAGGCTTTTATTAAGTCGAATATTGGGTGCCGGTACCATTGCTGTTACCATGTTTCCCCAAAAATAAGACCCTGTCTTATTTTTTTGAACCCCGAAATAAGTGCTTGGCCTTACTGCCATGCGCTCAAAAGCCCAATTGGGCTTATTATCAGAGGATGTCTTATTTTGGGGGAAATAAGGGTACTAAAGCATTTACATTTGCTAGAAAGTTTGAAGGTTCCTAAAATCTTTTAGAAGAAGCTGGAAGTAGCTGATGAATCTAAAATTAATTATTTATGCAATTTTGGAACAATGTGTTTGAATGTCCCATTCTTTTAAACCACTGGAAGATACTTTAAAGAAGTGAAAATGGTTTGTTTTCACTTTATGACGCAGGATTTATTATTTCAAGGATATAAGACATTTCAAAAATGTTTGATAAGCATTGTTTGGAAACACCATATGACTGGAGATGCAATTCAGAAGCTGAAATATCAACTCGCAACTGGGTTGTCCTACTACTTCTATGAGTCTTAGTTTTAATTAATTTACTTTGGTTTTAGTATAGTTCTGAGTTAAAAATTACAGCACAATTAACATTATTCTAGAGCAATCACTATAGCATATCTATCTATCTATCTATCTATCTATCTATCTATCTATCTATCTTAAAAAAAGTGAAAACCACTCATGCGTTAATCACGAAATCTCCAGAACTGTAAAGCCTACAAATTTGAAATTTGCCACATATGTTCCTCTTGGCTTCTAGGTGCTCACTAAGAAAGGATTTTTTGAAATGACCATCAGAGCATTAGTATTTCCTATATTATTATTAACATGTTCTGATGCTAAGGAGTTCTACTCCCCCACCCCACCTGAAAAGAAATCTGTTCCAAATGCAAAACACAAGCAGAGGAGAGGAGTTTCACTTTTACTTTCACAGCAGCAAGCAGCTTTACTACAGAACAGTTGAGCTAAGCCATGCCCAGCTCCTCCTGTCTTCTTCTTGCTCACACAGCAAATACTGTTTGAGTTTCCAAACACCCCTCAACTCTCTCACACACTGACAGGATGCTAGCCAGATGAATACCAATGGATGCTGCAGGCTGGGACATTCTGCTCCCCCTCCCCCTCTGTTCCAACTGCCAGTTGCATTATATTAACACACTCTGATGCTACGGAGTTACACATTCTACATTAAGTTTCAGGCTGCAACTGTCAATTTATCAAGCCTGAGCACATAGTTTCATAGTGAAGTACAGGCGTCCAGCTAGTATGCATATATTTTGCTTGACTATATATCAGAACTGATAAAATACCAAGAAGAATACCAATACCAATCAGAGGAATTATTACATGACACTGAGAAGGGAATCTATACTTGATTTCCGGCAATTAATGAATTTCATATAATAAAGTAATTTTATTTAAAGTAACCAAGAGACAAAACCCCAAGGTAGAAGCCCAGGACCCTAAGAAGCCAGGAAAAAATCCTTATAAATTGCCTCCTACAAAGGAATTTTTTCTCTCTCTCTCATCTTTTTCATATCCTTCATACCCTTCTTTGATACTTTTTCTTCTGGCTTTCTTAAAAGAAAACATGTCCATACATGATCACCCACATGCAGACCACATGCAGGGGCTGAGGTTAGATAGGCCCTAAATCCACACGTGAATTTGATGAGACCACTTAGCAAGAAAAGAGAAGGTTTGGTTTCCTATCTCCTCAAAGCAATGTCCTCTGGCATTTAAGGAACAAATAATATTTGCCTTTGGCTAGAAGGGATGGGACAATTTTCTCAGGCAAATTCTGGCACTTCTTCAAACGTTTGCACCATTCCAACCATAATCATAATAGCAAGAAAGAAGTATGCCATTTTCTGTTCTGGCTGATATTTTCTTGCCACTGAATGGAGAAAAATGATTTCTGTATGACAATCCTGGGGCACGATCCAACTGGCTGAAGGTTACAATTAGTTAGTGTAAATAGAGAGGGATGGAAAGGACCTTGGAGGCCTTCAGGTCCAAACCCCCGCCCTGGCAGGAAGCTTCACAGTCTCCCAGGAAAATGGCTGTCCTTTTTTCTTTGAGAATTTCCAGTGATGGAGCATTCAAACTTTCCAAAAGACAGGCTGTTCCACTGCTTAATAGCTCTCACAGTTGAAGGAGTCTTCTTCCCTATGACAACCATTCAAGTATTGAAGAGAATTGTCCATCTTCTTTAGATTAAATGTATCCATTTCCTTTCACTATATGTCATAGGATTGAGTCTCTAAGTATTTTTGGCACTCTTCTCTTCACTGTTTCCAGTTCCTCAATGTATTTTATGTATTAAACCAGAAATAGACATAGTAGTCTAGGTGTGGTTGGACTAGAGCAGCAGAGAGTGAAAATATCATTTCCCATGATCTCAGCATTAGACCTTTGTTGATGCCCAAGGCCATTTTAGAGCTCCCCCCCCCCCAGCAGCTATAGCACACTGCTGGTTCATGCTTAATCAGTGATCTATCAGGATACCTAGATCCTTCTCACAAGTACTACAGCTGAGCTAGGAAACACCTTTCTTCTATTTAGGTGTCTTTTCTCCCCCTAAGTGCAGAAACCAACATTTCTGCATTTTCAATGTTCAAATTTATCAAGTTGCTACCCTACAATGCTGCCAGTTAGTCCCACACACAGGGAGCTTCTGATAATGAACTTCAGATATTTATTGCAATTGTAAATCTTTCACCAAAGTAATACAAAGCATGCTGCAAACTCCAAGGTTTTTATATAAGAACAACATTTTTCTTTTGCCAAAGATGGTAGAGAGACAAATCTCAAGTTCCGAACGATCCAAGAACAGTCCATTTCCAATCCAAGGATCCCATTAATCTAACATCAGCATACAGATAGAATCACAGGTAGGAAATTAGAATTTGATTTACCACAAAGATTCATCGGTGACTGGGAAGAGAGACAATAGAGGCAAGATAAGAATCTGCTATGCAGACAACAAACCTCACAGAGGTAGTTTTCTGCTAACACAAGGATGTGTGGACAATAGTGAGAAAAGGTGCTTAATTTAGTTGGAATTTAACCCTTTCTTCTGCAATTCCCATACATAAAATGATGCTGAAATATAAGCGTTTAAAGCATTTAAAATTAAAAACTTTTTAAAAAAAATATTTTATTAATTAAAAACTTTTAAGAGAAATCTTGGTTGATCTTATTAAAAAGCTTCTTGATTGTTGATACTTGAAGACTCAATGGTAACATTTTGCATTAATTGAAATGTGTGTATAAACTTCCCTAATGCAGATAGGGATTGTGTGAAATACTGGGACCTCATGCCTAATCTTTAGCAATGACTTTTTATTAATATGGACCTTTTAAAATACATATTTTATTAAACATGTAAACAAAAACATAAAAACTAATTCAGACTAATATAAAGTAAAGAAGAAAAAAGAAAGCAAAGAAAAAAAGTACAAAGAAAAAGTTAAAGAAAAGAAAGCAAAAGATATAAAGAAGTGGTTTCTGATATTCTTCACAGTGGTTATAAATCAACTATATTTCAATCTTTCTAAAATTACATCGTATTACTCTTCTTTCTATCATATTCTTTGGCAATGGCTTACTGATTCTTTTAGTCTGAATTCTTTAATGTCTCCAGTGCTTTGACGACAGTATCATGGAATGATTAATAGTATGGAATACAATCACCAAAGCATGGAATTTCCCTAAAGCTGTGTAGTAACTTTCATTAGTGCACTGGATTTTATGCTATCTTCAGAAATGCAGTTATAAATCATTGATATGAAAAGCTAACTATCTCAAACTCAATACTAATCTTCAGCCAGTTTAAAATCCTCCATAGGATTTTGTCTCTTTCTACTCTTGATTGTTTTGATCTTTGCCGCCAAGTTTCATTGACCTAATCTACAAGCCTTTAGGCTCATTTCCAGCACCACTCCCAACCCCCCACTCCCAACCCCCCACTCCCAAAGATACTCCAATTCAGTATAATCCAAAGTAGACAATTTAGTAATAGTGGTAGTGATAGAGCTATTTTTTATCATCTGTCCTCCCTATAGCCAGGCATGATGATCATGCTGGCCTTTAAATGTACAACTCTGAGGAATTTTAAAATCAACTTGGCTAATAATTAGAGATGTTGGAAGGAGAGTTTTCCTATCCTTATCTATGGCATCAGCAAGCCACATTTGAATACTGATGAATATGCTTGGCAAACAGAACAGACGGTATCAGCAGCTTCACAACTTTCCCCTCCCTTACACAGGAACTAACATAGACTAAGTTCCTTCTATGAAAACCCGTGAAGGCTAAATAGCTCTCACTCATCACTTATCTTTCTCTGTATTTGCAGATGCCTAATCTGTGCACTTTAGCCTCTTTCTGAAATTCCACCAAGGACTTAAGTGGTACAATTAAAATGCAAAGGGGCAGAGTCTACCTCAACTTCAAATGTTAAAGTTTAAAGAAGCACTGCCAGATATTATGAGTTTTAGGTTTTATTTATTCTACTTAAGAAAAAAAAACATGACTTCAGCATCTTACATTGTTTAAAAAGGCAATATTTTTCATGGTGTTGTAGTCAACATTCCATGTGCACCTTGTTGAGAAAGAGATTTAAATATGTTTGTATTGTTTTCGGTGGACTGGCAGATTTGTTTAACCAATTAGCCAAGATTAGGCAATGGGTAACTTCCATTATCACTTACTCAGATGCTCAGTAAGATTCTCCAGACATGAGAAATTCTGTATAGCTTTCATGGAAGGGTACAGAAACACAAAATTGGCTGAATTGAGACAAAAGGCAACATTTCTTGTGTTTTGAGTTGGAAAAGTAAGTATATTTTCCAGTAAGGTAGACTATGGTGTTTGATTCTAAACCAAACAATGTCCACACTGAAAACTAAAAGTGTTGATAGGCAATATTGTTACAACCAACAGTGACCACAGGCACTGAATGATGTGGAGGTTATCACAGAGGTGAAAGCAGCATTATGGCATCATGAGATAACCTCTGGCTCTTTTCTATGGCCATTGTGATGTTACATGCAGATGCAAGAGGGGTATTGCTTATGATGCAACACCACAGCATTATTTTTACGATTCTGATTAAGGCAGCAAGACCCTGTAGATACTCTTCCTTTTGGATGATGAGGGGCCGTCAAGATCCTTTTGGATATCCCACTTTGATTCCCAATCAATGTCAAAATAGTTGAAATCCCCCATTATCATGTGGCACATTTCTTGGATACCTCAGCCATGTGGCTTGTGAAGATTTCATCTATATTTTCTGCTTGGTTGGGTGGCCTGTATCACACACCCACAACAATGTCATTTTCATTTCTTCTTCTTTGAATATACATTACATCTTCCCATCACACCAGATCTACTGTAGAAAGCGTACTGCAGATTCCATCATTTAGGGAGGTACAAATAGAGCTACATTTGGTGGACCTTCTTGGTTGTAGGCCCCACACTGTGGAATATCCTCCCTATTTGAAGTTATGCTGGCACCATTACTCCTGACTTTCTGAAGGTCATTCAAGACCTGGTTGTATCATCAGATCTGGGAATTTTCAGACTAGTTAAATAGCTTTGTTATTATTAATATCCCTTCACTCATTATTCATTTTTGCTGCATTTTATATTTTTAAATCTTTAATCACCATCATAATAATTGTTGTTTGTGAACTATTGCATTTTAACTTCATTGTATGCCTCCCAGAGTCACTTGTTTTGTGAGATGGGCAACTATATAAATTTGAAAAATAGATAAATAAATATTCACCCACACACTTTTAGCAAGCTTTTCATTTCTTGCATCATGGATTTCCATTCATTTGTAGTCATTCTTCTCATAGAATTCAATTCCAGCTCCCTTTTGTTGCATCTGTTTGTTTTGAACAATTTTCAGTATCATATTCCCATAGGATTTAGGCCAAAGATTTAATGTGCCAAACTTTAAAATATGAATTATTAGGAATAAAAGGGACCAAAACAGGTAGGAAAAGGAAAAATCCATGAGCTTCTGTAATGTAACATTTATTGTCAAGTAAGCATCAAACTTGATAATGATTTTGATTATATTTTATGACAAGCCTAGGCATGTTTTTTTTAAATCTAATTTAATAAACCCAGAGAAAACAAACTTTTAAGAACAATCCACATTAGCTTTATTCCTGAAAAATATCTGATGGTTACACCTGTCTTGTAAAGCCAATTATGGAACTAGGCAAAAATGTCATGGGAATGGAAGTTTGGCTGGAACTATATTACAAAATCCTTTAGACTTCCCGAAAGCATTCTGCTCTACCTAATTCATAACAGATTTTAAGATTTACAGGAAACATATTTCTAAAACACATCAGATTGCAATATTTTCCATGTCAACTATTCAGCGTATTCTCAAAGGAACATTTTCTTTGCCCAGTGCCTCTTCTTTCAACCTTCTTCTCCCAGTTGCTCATGGGATTCCATTATAATTGGAGCTAGTCTGTCTTTTCCTTCAAACCATTTTGCCTCTAGCACTGTAGAAGCCTCATATGAAAGGTTTCTGGGAGATGACCAAATGGAATTTGATCTGCCTTGGTATGCCTGAATTTTCCTAATACATTCTAGTAAAGTAAGTGATTGCATCATTACAAACCTGTAGTCAATTCAAAGATATTTTCTCAGCTCTACTTTACATGTTGAGACTTCCTGAAAAAGCACAGGGCAAGTTCATGTACAGTACAGGCCATCATATCCCTAAAAGTCTTATTCCTTTCATAATTTCAGAATATAATTAAAAACAGTTGGCTAAACAGGCAGCTGTTGACAATTAGAGAAAGCATGATATTCAATCTCTTAGCTGCCCAATCTGACAAATATACAACATGTAGAATCAAGCATTATTTCTCATAGCATATTTTCTTTTTTGAAAAGTACAGGTATCCTCAACTTACGACCACAATTGAGCCCAAAACTTCTGTTGCTAAAGGAGAAATTTGTTAAGTGAGTGAGCGAGAGAGTAAAATTTGCCCCATTTTATGACTTTTCTTATCACATTTGTTAAATGAATCATTGCATTTGTTAAATTAGTAATATGGTTGTTAAGTGAATCTGATTTCCCCATTGACTTTGCTTGTCAGAAGGTTGCAAAAGGTGATCACATGACGCTGGGACACTGCAACCGTCATAAATGTGAACCAGTTGTTAAGCGTCCGAATGTAAATCACGTGACCATGGGGATGCTGCAATGGTCATAAGTGTGAAAAATGGTCATAAGTCACTTTTTTCAGTGCCGTTGCAACTTCAAATGGTCACTAAGTGAACTGTTGTAAGTCGAGGACTACCTGCATAGTCAAGGACTACCTGTATAGTTGAGGACTACTGTATAGGTTACACGTCCTTCCAATTTTCAGAGGAATTTCTGCATTACTGGGGTAATTCTAGTAACATCAAGTCTATAAACTAGTCCTTCAATATGCTACAACATCCCTCCCTAACTTTCTAGTTCACAATTCATTTCATGTGCAAACATCCCCACATGTCTTATTGCTACCATGTCTTTGCCCCTCCTTCATTTTTCTCACATTGCTTGATACCCAAACATAATTTTAGTTTGTCAGTTCTGGGATTCACTGAGAGTCCCTTCAGTCAATCACAGATCAACCCAAATCAGTCAGTAGCACAAAACAGGATATGGCAGCCCATCCCACTTAAGAGCACAGCCAATTGGTGCTTGCTGACACTCTAACTTGTTAATACCTGAGTTATAGTTAACCCAAACACAATTTCCAGACTTCGGTGGAGTCCTAAACAACAAAAAGAGAAACAAATGTTTAAAAAGAGATAAAAGCATTCACTTCCCTGCACACAGAGACAATGATTTGTGTTCTTGTGTCTGTTGGTTTATAGATCATCCACGGGATGACTGCTTCAGGCAGTTTGTTTTGATGAATAATAATAAATGTTGAGAAGCCAACCATAATGTCTTCTCCTCCTGGTAGAAAATCAGCATTGTATTTTCTCTATTAATTTTGCAAGTGTTGCATAATTAGGTTTCATGCTAGAATAACACTGTTTAAGAGCTTATCTTTAGGCTTGGTAGCTTTAAGTTGGGAGAAACATAAACTAGAAGGCAGTGAATGTGGTGGAATCTGACTGATCTGAAAATAATAACCACAGATACCAAGGACTACATTCTGCAGAGTGAAAGAAAAGGGCGATCAAAAATCCTTATTGTTATGGGTGTCCCAACAAGTCTAATGTTTAATATATTACAACAGGGTAAATGCTAGCCAACATTACTTGAACTTAGAAAGTTAAGCAGAGTTGGAGCTGGTTAATAACTGAATGAAAGACTACTGAAAAATACCAGTAATGTGATATTTGAGAAGTAACAAAGCATTTTGGATATTATTGTTCATCAGGGGCATCTGTGGTGGTTGATGAGGTGGCTCAATGAAGTTGTAGTGGCAGATGTGACTCAAAGCTGAGTCCTTTTTAGCATGCGTTGTGTATCTTGTATTCATGTAAAAAGGGGCAAAGATCTGATTATGGTACTTGGCCATACCCAACATGTTGATACACAATGATTGTGAGAAGGCTGTTGCTCATATAGGTTTGTTTTGCAAGTTAGTGTAATCACTAGGGCTTAAGCTCTTGAAATTTTATATCTGCTGTTTTCCACTTTCAGATTCGTAACTGATAAGTGTCAAACTGCAGAGGAAGGCTACTCCCTGCATATGTCCCTTAGAAAGCTGTTCTTAGTTCCCATAATCCCTCAGACAGTATGGATTCTGGGAAGAGAATTTCAAATAGCGGGAAGATACCAAATTATGTAAGAAAGAAATACTATGTCACTAATTCATACATTCAGATGAAAATAATCCATTTCTGCAGCTCCAAATACCATATTATTGACCTTAGGAGAGAATCCTAAGCAGCGGTAATTCTTAGAAATACATAGAAATTCATAAGTTCATGAATCATTTAGACCACATAGGAATCCTGTTATCAAGTAACTGATTTATGAATTGGTAGCTATGGTTTTCATAAAGTCTATGTAGTAGCTAGCTTCTGTGAAATAAGGAGGCATTCCTTCATTTCAAAATTTAAGTATAAGATTAATGAACCATGGTTTGGAGCTTATTCTACTGTAAAAGAATGATAGGACTTCTGCTAAATAATGTAACTCCTGAGACATAGTGTTAAAGGAACAATGGCATAGCATCATATCTGAAGAGAAAGGGTTAATTTGTCTGAAATGGTATAGAGTTTCCTGCCTGAGCCGGGAGTTGATTAGAAGACCTCCAAAGTCCCTTCCAACTTATTCTGTTACTCTCTTAAGGATTAATTAAGCTTCAGTAGCTTTTAAATATATGAGATTATCCAGAATATTATGTACTACCTAGCAACCAGATGGAGAGCAGAACTGGCTCAACATGTTGCATATTCCATGAACCAATGGTATGTGTTTCTCTCCTCCAATCAGCTCTAGCAGAGAAATCTCTTTTTAAAAACTACTCCCATTGCTTTATTTCAGATTTTTTTTTAAAAAAAAAGTGTGGCTTCTTTGTTGTTATTTATTAAAGTATTTGATTTCCATCTTATATTTCTGTTCATTTGGGTACTCAAAGTGGCTTAACAAAAATTAGAAGGCAAAATGTATGCTACCATACTAAAGAAATTATGATTTAAGAGCCTGATGCAAGATACATCTTGGCATTCTGAAAACAGAGACTGAGGACATAGCCACAAAGTTTTAAAGAGGCCATTTCATAGGCTGAGCTTGCAAAGGAGAAGGCTCTGCCTCGGTGCCAGAACCTAGACAAATCCTTAGTCAAGTAAGTGTCTGACTGGAGATACAGAAGGGCCTCTTTTGCAGATCTTAATGGCCAGACAGTTTCATACAAGGGAAGTTCGTACTTCTTCAGTTCAGTCTGCTAAGCAAAACTTTACTTGCTTACACAAAACACACCATGCAACAGTTGGAACTGCAAATTTATTGTCCTCGTGTCATATTAGTCACTACACAGTCATTACTCTACCCATAGAACTTCTGGAAGACTTGCCTGGATGACAGCCCTTTGCTCAGTTGCTGAGCTGCATAACCAAAGTTGTCCCTCCTGCATCTGCTTATCTTTGGCTAACCTTGGAATATTTTAATTTCAAATATCTTATTCATTTTGGCACTCCATGAGCTTTCGAAAATATTAAATGTACCTATTATAATGTCATTTATTTATGTGTTTACCATACTTAGGCTTCTATGTCACACCAATTTTTTAAAAAACGAATGGCTTACAATGCCAGCAAACCATGGTGTTAAAATATAAATCAATAAAATCAAATGCGCTCATAGCCTTTCTAAAAAGATATCTGTCTGGCAAAACAAACCTCATCACAAAATATGGTCAATGCTCAAGTTGTCTTTTTCATCTTTAATACTTCAAAATGTTTCCCAGGCAAAACCTTTTCAGTTAATATTGCTTTCACCTTCCACTGTTGTTTTTTTTAAAGAAAGTGCTGATTGCCTAAGTTTCATTTCACACAGTGAAAAACCACTTTCCTTTAAGGGTGGAGTGGAGTATGAAGAAAAATTCAAAGGGATTTGTCAGACACCAGTAAAAATCTGGGCTTGTTGCAGCCTTGGTACACTTAAGCTGTACACTTCCCTAATTCAACAAAACCACAAGATGCTATCAGCAAAGTCATATTGCAAGCAACTGCTCAACTGTTCAAAACTCATAGCTGAGTCAAAAGTGCAAACTGCAGTGCCACTCCTAAGGTTTGTCTTGTCTTTTCTTTGTTCTAAACTTTGCAGGCTCACGTACAGAGTTATGATGTATACAATGATCATTATGGGATACATTTTGTTGGGCATAGTTGTCTTGTCAGGGGTATGAATTGTTGATTTTGGCAGATAGATGCATATGTGTACAGTGGAAGAACTGTAAACAACATAAAATGCCAGTTTTGTCTATGACATTTTGGGGCAAATGGCATGAGATGAATTCAGTGATCTCTAGAACTAAAAGTTACTGGTGGAAATGCAGCCTTCTAAAAATTAATCTCCAGCCCAGGAGAGTCATGTGCTCTCCTTGAGTCCGCCCACAGTCTTGCCACCTGACACATATTATTTGTTGTATTTATCACTCTATTGTGATATTGATCACACTACTGACCACAACGGGCCTCAATTCAATCCCATGGGGATTGAGTTCATTAGAAAGAGCAGCAGCTGTCTCAGCCATCACTGTAATGGAGGTCATTGGGTAGAATAACTGATCTAGGCTTCCGGCTCAGGATGGGCTAGCTAAAGGAGTAGAAGAAGGTAAAGAAGTAGAGGTATTTCTTCACTTAATGCACTGGAGCAGAGCGTGCCATGCCTATCTCTGTCTGTTGGCTAGTGCTTTCTCTCTTTTGGAAGTTTTCCCACTATATTGCATGAACAGGTTGGTTTTTAACAAAAACTAGGGGTGCACAAAACATTTCTTGCATTAATCATTCCATGCATAGAGCTGGAAGTTAGTTAGAGCTGGACAAATACAAATACAAAATACAAATACAAAAATATGCAGTTTGGTGCAGACTTGAGCTAAAACTCTGATGTTCCAGACAGAGATATTTGCAGGGAGGGAAGAGCAGTAAAGCCAATAATAGCACCAATGGATATATCCCCTACCCCAGTCCAATTTCCCAAGCACCTTCCTTATCCTGCTTCTTCATAGCTGCAATTCCAGGGTCCTTGTCTTCAGAAGTGGTATATCCAACTGGCCAAGTCCTACCCTCCCCCCAATGAATGTACCCTCAAGGAAGAGGATCATTGGTTCAGGAGGCATGTACAGTCAGTGGCAGGCCATCTTTGAAGCCAATAACATTGGCAACAAAAGGTTGGCAATGCTCATGGGTTATAGGAAAGAAAGAAGGATGGTGCATAACAACTTTGCTCTGCTATCCTGATGAGACCTCTCTGGATTTTGTCTTAACTGGAACTTGGAACAATTAATGTTCTGTGTTCTAACCAGGGGTGGGTTCTACTTACCTTTACTACCAGTTCGCAGCAGTTGATGATGACGGGGTCAGTGGGCAGAGCCAGTGGTGGGATTCAGCCAGTTCACACCACTTTGGGAGAACCAGTTGTTAAACTTTCTGAGCAGTTTGGGGAACTGGTTGTTGGAAGAAATAATTAGGGCAGAGAACCAGTTGTTAAATTATTTGAATCCCACTACTGGGCAGGGCCTTCCACCGGTTTTACTACCGGTTCTATAGAATTGGTGCGATCCGGGGACAACCTACCCCTGGTTCTAACTCTGGCACAACAGCAGTGCACACTAACAGCTAGGCAGAATTTCTGAGTAAATGTGCTTGTGTGTATGAAACAAAACACGTTTCCTGTTTCATGCATAATTTTTAAAAACTACATACATATATATATATATATATATATGCAAGCTACTCAGGTAATTTGTATGAGCTGTGTTCTGCTAATTGAATACTTTGACTATATGCATTGACTGCAATGGAAATATTTGCTGTTACTCATGCTTCTTGTCGGGAAAAAAAAATCCCCTTTATTTCTTAGTCCCGCAACTTTTTTTTCTGTATTTGTACAAGTTCTTACTAAAAAGACCAAAACAAGTCAATACTATTATATTTATCAAGTTAGATTCTGTTTCGTCATGATAAACAAAAACATGTTTATCAGAATACTTTTTTCTGCCCCCAAATTACTACAATTGGGAGCATGTGACACAGACAGATTTATAACCTTTTCAAGAAAAGAGAAGCACAAATAGCTTATTCAAAAGTTAGTCTAACTAAGTATGGTGTTAGACCCGTGATAGCGAACCTATGGCACGTGTGCCGGAAGTGGCACACAGAGCCATCTCTCTGGGTACGCAAGCCATCGCCAGTCACTCTTCTGGGTTCTGGTGCGCCAGAGAGCTGGTCTTCATGCACACAAGAGCACCGGATACCAGAAGAGCAGCTGCCCAGTGTGCATGCACACGCCGAGAAGATGATCTTCTGGTTTCCAGCATGCGCATGAACAGGTTCCCAACACTGTGTTAGACTAATCCCTAAAAAAAAGCCTCATCTGGAAAATATCCGAATTCCCTTATGTGTTCTTTGCATCCATCTATCTTTTACATTTCTGCCATACCCATTAACTAGCTCTCCTGCTTTTTAACAGTTTAATCCACACTAGGCCACACAATCTCAGAAGAACTTACTCTCAAGTATGCATTATATTTTACAACTTTTATCTCTTACACAAAATCTAGACTTTATATGACAAATCTATAACCATTTCCTCACCAGTAAGTTACAACATATCATTGCCAGATCATTGCTGGGATGATAAAAGGCCTGCATTACTGACATATCAATTTAACCATCAGAGCGGTGTCTATGAGGTGCAATGGGATTAAAATAGGCAAGATGGCAATGCAACATCATGGATTAAGCTGTGCCAGCTTTGTATTTACACTGATGTCACATGAACATGCAAGAGAGTGGGATTTAGAATGCAATGCAGTGACAACCATCTTGCCCGTTTCAATAAGTCTACCACCACTTTTCTACAAATGCTTCTGAATGGTGCCATAACACCCTATGCTCTTTTCTTTGCAATATTTCTCCTTACCTTTCTATTCTTATAAATCATCCTTGGTTCTAAAGTATTCACAGACCACTTATCTCGCTCTCGCTCTCTCTTTGAGGATTTAAGCAACTCAATCTAACTACATTTTTAAAAATTTTCCTCTCAACCCATTTCCTCTTCCTTCACAAACCTGCTGTGTAACTGGATACACTTCCTTTTTTGGGGAGGGGGGGAGGTACTAGTTATTCACTGTTGTATTCAATTCACATTCATTAAACCGCTAAGCATATAATGAAACCAGGGTTTACCATTCTGGATATATGTTGTGAAGACCATAGATAGTTAGATGAGAGAGAGAGAGAGAGAGAGAGGGAGGGAGGGAGGGAGGGAGGGAGGGAGGGAGATGATAATTAGTTTATTTATATATTTGTTTATTTGTAGATTTATTTAAATATTTCTAGATTTCTAGATTTCTAAGGCCACCCAACTCAAACAATGTGACTGGGCAGTGTACTACAACAAAAATAAACCAAAAGCCCTCATACTTACGAGACCGGCTGATGCTACTGATAACCTCCCACCGGCCAATACACTCTTACAGAGAGGGCCTCCTCAGGGTGCCGTCAGTCAAGCAATGTCGGCTGGCGGCCCCCAGGGGGAGAGCCTTCTCTGTGGGGGCACCCGCCCTATGGAATGAGCTACCTCCTGGAATAAGACTGATCCCGGACCTTCGGACCTTCCGCAAAGCCTTGAAGACTTACTTATTCCAGCAAGCTGGCCTAGCTTAAATGGTTTTAAATTGGGATTTTGAATTTTATAGACTTGGGGTTTTAAATTGGGAGGCCGATTGATTTAATATCTTTTAATTTATCTTAATTTTTGTATTGTATGTATTTTAATTCTGGCTGTCCACCGCCCTGAGTCCCTTCTGGGAGAAGGGCGGGATACAAATTAAATTATTATTATTATTATTATTATTATTATTATTATTATTATTATTATGACATATACAATATATAAATATAAGATACAAAATATTAAATGGTGACCAAACACCATAACAAAACCATCAATAGTGGCTCCTATTATCTGTGGGACAAACCAGGTTTTGGCAGCTTTTCTAAAGAAGAGTTCCTGATGCTTAAAAAAATGAAAAGCAATAGGAAAAGAGGCCAATAGAAAACCAATAGCTGCAATAATTTCCGATAATCTGTTAGCCACAAGATAACTGTTGACAGTTTTAAGGGCCTATTTGCTCTCTTTCTTTGGAAAAATGTATTTTCTCTTTAAATAGACTCAAACTTGACAATGTTTAAATAGAAGATATCAGCTATGGTAAAATATAAATTGCTGGAGAAGATGAATATGAAAATGCTCTTATTCTCATTTTATTTCCCGTCTGGAACAGCATATTCCAGACATTCATATGGTTCCCATCATAATAGTGCTTAAGAAGACCTTGAAAACTTGGCTGTTTCCAATGCTTTGGCTTTGCATTTCAAGCCCTTACAAATAGCTGTTATTCAAAGGTCCAATACCATTATCTTCCCCATTTTGAAAAAATATATAATTGTTTGTATTACTGAAAGAGTGAGTACAGTTGTCTTTTTCCAGGATTTAACACTGGGATACGGTTGGTTAATGAAAAAATTTAAGATATTATAAGATATTTTATAACTGGGGACAGAAAATAAAGATTTTCTGAAAGCTCATTATACACCAGATTCTCTGGTACAGGACAAAATGAATAGTATTTTGCTACGGTTTTTATTTGGTATCATTAGAGAAAATCTTATTTTTTTGTAAGAAATTATCAATGGAATCCTGATAAAGAACTTGATTTGATCCTCAAGCAAATTATTTCATTCGCTTTCACAAATAAGCCTCTCTTTTTGAAGCGGAATAGCTAGTGGGTCTTATAACCATCATCCCATGGAAAGTTAGCAAAAATGAATGAGATTCTTGTTATATTAGAGGCCTATAATAAGTGTACACACTGTTACAGAAAAAAAGAAACTAACAACCATCTGCTTTTTCTTTCTTACTCCTAAAAATGCTTTTTTTTGGGCCTAATGAAAGTTATTTAGGAATGTACATAAATCAAATTCTTAGTCCCTGCCAAATCTCTTGAAGTTCACTTTTCCCAGCAAAATATGACTCATTGTTTGCTTTTCATTTGACAATAAGTGTTCAGTATACAACTGGGTTTCTATTCAGGAATGTGTTCCAATAAAATGTTACATGTTTGGTCAAGAATTTTGAAGAGCAAATGTACTATCTAAAATGTGTAGAAAAGTTAAAAAACAAATGAGCCAAGAAAACATTTACAATAAACTCATCTGTTATACTAAGCCATGAAGCTCTGAGCTATGACAGTGCCCACAATCAAATATAGATTATGAGCAATCTCTAGATTGGTAAAATGAGCTGAGTTTGGTGGAAATCTGGGTTAATCCATCCCAAGGACATCAGACATCCCAGACATCATCTGGGTTGTTTTCTGGTTGTTGATGAATTGGCCCGTTTCTTTATAACAAAATGATGGATAATTTGTTAGTTGCACTTGTTGATGCACAGACCCAGATAGCGTACCTGGATATATTTACTGCTAAACCATCTGGCAGCTTAATAGAAAATATGAACTGAGACAGTGTGATTGGGTCATTATAACTCTTGCTACATGGCCCTGCCCTTGAAGCTGGTCAAAATGCAGAGGCTCAAGTAGTTAAAGGGACCCCTCAGTTTAACTGAGTACCACCATTACTGCAAGAGCTGAGTACCACCATTACTGCCAGTTGACCTACTGGTGCCAATCAAGGTGCTAGCTATAATCTTTAAAACCCTGCATCACCCAAAACCTGATGTTGTGATGTAGGATATACCAACCCCATCTACTTAACTGTTGACATTTTTTTTTCATACAAAACTGTAGAGGAGGGACCATCTGCTATTATTTTCCATCTCTATTTGGCTATTGTTATGTACATAAAAGTGTTAAAGCTAGAATAACCAAAGGCCACTTACTCCAGGCCTTATCCAAGCTAATTACCCTCAACATTGTTTCCTGTGGCTCTGGAAAGTTCTGTGCCTCTTCAGTAACAGATGAAGATAGATTTTTCCATGTTTTGCTGAGCATCAAGCCATAGTTTGGTTAACTGACCCTGTGCATCTGGTCTGGATACAGAGATTGAGTAGCAATGTGCTAAATCAAATTAAACCAAGAATTACTCACAGTATTTTCCAGCACGTAAGACTATCTTCTCTAATGGGCTTTCCCCATCCAGCAAGACAAAGTACAGTATGGAATGCAATATTTAAGTCCCATTCTTGAGAGATTGCTATCATCAGGCATCTAAAGAGTGTAGCTTTTCTTCAGGTGCCTCTCTCCTTGGAAGAATGCTGTAGTTCAAGTTATTCTTATTTGTACAATATTTTATATGTTGTGTACTGACCAAAGTCACTACAGTAATCCATCCATCAGGGATGAAATGCTCCCCGTTTGGACCGGATCACCCGATCCAGTAGCGATGGCGGTGGGTGGTTTGGAGAACCAGTAGCAAAAATCCCTACACACACACACACACACACACACACACACACCACACCACACCACACCATGCCCAGCTGAGCCACACAATCATCAGAGGCTGTTTTTTTTTACTTTTGAAAGCATTTTTTCTACAACCTCTTCGGCTGAAAAAATGCTTTTAAAAGTAAAAAAAATGTGAGGACAGTCATAAATTCGAGGACTGGTCAAAAGTGCAAGGACCAGTCAAAAACAACCTTTTCAGCCTTCTGAGTAGTCCATGTGCACAAAAGGACTACCCAGAGTGCTGAAAAAAGTGATTTCTGACAGGTCCTCGCACTTTTGACCGGTCTTCGTGCTTATGACTGGTCATCATTTATGCCCATTGTAGCATTCTTAACAACGGTGTCACTCATTTCACAACTGCTTCTCTTCACTATAGTGACAAGATAGGGCAAAAACGTAAAATGTGAGGACAGTCGTAAGTTCAAGGACTGGTGAAAAGTGCAAGGACCAGTCAAAAATAACTTTTTCAGCCCTCTGAGTAGTCCATGTGCATAAAAGGATACAGCAATAGAGAGGGATGAAGGAAGGGAAGGGAAATTAGAGTAGGAGTGAGGTTAAGAGAGGAAGGAAGAGAGGAGGAGAAGAAGAAAGGAAGAGGAAGTAGGGAGGAGAAGAAGAGGGGGGAAGAGAAAGTAAGAAGGAAAGAAAAGAGAGAGGTGGTAGGTTTGAGGAGAAAGATTGCTGTACAATAAAAAAGATGAAAGGGAAGAAAACCAACCCCAAACAAATATAAAGATATTAAGATAAAGAATGAATTGTTAAACTTTAAAGAATAAAAGAGAACAAATATGAATAAATAGCCATAATTAGAAACACACATACAAACATACAATGTATTTTCTTTGAACAGAGTATTTGGCCGGTTCACAAATTTAAACAGTGTTTAGTCATTTCACTTAAATTTACAATTTCTATATTTCCTTTTTGCCATATTTATTCCTCATCTATTTTTTTAAAAAAACAATATTACCCTTCATCCTCATCTCTAATCTTAATCAAATTCAATTTTTCACTTCTATTCTATATTATACCTCTTCCCATTGCCATCTATTTTTATATCCATCCTCACATTGGTTAATTATGTAATATTACAGTTGTTTAATACAAATTCAACATTTTAATATAAATCAATTAGTTATATAACTATCTTTTTTGTATATTAATCAATATGAACATGAATATTCCAATTATTTCCATGCAATCCAATTTCTTACAAATCAATTAATTATATTTACCAATAATAATAAACCAAATAATTTCCCCCATATATTCTTCCAAACCACAACTTAACCATTTCTGCTTTCAACACAATATACAATTAATAGTATCTCAATTATTACAATTTCCTAGTTAAATAGAGCTTTTTTTTCTTTTGTGTTTTAAAATCTTGAACTCTCCTCTTTTGCCATTTGCCATAAATTTCCCATTGTTTGCATCTACCTTTTTTGATGAGGAAAAAGAAAAGAAACCTGCGTTTCCAACGTTGCAAGCAAACAGCAAAGCCAACAACCTGCTTTAGTTTCGGTTTCGGTTTCAGCTTGAATTGCACAAGGAGAAAAAAAAATGTGCTCCAGCAGCACTCTTTGCAGCTAGCAAAAGACCCCTGCCCAAAACAGCTGAGAGCAAATCAGCTGAGAGTCGGGAGGCTGTTCAAATCAACTTATGGTAATTAATCTATACTGAAGCTGAAAGAGGCTGTTTTTTCTATTTTTGCAGACACGGGTCTACTCATTTGTTTTCTTTCAGGTGTAGGGCGGCCCTTTGAAGCCCCCCCCCCCCCCCGGCAAGAATTTAAACAGTTTTTTTTCCCGCTAGCCATCACCTGGGATTCAGGAGGCAGCAATAGATTGGGAATGGGTGGGATAAGCAAACCCCGTTCTCCCACCATTCCCTAGCTTGTCCTGCATTCTTTCCAAAAATTGGGACATTTTTAAAATCAGACGTCTGGTCACCTTAGGAAAAAGGCTTTTTTTTTCATGACTCGAATATAAGCCGAGGGGGGCTTTTTCAGCCTGAAAAACGTGCTGAAAAACTCGGCTTATATTCGAGTATATACGGTATAGTTTTTGTATAAAACAGGATGATGAACTTGTCCTTCTCCATCAAGGTTTTCTTTCCTTCTTTGTAAAAATTGGTTTTCACTGAGTTTGGGGGGCTGATTATTTCTGTCCTTTTAGTTTTCTTTCTTTTAATTTTGCATTACTGTAAGCCACTTTTTAATAAGTATTTAAAAATACTGTTTTAAATCCCAAAGCATAATTCACAATTAAAATTAAATTTGCCTGAGAATTAATGGAAGCATTTATGTCTGGCTTGGCCCAGCCCCTTTTTTTCTGTTTCCTATTTGCTTATATGTCCTTTATGAGATATCTTGTTTAAATTATGTTGTCAGAAGAAATATCCTTCTGGGTTCAGCTCCAAGTGGGGAAAAAGACACTGGAAACATGGAGACTGCTTGGAAAGATGGTTTAATGGTGGACAGGATCACATGGCTTGAGTTCCTGAACAGAAAAGGGTGGAGATGCTGCGAGTCCCCAGGTTTTATGCCCTCTCTGGTTTTGAACTTCCTGGGGCCCAGAAAGAGTATCCTGACTGGTTGTCAGACTCCCAGGGGGTGGGGGTCTTAGCTAGCCTTGCTGGCTGATGTAATCTTCCCAGGTGCCATGTGGTGAGTTTCTGTTGCTAAATGGGCCCCATTGTGTTAGTTTCTGTTGCTAGATGGGTTCTATTGTGTTGCAGATTATGGTCCTTTGATAAAGGATTGGGTTTCTGCCTCTGGCCCAGTAACAAAAAAGGGGGAGGCAGGAAGGGAGGAGCTGCTTTGTCTTTAAAATGTTTCTCCATTTCTCATACAGGGAAACATAATATTCTGCCTTTTTAATATTTCCTAAAATATTTCATTCTTCTAGGAAAGGGGTAGGTGCTAACTTTCTACAATGTTATACATTGTCATGCATTTATTCTCAGATGTGGGATATGAGATGTGGGATCAGCCAAAACCATGGGGTGAAACTATGTAAAATAAATCCATTGATGATCTGAATTATGTTAGATTATGCTAGTTTAGTCAAGAATCTGCATTCAATAGGTCTTTTCCCCCCAGAAAACATTAATCAATGGAAAGTCTGGGAATGTTTCTACAGTATATCTCTTTAATTCTATTTTAATGGCACTTAGTGACCACTAAGCACTTATCTATTATGTTTTAATAGAATCACCAATTTAAATAAGCTGACTTTGTATAAAAATATACAAAAGTATGAAGGCTATTGCTTAACACATTGTAAGCCGCCCTGAGTCTTCGGAGAAGGACGGCATATAAATCAAATACACACACACACACACACACACACACACACATATATATATTACTATTTTAAAATATAGATAAGTCCTATATCTCACCCAAGATACCTTTTCTGGACATCCAGTAATTTTCTCAAAACATTTTAAGGCCAGTATTCTTGGAGCCCATTGCAAATGGTCAAATGCTGTGATAATATATCAATAACATTTGAAGTACTATTCTTTTGACAGATACAATATCAACATTTGTTTTGTAATGTATTCTGAAGTAATATTCACAATAATTGAAATCTAGTTGGTTAGGGACTGGCTATTTCTGACGCCTTAATAAAGGCTTTACTCTACTGCTTCTTCCATAAACTAGAGAACAAGTTCTGAACAGCTTTAATGGTACCAGAAAGTTTTCTGATACCGGTAGTAAAAATAATGTATTGATTTACGCAGCGTGACATCAATATTTAAAAACTGAATTTGTAAAGAAACTTAGACGTGTCAAGAGTTTAACATGTCAAATTGCAAGTGACCTGGGAACCTGCTTATTAATTTGTCACCTTGGAAAACAAAGCCAAGCACTTTAGGGTGAAAAGGCCTGATCAATGTTTGCCTTAAGGGAGACCCTTCTTTGCAGCAAGATCACTTCCAGGGCCTTCTGGGGAAGCTATCTTTATCTCTTGACAGTGCAAAACACTTCACCTGCAAATTGACTCCTGTACAAAAGGAACCCATCATTCATGCTAATGGACCCCCATCCGCTTTGCTTTCACTATACCCTGATACCACACAACAGAAACCTGACACCTTTTAAACCCAGGGCTTAATACAAGGTTTTAACATCTCTAAAATGCTTACCTTCCTTTGTATAAAGTAGATTTTTCCAAGCTCCTATGGAATTACTCACTGCCTTACCCGTTGGCTTGTGCAAACTACTTTTAAAATATATGTTACCAACCACAATTATGAACCAATTAAAAGAAGAAGAAAATTCTAGCTTGTTTTTGGTTTTTTCCAAAAATTAAAAGGTGTTTTCAGTGTCCATTGTTCTTCTGGATTAAAGAAGTAAGTGATTTCTTTTTCTAAATATCTTCTTCTAAATATCCCATTCATCCTATTGCTTCCAAAAGAAACTACACAAACATCAGCCTGTTCTTATACATATTTTGAATAATTCTGCAAGGAAAACATATTTTTCACTTTTTTTCTTATTAAATCATACTCATAAATGCTAAATTATATTTGCAAACCTGTCCTGCTGGATGCCAAAAGGAGTTATTTTCACACTCACAGGACAGCAAACACATCACATGCATAGCACAGCAAATTTATCTTCTCACTAATTTGCAAAATAGTTTTTAAAAAATTAAATTCGTTGGCAATGAAAATTATTAACCAAAACAATAAGCAAAAGTAAAGAGGCATAAGCCCAAATCACGAGAATCAATGGTAACATTGTCCCCAACTGTAAGTAAATGGAACTTAATGTCAAATATTCTTGTCATCCTTCTGCTTCATTGTCCAGGTTTAGTTCTTTCATGAAACAACTTCCAGACTTCCAGCTTTGCAGAGCATGATAGACAGGAGCATAAACATACTATCACACAACTAAGAAGATGCTCCTAGAATCAGATTTATTTGGTCTTCCAGCTCAACATACAAATATTCCTTTAAACTCAGAATTGAAATGCTCTTCTCATAGCTAAGATGTTCACTCCTGAAGAGCAGCCCTCAATTTCTAAAACAATAATAGAAGAACCAGAAGGAAAAGAAAAAAGGAAAGGAAGGAGAACCAGAGAGGGGCACACCTTTGGTATTTAATGTCTGATCAGTGTCCTTGAACTAATTAATGTCCCTCTTTTATATGACAATCTGTAAAGTAAACTATTAGGAGGAAACAATAGTTTGTTGAAGGTCACCTGTGAGAATTATAGACCAGCAGGAATTTGAAAGCAGTAAATACCAGCACTCATCCTACTCCAATACGTTGGTTTAGCTGCAACTCAGAACAGCTAATGTGGTGTAATCCAATTTTATCATCATGACAAAAAGTGAGAAATATGTGCATTGTATACATTGATATAAATACATGTTTTTATCTATGCCTATGTTCTATATATGTATGAGTGTGTGCCTGTGTGCACTTTAATCCTTAGTTTCTTGGCAAAATGTGAAGCAAAGGTAATGGCCAAATAAAGAGAAATCATGTTATAAATTTAAAAAATACATTCCATACAAAAATATAAATATTTATCAACCATTGCACAATCGTGTAAAATGTAATTACAATTTAATTATAATTCCAATTGGAAATGCAACATAAGTTAATTCTCAGATATTTGGGAAAAACAGGAACATATGGTTGGATGTTAATGCTGGGATGAATCCTATTTAATATCTTTAGAAGCAGTTGCTATTGTAGTGACATCTGGAAGAAACCTTCAAATAGATTACTCTATTTGAATAATGATGGAGTCCCTTAGCATTTACATTTAACAGATCCAAACAGCAAAACATATTGTCTTCCCACAAACTCATATTTGTCAATTTAAGAAATATAAAACTAGAAAAATGTGAAGAAAGATAGATATTATAATATTTTATACCACCAACATTGATACCTCCTGGAAATGGTGATATCAAAATGAAATATACCATAAGTATTTGTTAAAGCTATTGCTTTTGGATATTAGCATTATTCCAGATGAATATGACAATAAATAGATGATCGGTAGACAGACAGACAGTCGGACATGACATGACAGTAGAAATCCAAGTTCTGATCATTCTCTTGTGTAAAGAGAATTTTCAAATGAAAATTCCATTAAAGGGACTTGCTCCATATCAATATCATCTCAAGTAGCCAACCATGAACATTTTGTTCCAATATAATTCAAAAAAGAAAGAAAAAACAAATTTAAAAATATTTGGAAAACAGTGAGATTCTGGTATATTCTGCCTGAATCTCTTCCATTTTACCCCTCTTGCCAACACACAGAGGTAACAGAGGTAACAACTTTTGATTAATTTTTGCTTAACTTGAACTGTAATGATTCTTGGTATGTGGTTCTGGATTATTACAACAATCCAAGGTTCCTAGTGAATTCTTACTGGCATAGAGTCCCTGATGGAGGTTTCAATAGTGACTCTCATTTGCAGAAAGAGTCAAACAAGCTTGATTGCGCACACTTGCTCTCAATTAAGTCAGGACACATTACAGTTCTGACTTACATCTGTGTATCCAGGTGAAATAATTTAAAAAGTTTTGAATTATCATTATAGCATGTATGATTCTGAAATAATGAAGGTGAAATGTTTCTTCACTGGAAAACTGAAGCTTATTTGTTGGACATGCTTAATAGTCCAACAGACAAATATTTTTATGAATCTGATAAATGAATTCTAATTTGTATTTCTTTTATTTTTGCCTTACTCCATAGACATGACCTGCAATTAGAGCATGAGATTTATAATAACTCAAATTTGTTGTTTCACATAACTGTTCAGAGATGAAAAAATGATGATACATGAGTCATAGACCACAGATCAGTACCAAACACTTGAGAAACCAAGGAAAAATTGTGTACACAATGGACTAATCACCTCCTTAGCCATACCCATCTGGCAGAAGCAAATAGATATGGAAACTTTAGACCTGACCTTTCAAAATCAGACTCCAAAGTTCAGTATTTAAATAAATATGATGATCTGTTTTAAGGAAAGCATCACAGAAGCCCAAATTCTTTCTTTAGCATTGGTCGTTCAAACATGAGCTCAGGCTTTTTAAATAACATTAATAAACATAAAAAATAATATAGAATTGTCTCTTTAGTGCAGGGGTGTCAAACTCGCAGCCTGTGGGCCAGATGTGTCACACACTGGCCATGCCCACGCCCAGTTTAGCAAAAAGTTGTGATATGTCACATAATGCCACCATGACGACTTGAGTTTGACACCCCTGCTTTAGTGTCTTTCAGTTTTTAGACAAATAAATGAGAATGTTTGAGATAAGTAAAAAAGACATTTGTAAATAGTAATAATTTTATTTCCACTGTGTTTCCGGGATGCCTTTCATTCTTTTTATCACTAAGAAATGTATTTATATTTTCTAGAATTTGCACTCAAAATTTATGGGAGTTACTAGAATCATTAGAAACCATTTTCTTATTTTCAATTTGAATTTTGTTGTGAGAGAGATATATTTGCAATTTGGCAAGTTGAACTGCATCCAAAGCCAAGGTGTGATTGTTTTGTGGAAGAGTTTATACTCTTCCCCCAAAATGTCAATGGACACAATCCAGCATAGAGCTTTTCCACTCTTCCACCTAACAGGCATGCAAATATGGCTAGCTTTTTTTTTCTTATTGTAACCTGACAACACTTCTTTCATCTCAGCATATGAGTGAGGCATCCTTAAGTCATTCTTATATTTATCAATAGTAATGGCATTCTCTCCTTTATTCTAACATTGCCTGAAAGTTGCCTCAACAATTTATAACCTCTTTGGATTTGTCACCCATTACATTAAGTCAGATGGATGGCAATGAGAAGAAATGGAGGCAGGATAGGGAACAGAACAGGAACTGTAAAAATATCATGCTAGTAGAATTTTCTATCAACTCAACATTGAGCAGTGAGAGGAAAGCTGAGCAATGGGAATAGCTTAAACACTTGTTTAATTCCATGGATCCTAGTTTATTTTAAAGTGTCTTGAAACTGTATTATTTTTTTAAATTGTATTTATATCCCTCCCTTATTTTTATAAATAAGAAGCCAAACATACCTAATACTATTTTTCCACAATAAGAACCCTGTGAGATGGATTGAGCTGAGAAAGAGAGTGACTGGCCCAAAGTCACCCAGCTGTTTTCATCCTTAAGGCAGGACTAGAACTCACATCATCTGCTTTTTAGCCTGGTACCTTTAATCACTAGACCAAACCGGCTTTCATTTTTGTATGTATTACAAACAACATTGTTTCAAAAGGGGAAAAAATCCAGTGCAAACTAGGTAAATTCATGTGAAATTTATGTTTTCATTAACAATTCTAGATTAAACCAGGAGGGGTTCTAATTCTATGTAAAAATGGGGTTATGTGTACTACATATCACAAATGTGCTTTATTTTATGTGGAGCACCAAGTGAGAACAAAACTCATTATCCTCCCATGCAGTTTTAAGATTTACTTTTCCCCTGGGCTTCTATTTGTTGCTAGAGCAAATTTCTGTAGAGACTAGGTCTGACTGATCAGTAAATAAACTACCTTGCATTTTGAGCTACGTAGGAAACACAGAAGAAGCTACAAGAGCTGTTTGCTTAATTAGTTTCATTATAGAGTGCACAAAAGGCTGTGAGGTGGATATTAGGCTGTTTCCATGTTTCAAATAGACAGATGTTAATAAGATTAAATCAAATGCTCTTTACTCCCATAAAGACTGTTAGATGCTCAAAGAAGCTCAACATTTCATTTTCTCTAAACATTCCCCGGTTTCTAAATATCCCTATAAATCTTTCTTACTCAAAGTTGAATTGTGACAGTCATCTCATTGACTTAGAGGCCTCATTGGTCTTAGTCCAACAAACAGGCTTTCCTCTCCCTTCTCTTGCTCTGAAATGTTTATTTACCTAGTTCCCTGCTGGACACCCACCTGATTTTAATCCTAGCTGGAACAAACAATACAATCACATATCTGAGATGATTGCTAAAGTAAACATAAACCATATGAATTTCAAAAGTTGTTCTTTGCCTCCCTCCCTCCATCTACAGCAAGATAAAATTAAGCAGACAAAACATTCATTAATTGTAGATGTATTGTACATTGCCACTGTAACACATTTATAGAATAGCATCCTTTCTTCCCCAAACTGGTGATCTGCAGGTGTACTAATTTCCATAATCTACACTCAGCATCTATAGGTAGAAGACAGAAGTCCTGAAAGTATGAGTTGAAAGGAATGAATGTAACTTAGTCCCAACACTCCCATGTTACACCTCTCCTGCGCGACTTGCATTGGTTGCCGGTTGCCCTCCGGGTGAGATTTGGCGGACCATCTGCAGCCAGCAACAGCTTCCCATTGCCCGGTACACTCTCACAGGGAGGGCCTACTCAGGGTGCCGTCGGCCAGACTGTGTTGGCTGGCGACCCCCAGGAGAGAGCTTTCCCACCCTTTGGAATCAACTCCCTCTTCACTCCTTCCACCATGAGCTGAAAACATGGCTATTTCATCTAGCCGTCCTAGACTGAGGGGGCTTTTAATAGAATGTAATGAGGTTTTATTGGATTTTTCTGTCCAATTTTATTATGGACTTTGTTTTTAACAGTCTGTTTGTTTTGTTTATTGTTGTGAGCCGCCCTGAGTCCTGTGGAGATAGGGCGGCATATAAATCCAAATAAATAAATAAATAAATAAATAAAATAGTTGTTGGATTAAATAATGCAAACAATTTAATTACTGATCATTTAAACAAGCGGTCCACTACCTTTCCAGTTTGGCAGTCCTGGGCTTGAGGGGGGGGGACAGGGAATGGTTCTGTATTAGTGACAGACATGTGCACAAGCACACCCAGCTTCATTTGTGTGAGTGGCAGTGGGCATGCATCCAATGGGATTGTGCGTATGAGCGCAAGCGTCTCCTGCTCACGTAAGTGGAGCTGGCTAGATACATGCTCATACTGAAGTAATGTCTGCAGTTTCAACTTGCCTTGCCATGAATGCCAGCCATCCACTGTTTCTGGAAACCAAGATGATATTGTCCTCACCTCATCCCTATCCCACCATGAATGTCACCTCCACATGGGTGTTCATGGTCTAGGCTTAAAATAGTATTTTCTAGCTTCTGATGACTTCAGCATTGCAGCCTAGTTCAACTTTTTTTTAGGCAAGCCCTACTGATTGGCTACTCAGTGCAGTGGCAGGAATGCCTTCCCAACATGATCAATGGTTCATAATGTATATGCATTTGATACGATGGCTTTGTATACATATCCTTAATTTAACTTGATTTACATATTGACAATTGCTTTTCTGGCACATTGACAATTGCTTTTCAAGGGTACCTCAATAAAGAAACTGTCCATTGGGGGCCACAGTAGTCATCCATCAAGACTGAACACCTCTCAAGCTGCTTCTGAAGCTTTCCAAGCCAAACAATTTTTTGAAGCAAAACCTAGCCAGCATCTGCACAAGTCAGGAGCAACTTAAGGCTGCAGTGCAGATATCAGCATGTCCTAAAAAGTGAAGCCAATGAAATATAGTGAGAATTAGTAAAATATGCAAAGAATTGTTTTTGTTTTTTAAATCCAATGCCACATTCATTTAGGAAGGTCCAAGAAATATAATGGAACTTACCTCCGAACAAATTTGCGTAGAATTATATAGCATAAGATTTACTAAATAAATATGTTCCTACTACATGTATTTTGGGAAGAAACTTGGGAGATTGGCTGCCTTTGCTGATTTTACTGGCTGGGCAGAAGACAATGGAGAAGGTGGTAGCATAGGTATCAAGGTCATAAGTCATGTAGGGCTTTAAAGGTGATAGCCAGCATCTTGAATTGTACCTGACAGCAAAGTAGTAACTGGAACAGGTCTCACAGTAGCAATGTAAAATGAAACGAAAGATTATTACCCTGTTTCCCCCAAAATAAGACATCCCCTGGTAATAAGCCCAATTGGGTTTTTGAGCCCATGGCAATAAGGCCAAGCGCTTATTTCAGGGTTCAAAAAAATATAAGACAGGGTCTTATTTTCGGGGAAACACAGTAATAATAATTGTAATAAATCAATGACATAACTCACTGTAGGTATGTCTCATTAGAATTAGGAGAGTGACAAATAAAGAGCCATAGTTAGGCATAGTTGAATAGGAAGTTTAATCTCATTTTACACAATCCCAAGTGTTATTGGTACTGCTCTCAGTTGCGGCATAAAGAAGATGCTTAACATGAGGTATTTTTTCCACAGTTCCTTCCTATAGTTGTTTTCGGTACAAGCAGTCTTCAACTTACAACTATAACGAAGTCTGCCTATTATGAGCCTAAGTTGTCATAAAGTGGGTCATCCATGTTCTTAATTTTACAACCCTTTTTTATAGCAGTTGTTAAGCAAACACTACAGTTGTTAAGTAAAGCCATTGTTTGTTATAGGACACTTTTGCCAAAAACTAGTAGTAGTTTTCAGCAAAACCACTAAAAATCACGGTCATAATACCCAGGTGCTGCAAATAGCTATAAATGAGGGCCAGTGACTGAACACCTGAAATGCAGTTATGTAACCACAGCGGGTCTGGAATTTAGGAACTTTTGGGGGGATCTGTCATAACTTTGAACAGCCACTAACTGACCAGACATAAGTTGAGGACTTCCTGTATTCAGACTTTCTCCGCTCTTACTCCCTGTCCATCTCCAATAGAAAACCAATAATCTACAATTGGAGTATTCTAAATGAAGAAGTTCCAGAAAGTTCATAGGGAAGCTGTTCCTCCAGATACTTATCCAAACAATTAGAATAATATGGTCTAGTAGTTTTGTCTTTTTCATTTGAGATTAAACTGCCTCCCGATTATATGTTACTGTATATCTTCCTAACTCATTTGCATAACCCACCACATGTACATGACGGTTTTATATACAAAGCTAAGGTGGACTGAACAGCAATATGCAAGTTTATGGTTTATGCTCATTTTTACCTGAAAGCAACAAATACAATGCCTTTCATGCAGGGAGTAAGTAGAGATTACCGTTTTACAGGGGATTATGTTAAAGAAGGATCAAAGAAGACACTATACATGACAGCTGTTGGCAAGAGATACCATATTGTAAATCTACTTTCTTCCAATGTAGCATTTAGTAGAATTTTCATGTTTTGCTTTATCACACATGGATCCTGCAGCAATGCTCTCCGCTGTTGCAGGAACTGTAGTAGCTCAAGATAGGAAAATTAAGATGGTCCCAGATTATTTTCAAAATGCTTTGGAAGAATTAGCATGTGGAGATGATCTAGGAATAAATAATACGGGATATCTACTCCATCTTACCATCTATCATAATGCTAGAGAATACCTATGTGAAGGATAGAAAAACATGTACTTAATTTCTGAAAATTAGGTAAGAAGCAGCTGATGAATGTAGTCTTTCAAAATTGTGCTCTAATAGATATGCTACTTTTAAAATGAACTAAGAATTATTTCTATCTTTTCTAACTGCAAATTTGGTATTCCGAGTACCAAGAGTACTATCGTGTAAATTATGGGCTACTTGCCATTACAACATGAATATTTGCATTTTATCTTCTAGTAAATCTAAAATAGTTGCTGAATGATTCGGGTTTTCTTAAATGATTAAACAGGATTTTGTTTTTACCTTTTAGCTCACATTAAAAGTGGAGATAAATACTCTATTCTCTTTTTTTTATTTTAATTTTTTATTTTCAATTTACAAAACAATAAAACATTTTTTAACAGTATTGTGTCATGTGTCTCTTACAGGTATTTACGTTTATTCCTATACATTTTTGTTTCTCTGTTCTAACCAGTTATATCACTTATCCCACACCTCATAAAATTCTGCTTCTTCCTTGCCTTTCATTTCTAATGTGAGCCTATGAATCTCAGCACATTCTAGTATCTTGTATATAATCACCTCATTGGCTGGTATATTTTCTAGTTTCCAACACTGAGCATAGACAATTCTCTCTGCTGTTACTATGTGTAAAATATTCTATTCTTCATTAGTATAGTTTTTAGCAGATGATTTTGTGCTTGGTGACTTGCTATATTTGAATTTCAAGTATACATCATTGGTCTCTGCTTGACAGTGTAATTAGAAATAACTGATTGAAACTTATTCTTGGGAAAGCTTTTACATAATTTAGCTCAAATAATAAAACTATTTATTAGAGAAGGAATGAAGAGTGGGATCGTCACAGGCAGAGATTTATCGCCAACATTAAAAAGCAGCAACGAGAACCCAGGACTACTAACTCCTGAAATAAGCAGGAAGATAGAAAGGCCACTCTTGGAACATTTGAAAGAAGTTGTCACTTCCAGTCTCCATGCTTATTTCAGGACCTAGTAGTCCTGAGTTCTCGTTGCTGCTTTTTAATGTTGGCGATAAATCTCTCATGAACAATCTCACTGGGGCAGAGCCGAGAAAAGTGGCATGACACTTGTCTTGCAGGAACCTCTGCAGGTAATCAGAGATTTGCTCCAAAGATAACCGGGTATGAAATCTTATTCTTGAAGCTGATGGGGATACGTTGGATTGCTTATTGTGCAATATTGTGCATTCTGTCCTATTGCATTGCAGTGTCACTTATCTTGGAACTGGTGGTGGCATTGTAGGATTTCAAATCCTTTTCCTTGGGGCAAGGATTAGAGGCAGCTAAAGAGTTTGTAGCCACTATGACAACAATGGGCTTGCGCCTTGCCATCAGGGAACTGAGTCATGTAGAAGGCCATGCAGAAAAGATGCCTAGAGGGGCTGCTGGCCAAAAATTTAAAAAACAAAAAACACAATCAGTATATGACAAGTCATTTTCAGGCCTCATCATGATAATAAGAGCAATAAAATGACAATATTTCTTCATCCTTATCACATCTTCAGAGTCAGAACAGATTGTTCTATTTAAAGTTACCTAGATCATATTAAAGATAAAAGTAAAGATTCCCCTAGCACATAAGTGCTCATCTCCATTTCAAAGCCGAAGAGCCAGCGCTGTCCGAAGACATCTCCGTGATCATGTGGCTGGCATGACTAAACCAGGAACAGGAACGCTGCTGCCTTCCCACCAAAGGTGGTCCCTATTTTTCTACTTGCATTTTTTACGTGCTTTCGAATTGCTAGGTTGTCAGAAGCTGGGACAAGTAACGAGAGCTTACCCCATTATGTGGCACTAGGGATTCAAACCACTGAACTGTCGATCTTTCGATCGATGAGCTCAGCATCTTAGCCACTGAGCCACCGCATCGCTAGATCATATTAAGGAACAATGAATTGAAAGAATATTTATCGGTCACTGTGAAGAGTTTGCAGATAATCTGGGGAATACAATCACTCAGATTGCCTTAGCTGGATAGGAATTATGCTAGCTGGATAGGAATTATGAGATGATTAAAGTTACATCTCTGAAGATTATCTGAGAGGGATGAGTTGCACATATTGGTCCTGCAGAAGTGGATATAGTCTTCTGGAATAGCTGCTACTTGATACCCTGGTTTCCTTCCCTTCTTGGTTAATTAAAGCCTCCAGAAAGATGACAGAAGGTTGGCTATAAGTGCGGTTGAACATTCTTCAGGAATTAAGTGATACCAATTGTCTGAAGAAAGTAGTGGTGTGTCCCCTCAATACATCATCGTTCTACTTGGCAGTTTTAAATCATTATGAGGCAGTCTCCAGCTTTCCCTGGTGATGGGGCTGTATCAGAGGCAGGTTTCAGCACGTTCTGACCAGTTCTGGAGAATTGGTAGCAGAAATTTTGAGTAGTTTGGAGAACTGGTAAATACCACCTCTGACTGGTCCACCACCATCTATTCAATGTCTCCCAAGTCCCAGCTAATTGGGCAGAAATAGGGATTTTGCAGTAACCTTCCCCTGGATTGGGGAAAGAATGGGGATTTTGCAGTAACATTCCCCTGGATTGGGGAAGGAATGGGGATTTTGCAGTAACCTTCCCCTGGATTGGGGAAGGAATGGGGATTTTGCAGTAACATTCCCCTGGAGTGGGATGGGAACGGAGATTTTACAATATCCTTCCCCTGCCATGCCCACCAAGCCACGCCCACCAAGCCATGCCCACAGAACCAGTAGTAAAAATTTTTGAAACTCACCACTGGGCTGTATGAAAAGTTCTTAGGGAAACAGATTGTCTGACTCCTATGGCAGGACCAAGATAAGGCAAGGGAAACCCTTCTGGAGCTGCTTAAGCTCTCTGTGACCTTAACATACATCATATATTCAAATCTATTTGATGAGGATTGTGCTTGTGGGGCAGTGTGTTGCAGAGACTCTCCTTCTTGAGTGGGTGGTTCCTTCAGAAGGGCCTTTTGTTATGGGGATCTTTTGCATATCTACATCTTATGTGTCATGCTTTGCTCCTATCTGGCAGTTTCCTTTTTATAAAAAGTAGTTTTATTAAAAGAGTTAATAGAACATTCAAAGAAAATGCTTAGTAAAAGTGAAAGAGGAAAAAAAAGAAAAGAAAGGTTAAAAGAGCAAAGAGAAAAAGAAAGGAAAGAAAGAAAGAAAAGAAAAAAAGAAAAGAAAAGAAAAGAAAAAAGAACAGGAAATATGAAAAGAAATAGAAAAACCTAACTTTTTAATTTTAAATGTATTGTTTTATCATAGAAAATAGAATACGAAACAGTAGATCAAAGAAACAAAAATTTGTTTAGGAAAAACCGGCTGATCTTTTTCTTGGCAATTCTACCTACAATTCTAATCAAATGTCTCTAAAATTACATCTGTAACTTTATATAACCTATTCAATAACCTATTCTTTCTATAACCTAGTCTTTCTAATGTGCTTTAGCATACAATTCAAAGTGTTAGTCATCACTTTAAAGGCTGTTTATAAGTCAAGATTGTATTTTTTTTTCCAAAATCATTTACTCCCAGTGTTTGCACATCCATTAAGATGGAAGGGTTTTCTCTGGAACTACCCCTTAAGGAATGTCATCTTCTGGGTTCCTGAAGCAAGCCTTTTGCATCATTATCCCACTTCTTGGGAATATGTGTTATCTGAAGTCAGAGAAAAACCAGTCCTCCTGCCCTTTGCAAAGTTGTTAAGAACTGCTTTTTCAACAGGCTTAGGATTCTGAGGTATTTGTCTTGCCCTCTTCTGGTAAATCACAATTTATATGTGGGTGTGCCCCAGGGGTGGGTTCTACTTACGTTTACTACTGGTTTGCATCGCGCCCGTTCTTCTGCGCATGCACAGATCACCTATGATGATGTCTGGGTCAGTGGGCAGAGCCTCCTGCCAATTTTACTACCGGTTCTTGCGAACCGGTCCAAACCGGGGGCAACCCAGCACTGGTATGCCCTCAGTGTTGTTACTACTATTACAAGATTCCTGTATGTAGTTATAATTCTATGAGCAATTCAGAATTAGACCAGAGTAGCATATAAGTATGGTTGGTAAATAAATGTACAATCATTTATTGATTCCCTCATTAGCCCATTATTGAATAACCAATAATTAACTAACAACCACTATTAAAGACAAAAAGCAAGAAGAATTACTAATACATCAAACAATCACTTTCACTTAGGCAGGAAAATAAATGAGTTGGGGTTCTTTTGTATTGTTTAATGTTTGCATACAAATACACATATATACCTACATGATCTGTCGTTCTGAATCCTATAATGAGATTCACCACAAGGAGTTTTCAAAAAAAATATGTCCAAGCTCATTTCAAATAAGCCATAATGTCTTTGGAATGAGTAGTTAAGCTGCTGTCTAGCAGAATGTATAGTACGGTGACCATCAGGTTTTGTTAAATGATTAATGCTATTAAATGATTAAATCATTTGAAGTTCTCATTCCGGCTGAGTATAAACAGAAGGTAAAACACTTTTAAATCAATTACCTGATAATGGTCAAATAATCTTCTTATATTAATAAAAGTAATTATTATATGTCAAGGCTAATCATTTTAATGGTTTCAAGATCAGGCCATATATTTCATTCAACCATTACTTGCATATTTCACATTATGACTAAAAAGGATAAACTGTATACAAAGAATTGTAAACATTTATTACACATTGCACCTACCTATTAGAGTAATTTGCCAGAATCCCCAAAACTGCAAAATTAGTGACAGAAGAGGATTTTAACATATGGCCATGCAAGCAGCCCCCACCCACAAGCCCTTAGAAAGATCAATTTCGAAACTTGAAGGGATTTTCATAGCCTTTTGAACATGACACATGGTGTACTAACTGGTGGACTAAAAAGGCTGCAGTGCAAATATATGCAGTACAATTACTCCTGTTTCTACCACTTATGAACAGCTACCACTAAAATGTAAACCATCCTCAACAAATATAACTCAACTACAAGAGAAGGATGAGAGGATCAAAAATAATAAAGCAGCTCTGGCCATAGATAAATATTACATCATTTTTTTCTCTCTTTCAACTCTCAGGTTGACTAGCAGAATCAGTTAATGCCGTTAATGTTAATGCAATTTATTCTTAAGAAAAGGAGGGAAAAAAACCCTCCCGGTAATAAGTTGTTGATTAGGTTACTTGTAGGTGGGAGTCACAGGCCAAATTAACCCACGGCTGGTACTGTTTTTCAGAACTATGCATAATGACTCAATGCGCAAGTTAAAAAAAAATTAGCATAGAATCCTGATAGTATTGGAAAGGGTTTTATTCTTACAATAAATTATTGGTTGATGAGCTTTCCTGTGCTGGTTCTTTCTTTCTACTTGAAATATTTAACTAAAAAATACAAATTAGTCCAGAATATATTCCAAAAAAAAAAAAAAAAAGATGTGAAGGAAAATGGGAATGGGCATATATGCCCAAGTCCTTCAGTTTCTCCTGTTTTTGTTCTTTTTTTGCTCAGCTCTAGCATTAAATTCTCAGATCCAAAATGTTTTGGCCTGCTGCAGACATAAACAATTGGTGTGTACCTTTATTGGGGTTATAGCAATATAACAATGGGTTGCCCCCGGTTCGGACCGGTTCGCAAGAACCAGTAGTAAAACTGGCAGGAGGCTCTGCCCACTGACCCGGAAATCATCATAGATGATCTGCGCATGCGCAGAAGAGCGCGGGCTTGATGCAAACCGGTAGTAAAGGTAAGTAGAACCCACCCCTCGGTTATAGTATGGGTATATAAAATTGTAGAGGTAACTGTCATCAATCAATAACCCAAAACCTAATTTGTTTGGCAAGAAAAAATGTGCAAGACTGTTAAAATAAGCAGAATAATAGATTGGTGCATGACAGTCACTGCCAGGCAAAAACGTTTTGACAAAGAAAAGAACAGAGCCTCTTCTTCCTCATGCATTTGATCCAGCCAACAAATCATAACATTACTCACTTTCCTTAATGGTTGAATGATAAAGGCTACAGATTTGTTATCACTACTTTGTGTCATTGTATAAAAAGGATTAGCTTTTCTGGCAACAAAAAATGAGTTCAAATGCCTTAGCATGAGCTTAAGTTACCAGATACTTTTGGCCACATCAAAACATAGAGTTTTTCCTAACCTTTTCTACCATCAAGATAGCATCAATGCTAGATTCAGAAAGACCACCCCAAAGTATAGTCTAGGTCAGAGTCCCCTGACCTTTTTGGCTTTGCAGACCGGCGGGAGTGGGGAGAGGGGATGGTTCTGTGTGAGTGGTAGGCAAGCGCACACACATCTCCATTTGCGGAAGCAGTGGGCTTGCATGTCTGCCGTTCACACAAATGAAGCGTGCATGTGCACACGCTCACCCGCTGCTTGTGCAAGCAGGGGTGCTCACGTGTGCTCACTTGCCACTTCAGGTGACCCAGTTCTGAACAGCTCACAGCCCAGTAGTAGGCCTCAGCCCGGAGTTTGGAGACTAGGTTCTCAAGGTCCAGAACCTGTATCAACAACAACTCTATTCAGATCATTTCCTTATAATGAGTGCTTTTTGACTTCAACTCTGAAGATATCGAATCATGATCCTACAAGAAAGAACATCTGACTGTCATCAGTCAGGTGTTGGTAGCAATTTGGTAGCAATTAGCATAATAATTATCAGTGGCTTTCATATAAATAGTAAATTATATGGAAAACCAGATTAAAAACTTGCAGAATTCTCCTGGATAATTCCCAGGGAACCAAAAGAGGTTTCCAAGTGCCATATTCTGATAAGGCCCAGAAGCGATCAGATTTGTTCAACACAGTCATTCTGACTTTTTTCCTATTTCCCCCCCCAAAAAAGAGTAGGCAATGGTGACAAAAATATACATTAGTGTATGCTATCCTGACTTTAGATCATTTATAAACTTTTTTATTAATTCATACAGTTATTTTTTTTATATAGTAGGAATATGGAACATTTCATAGTCTAATCTGAATCTACCTTATTTAAATTGTGGAATTTTGTGAGAAATAATCTCCTCTCCCAAACCTTCCGCTCTTCTCCGCAATGTGGGATGCATTTGTAGGTGGTCCGTCTAAAATTCTGAATCTGGAACCCTGACTCTGATTTAGTGATTACTTTTTGAAAAAGACGAAAATAGCTCCATCCTTCTCCTCATCCCTCTTGCCTCTTTCTGCATACAGAAGTGAGTGAGGATGAAGTTTCCTATAGATTCTAAACCAGTGGTTCTCAACCTGCGGGTCAGGACCCCTTTGGGGGTCGAATGACCCTTTCACAGGGGTCGCCTAAAACCATCCAAAAACACATATTTTCAATGGTTTTAGGAATACTTTTATGGTTGGGGGTCACCACAACATGAGGAACTGTATTAAAGGGTCGCGGCATTAGGAAGGTTGAGACCCACTGTTCTAATGTGAATGAAGGCGTCTTCAGTCAGCTTCAGTCAGATTTCACCATTGCTGCTCAAGACCTTCAAAATATGTCTGGATAAGCTTCCTTATTCACCTTTATTAACATAAGCATTTCCAAGTAATTTGCAAGGAAATCCCCACCTTTGCACAAAGCATTAAAAAATGCATGCAGATTCTTCAAACACAACATTTTTGGCTATTCTACCTTTTGGCTGTAATTGTCTCAAGTATTATTGAGATTTGGGTCAGTGTGACTCAGGGGTGAAATTCAAAAATTTTCCCTACCAGTTCTGTGGCTTGGTGGGCATGGCAGGAGAAGGATACTGCAAAATCCTCATTCCCTTCCCACTCCTGGGGGAAGGATATTGTAAAATCTCCATTTCTACCCCACTCTGGGGCCAGCCAGAGGTGGTATTTGCCAGTTCTCTGAACTATTTAAAATTTCCTCTACTGGTTCTCCTGTCAGAACTTGTCAGAACCTGCTAGATTTCACCCCTGGTGTCACTTATCTATCATATGCAATGGAATTTGGTCAAGAGAGCTATATTCTGCCTGCCTGCTTGCCTGCCTGCCTGCCTGCCTGGATTTTACACAGTTTTTCAAATTTTAGATTATTATTAGCATTGAGGGTGTTTGTTTTTGCTTTACCTTTATTATGAATGGATGTATTATGGAACAGGTATAAATAAATATACAAATTATGTAAATACCAATAAATGGGGTTTTTAAAAAAAGTAGTTTAAAAGAAATATGCAAACTCCCTGCAGAGCTTTTTTTTTTAAATCTAGTCTCATAATGACTCCCTCTTTGAAAATGTGACTCTCATTGACTATTCATATGATTCCAGATTTTCAGCACTTCTGCTGCCTAATGAAATGAGGTGATTCCCAATCAGAAAACCCTCCGACCTGGTGTCTCTCTTATAGTATCACTTACAATAGCTGAAAGTGTAAGCATTTACAACATTCACTAGGATCTTTTACCACTAGCAATTATTTACAGCCCAGCACCTGAAAAGAGAAGTAGGGAGCAAGAGGCCCAGTAACCTTTCACCTGTAATATACTCTCTAGTCTGTCCCTCTGCCCTGAACTATTAGCCTTCCACAAAACAAAGGGGGCAAGACAGCAATCTTCTGGATAGATTAATCATAAGCAAGAAGAACTCTCCTCAGAATACGGGGCAATCTATGCTTCTTCTTCTTCTTTTCTTTTACTTACTCTAGCCATAGGAACCTTTGAAACAGGGAGTAGATCATATAGCAATAAAAAGGAGGTGTGAGAATTTCTGTTTGACTGTTTTCAGAAAGCAGCTTTTCCCATTTTCAGTCTTCTGCCCAGGTTCAGCATTTCAAAATTTCTGTTTAAACTGCCAGCATCTTTGTAGCTGTTCCCTCTTAAAAATAACTGTTACCTTTGTCTTTTCTTCCTGTTTTGCCAAAAAATTATTCTGGAGTGTGCTTATTCTCTAATGGTCACATCTGGGTTTTTAATTTTTGATTCTTCTGATCGAACAGTATGACCTGCTAGATAAGTGTATTCCCCGGTGAAATGCTGAACCTGACAGCCTTCAAGACTTTAAGTCTGTAATCTCCTGGGCCCTTGGGCGGGTGTGGCATTTTAGGAGCGTGACATGAGCACTCACAAAAGAAGAAATACGAATGTATGGCTGGTTACAAAACAATTTTGCTCAGAAAATAAGAGTTTGCTTCCCATTATATTCTTTAGCGTTCCAGAAGAATGGTCTGTATCAGCTCAACTTAGCTTTGAATTTTTACTTGGGGTGTGATAGGATTAGGGCAGTGATGGCTAACCTTTTTGCCGTCACATGCCAAAAGCGGAGGGAGGGTAGGGAGTCGTGGGTATGTGTGCCCACATCCATAATTCAATGCACCCCGCCCTCCCGCACATGCGCATGTGACCCCCCCCTGCTTTTGGCATGAGATGGCCCGGTGGGCCCGGTAGGCCCGTTTTCCCCCCACCCCAGGCTCCAAAGGCTTTCTAGGAGCCTGGGGAGGGCAAAAACAGCCTTCCCCATCTCCCCAGAGGCCTTCCAGAGGCCAGAAACAGCCAGTTTCCTGACTTCCGGTAGGACCGGAAGGCCTGAAAATCAGTTGGCCAGTGTGCGCATGCGTGCTGGAGCTGAACTAGGGCAACACTTGCGTGCCCACCAATATGGCTCCGTGTGCCACCTGTGGCACCCGTACCATAGGTTCGCCATCATGGGATTAGGGGAACCAGATGTACATCCTCTTAAACAAAGTAGTGGATTGCATCCATGCATCATTTCTATTTTCTAAAAATGCCTCCAGGATCTACGTGCAGTTCAGAGGCATCCTTAGACATGGAGATGACTGAAGCTAGCATATTGCATTGTAATATGTTTGCTTATCATAGTCAGGGGTGGGGAACCATGGATCTTTTATGACTTGTGGACTTCAACTCCCAGAATTCCTGAACCAGCCAGCATGTTGAAGTCCAGAAGTTATAAAAAGAGCCATGACTCCCCACCCCTGACTTATCATTTTTTAAAATTGTGGGCCATGGAGCTTAGTGGGCACTAAAAAATGATTCTATGGCTATAACCTTGCAGATACAGATGTTATTATCATGACCACAGTTGATGTATGCTTAAGTATGTTAACTACTTGGAGGGGATTAGTTGTTTATTTATTGTTTATTTATTGTCATGAAAATTCAAATATACTCCCACTAATTATTTCAGTATTTTTGATTTCCCTACATTCTTCCTCCCCCCCCCCTTTAATCAGGCCAAATATCTATATATATGCCATAAGAATGAAGAGTATCGTTATAGCAAATGAGTGTTCTGAAAATGAAACTGTCAGTTGAAAATCTGTTCTTAGACCTAAAATGGCTGTGGGTGGATCCTTTTGAAAACAAGTGGAAGGTTTACTGTTAAGCATTGGAAATGTATAGTACTGTCTAGCATTCTGCTCTGTTTTTTCTTTTGCCTACCCATCAGTTAAAATGTTTTTTATATTTTATCAGTGTTCTTTTGATTCACTAGGTGCCATCCATCTTGGGGTATTCCTCAAAATCTGGCAAATATACACCCAGCATTCAATCAGACCACTGATTTTTTAAAAAAGTTTAATGCTAGGTGGCAAATATTACAAGTGAAACACCAGGCTTTAACTTTATCTGGAAATTCTTTGACATGTATAAGCACACCAGCATGCCTACTGTCCCTGTCCTACTGTTCCTATTTATATGTACTCATTTTATGTGTTTATGGCTATGTTTTGCTTATTTATTTCCTTTTATTTGTGCCATTTTTTTTCATGTGTCCATGTCTATGTTTATACTGTTACTTGTTTCCTTGTACTTGATGACAAATCAATCAATCAATCAATCAATCATTACATATTAAAGAGGGTATATTGGGCTTTCTTTAAAAAATGTCAATCAATTAATAAGGTATTAGACAATGTTTCTGAGAAAGAAATGCCACAATTTGTTTGTTTATTTGTTTATTTGTTTATTTGTTTATTTGTTTATTTGTTT
>WNWU01000030.1:4792518-4830498 GCA_012654045.1 Ptyas mucosa | reverse complement strand
TTTGTTTATTTGTTTATTTGTTTATTTGTTTATTTGTTTATTTGTTTGTTGGCACTTGTATGCCGCCCTATCTCCACGCCCTCGACTCAGGGCGGCTCACAACAATTAAAACAGAACAGACAAACCATTAAAACAGAAGTCCAAGTTAAAATTAAGAAATTTAATAAAACCCAGATTAAAACCCCCATCAGTTCAAGGCGGCCAGGTGAAATAGCCAAGTTTTCAGCCCACGGCGGAAAGAGCGAAGGTCGGGGCCACCCGGAGCCCCAGAGGGAGTTGATTCCAAAGGGCAGGTGTGCCCACAGAGAAAGCTCTCTCCCTGGGGGTCACCAGCCAACACTGTCTGGCCGATGGCACCCTGAGTAGGCCCTTCCTGTGGGAACGCACCGGACGATGGGAAGCTGTTGCTGGCTGCAGATGGTCCGCCAAATATCCCGGGCCTAGGCCATGATATTTGCCCTGATTCTATAATTTTCACGCCTAGAAATATATACCACATCCTTGAAATGTGATTGTAGCAAAACAGTTCACTATGAAAATTGTGGAGATGAACCATTTTATTATTAAAATAAAAGATATGGATGAGAAGTGTGTGGTTTCTGAGGTTGCTGAATGTTTACTTAATTTTTTTTTCTTACTTTCTTTTTCTTCAGAATGAACATTGAATATAATCAGTGATGTGCTGAGGTGTAACTTACCATGATATGCTTTTTAATCACAAAGGAATCAATAATCTGTCTTTGGGAGAAAATAAAGGCTTGCTATATAGTCAAAACTGTATTTATGGTCTGTGTAATGTAGACATTTTTTCCTTGCCAAAATAATCTTACTCTGCACCTGACTAAACTCCAAAGAAAGAGGAAAGGGAATAAGGAAACATTCTGCCCCTTCTTGGTAGAGCAGTTGTGTTCATTGTTAAGCAGTGTGTGTGGAGTGTATCAGTGTGATATATATAATTTTGCCATCTGGAAAACAAATTGTTTATTTCAATTATATATGAATTGATATCCTGTCTTCTAAGGTATGTGCATTGCTTAGAACAACACACAATGAAAACTACATCATAATAAAAGAATACACCCATTGCGCAATATCACAAGGCTCTCATCCATCAGGCCAACAAAATTTCAGTGACACCTGCCTGCTCAAAGCCAAAGAAAGGCGAAGAAATCCTCTCTTCCTTCTTCTCCCTACAATTGATGAAGCCCTCATCGACCTTTTGATGTCACAGTAATTTGGCATGTAGCCCAGCCAAGTGCTAGGATTACTCGGGCAACTATAGGCTCCTGTGGGTCGGCCTCTCCTTTTCCATATCTGGTTTCTCACATCGCTTGCTCCTTTAGGGAATACTAAACAGGGTGCGGATCACGCAGGAGCCAAGTGTTCCTGGGAGGTTTTTTTTTTTTAATCAGTTCAGAATTCCTGCAAGCAAGCCAAAAACAAAACAAAAAAAAAAGTTGGGTTCAAACCAACTCTGTTCCACCTGTTTAAAGTTGTCTGGAGGTCTTTCTTTCAGTGCTAGGAACTTTAGATCAGGGGTCTCCAACCTTGGCAACTTTAAGACTTGTGGACTTCAACTCCGAGCTGGCTGAGGAACTCTGGGAGTTGAAGTCCACAAGTCTTAAAGTTGCCAAGGTTGGAGACTCCTGCTTTAGATCAAATGCCTCCTTAGAAGTTCCCTTGCCAACAATGCAGAAGTGGGTTGCCAATCTAGGAACCAAGTAGGCATTTGGAGTTGATCTCCCACCGATGGGTTACCTAAGACCTTGCCTCCTCTTTCCAGCTCGTGGGGGGCCAGGGGAGGTCAGTTGAGTTATATTATTGATCACTTGATTTTCTGGGAGGACTGGATCCTTTCCCTTCCAATGAAGCGTCCCTTCTTTCCTAGTTCTGGGAATTACCGCTGGGGAAGTTTTGTCCCTTGCGGAAAAATCCCATCAGAGGTTAGATCCCGCAGGAAGGAGGAGAAAAATAATTTAAAACGGAAAGCACGAATCATTTCCAACCCAATCAATACGAGTTCAACTAAAGTCATTTCAGGATTTTAAAAAAGTTCTTCGTGTGTTTTTTTAAAAATTACTTTAAGCTAACCTATAAGGTCTGATAGAACAGTTTAAGACACGGTAATCGTTTGGGGAAGCTTTTTTTTTTTTTAATCATGTTTAATTGCGCTTGCTTTGCTCCCAAAGGCTAGACAGAATTTGCCTAAATACATAGCCTTGAGTGTTGCCAGACACCTTACACAGGGCTTAAGTGGTTTCTTGGGCGGCCACCGGATCGGTCGTGTGAAAATACAAAAGTATGAAGGCTATTGCTTAACGCACTGTAAGCCTCTCCGGAGAAGGGCGGCATATAAATCAAAAAAAAAATTTTTTTTTTAAACAGATATAATTCCACTCTGTCATTCGATTGTCGTGCTTTTCCAGAGCCGAAAGCGGGAAAGGAAAGGGCACCTTCGCCCGGCAGGCATGCAGACATTTAGCCCAAAGTACATAAGCCGGAGGATAATACGGGACGAAATCTGCCAGGGGACACCAGGCAATTTCGTTTGGACATGTGGACGGGGGACGAAGCCACAGAGGGAGGGCCATTCGTCAGGGGGTGCCCGCTTTAGCTGCGCCCTCTTACACACACACACACCCCCGCGGGCTCCCATCCAGCCTGTTCCAATTCTCAGTTGGCACGCCAACCCGGCAGAAGGAGTTTTCTTCCCCCGCGACCACCTCCTTCTTTTGATCCCGATGGGGGGACACGAGAGAAGGGAGGCACAGTCGGGATGTTTCCGAGTTTTACCTTCAGCTATTGGCTGATTGACGGCACCTGGTGGCATGTTTTGGGCTCTTTTCGTTGCCATTTCACTAGGCGCCACGGAATGGGGTCCCGAGGGGTGATCGCAGGGCTGCGGTCAAAGAGCCAAGATTGTGGGCGCGAGAGGAGATCTGTCTGCGACGTATATATATAAAAAAATCCCGCTTCCCTCGCCTCCATCATCTTCAAACTTTGGACCGCAGTCTGCGGCACCCCTGGAGATGAATCTTGGTTTGTGTTATGTTCTCCCCCCCCCCCCCCACACACACCTCTAAGAAAGAGTACGGGCCATCAGTCACGAGGGAACGATCCATTTCCCCAAGTTAAGCGAGTTCCAGTCGCGTCGCCTTTTCAGTTCGATTCTAAACAGGTGTTCGCTCTCTTGGGCCCGTGCAAAGCCCCGTGCTGAAGTCCCTGGAAATGTTTGACGTTCAATTATCGCAGGCTCTTTTGGAATGTCGCTGACTGCTGGGGGTATATTTTATTCTCCTTTAGCCAGCTTGGAAGAGAGAGAGAGAGAGTCGTGTTCTCCGTCTGTTCAAGTGGGCTTTGGTTTGTTCAATTTTAGCCGCAATAAATCTCGCAGCACTAGAAGGGACTTCAGGTCCTAACACTCGTGACCATATTGCGATAATTATCCTTATCATTTCCCTTTTCGTATTGTTTTATGGTATGTCTTTAAATATATAGCGTTCTTAAGCTCTGATCGCTCTCTGAGGGAGATGGGAGTTTCTTAAAGATGAACAAAAATAAATGTTCAAGTGGTAACAAGCCATCCAAAGAAATCTTGCCCTTTTCTTGCTTCTCATTTTGCCCTTTGCGCCAGGCGGTTGAAGTTTTAGAGCATTTCTTCCCTCTCCCTCCCCACCCCCAATTTGACAGAGATTGACCCGTCGTCTCCAATCGTTTTGGTCACAAAGCAATCCGAAGAATGGATGTTGGAATTGCTTTTTTTTTTTAGGCAAAAGCATTTTATCCTGGGACATAATAGTTCCTGTTGAGTAAATATATTCTCAAGTATATATTTGAAATGTTTTCTTCTACATCGTCAGTTATGCAATCAGGATGACTCAATTTCCGCCGCCGGCCCCCCACATCGCTTGAACCTCTCAGGCCCCGTCATAGATAGATGATCTTCGATAATGTACAATGCGAGCCGGTTGCAAATACTCCATCAAATGACATCTATATTATCCTTATTAGTAGAAATTTGTCTTTCCAAATTTGTTCCAATTAAATATCTCTGTACTTGGTATCTAGAGCGCAGCATTAAGTCTTTATGGAAGGGAAGTCGATTTATCAAAATAAGATAGATGTAATATTTATACAATACTAGATTGCATTAGTATGGTTTGTCGTTTGCGTGTTCTTTTTTTTCTATAGTTTTACTCTTCTGTAAAATACTGAGAAGGTGGAGATCTGCAAATTCTAGATCCTTAAAAAATGTATTTACCAGTTTCCTGAAATTAAGCCTATTTAAATCCGTGGACTTAAATTTCTGAATAAATGTGGGTCAAAGTTCTTTGTAAGGTGGTAAATGAATGCAGACTCGTTGCCTTCTTCAATATCTCTATCTCTAATTCTCTAATTCTTTTAGTGGTAAACTGCTTTGTCACTGCTAAAGAATTTTACGTTTAATCCCAAAACACAAAGTTATTTTTTTTCCCTTTTGTTAGTCTGCAGCGATAACTGGTATCGCCTGACAGAAATTAACGTCTAAGGCTGTGCCAAGAATCTGTTTTGGACTACAGCTGCCCTGGGATGCTATTGCAAATGCAGACTAACATTTGTTTCCACGAGTCAGTCACTAAGTCTCTCTCTCTCTCTCTGAGTGCAATGAAGAACAGCACTGAGAGAGAAAATCAGGTGTGCGGGAATATTGTGAAAGGAAGAGGCAGCGCGCATGCGCACGCAATATAAAGTGCGGGAGGGAAATAACTCGGGTTTATATATCTATGGAGTTTCTCTGGTTCTCCTGGTTGTCTCAAAGGTGCTTTTTCAAGAGACAACTGGATTTTCTGGTTTTCCTTGGAAGACCTGAAGAAGCTTCTTGGATGAAAAGCGAAACGTCTTTTTAAAAAACCCCAGAAAGTCCAATTGCCTCTTGAAAAAGCACCTTTGGGTCAGGCTTATATATATATATTGGCAGATAATCATTTCAATTGGGTGGGACGTGAGTTTCTTAAAATCGGATTGCAGCAGCCCCCTTGACTGGGAAAGCGACCCTTTCGATTTTTTTCAGGGAGCAAAAGAAAGCGTGCTTAAACCGTTGCGGTTTAAAATCAAAAGTTAACCGGCGGAACGGGCTGTGGTGTTAGCCCACATCTCTTTTCTGGGTAGAGGATTATATAGGCCGGCGAGTTAGCTTTGGACCGGCCTCAGTTTCTCTTCTGTGAAACGAGCAGGACGGCGTGCGCGGCTTAAACGGCGCTGCGCGAACTGTGTCGAAACGCAGGACCCTCCTGGTCCCTACGAAATTCAGCGCGATTATAACATTTGTATAAGTGCAAACACCCACGCCTCTAAATAAGAAGGCAGAAAAAAATAGGCACTCCACCCGGAGTCCCCACTTCCGAGTTGAAGAGACCGCAGAAATCCTTCAAACGTATATTTTTAAAAAGCACACGTGTGAGTACACAGGCGATCACACGCCAACTCCCCTACACACTCTCTCTCTCGCTCGCTCTCGCTCTCGCTCTCCTAGAAACTACAGTATTTGCGCTGTTCCAGGCGCGGTCTTCAGTCCCATTGAATACAACAAACCGATCCGATGGAATAGACCGCGAGATAACGCCGTGTTTAGCCTTGCCTCGCTAATGGTCTGAATTGGATTCCGTGGCATGAGCCACAACACGACCCTAGCTGTAACATTTATTCCAAACATTACAAAAGGTGTACAAAGACTTAGAACTAGGGCGTCTAAAGCGCCACGAAAACTATTTCAGTGCAGACGCCTTTTTGTAATGAAAGAGCGGAGTAGGAGACGACAAATTGACTTTAAAGGGCCAGCCGTGCTTCTTTATAGAATGCCAAATGCTCATACAAGTGGAAAAGTAGGCCCTTTTTAATTAAAATATGCAAAGTTATACCAGCATCATGTGGATTCATTCTCAAAGGTGCCTCAGAGAACCTGCAAATATAATTCCATATAATTTATGGATCTGGCAGCTGGATGATCAGTGCCACAGTCCTGAATTCATTTGGTTGTTGAACTCCGTTCATCTTGCTGCCAGGTGGTTCAATTAAGCGCATACATTTGGTATAATTCACATTCCTTCGTGTGAAGCACATTCATTGTGATTTAGCAAATCTGAAAAGAGAGACTACTGGCACTGTTGTACTGTAGCAGAGGAGTAGAGTTTTTCCTTATCATTCCTGATTATCTATTTGTTCTTTCCATTAAATCCTAAAGGAAGTTTTAAAAGAGTAAGTGTGGTTCCTTAGACCTTCTGAGCAGATAAAAGGTAAACAAAAACTAGCAGAGGCAGAGGAACAATTGCTTAGAGTTGCCACAGTTGGCCAGATACACTATTCTCTCTCTCTCTCTCTCTCTCTCTCTCTCTCTCTCTCTCTCTCTCTGTGTGTGTGTGTGTGTGTGTGTGTGAATGAAATTTATAAAGCAGCTCAGCTCATCAAAAGTGCCTCTGGGTGGTACACAACCATCAGATAAAATAGCAAATGTAAAAACAACAGAAAAATATCAAAACCATATTAATAAACATCATAAAAACCAAATACAAATCATAGGCGAAGGGTAGATAAAAATTACCCCATCACCAATGAATCATCTAAGTAAGTCTATGTACAATGTATAATGTGTTATGTGCATGCAATGTTCACCGAATTTCCTTAAATTTTGCTAAAATCTGCTAAATTTGCTAAAACACCCTTTTTTTCAGAAGACGACTGAAATGTCTGTCTTTATGTATATATATCACCAGTCAATGCTTTAGAATATTTGTAGGATCCATTTCCTCTTTGATTAAAAAAAAACATTTTATAACTATTTCATTTTTTGTTTTTACTGCTTCTGCTATATTGTTGCAACTTGTTAAATCTGAAAAACAACTTGGATAAACTTGATACTTTACAGGAAAAAAATAAATTCTATTTCTCCCCTCTAATTCTTGCTACCCAGCAAAACTAACTTCCTTCCTTCCTTCCTTCCTTCTTTCCTTCCTTCCTTCCTTCCTTCCTTCCTTCCTTTCCTATTATTATAACTCAAAAGATTTATGAGAAAACCACAGTGTAGTTATAGTTCATTAATTTTTTATTAGCCAGCAAAGGATATTTTCTTATTTTAACATCAGTTCAGGTGAAAAGCCTTTACTTACTGTATCTAAATTTTGTAGACAAGGAAGATGTTTTGAGTACCAGATATGAAGTCCAAAAAGATCTATTAAGAGCCTTGGATAGTACAAGTCTAAAGCCCTGTTATTAATATCAGCTGCCTGCAATTATTGCAGGTTCAAATCTCACCAAGGCTCAAGGTTGACTCAGCCTTCCATCCTTTCTAAGGTAGGTAAATTGAGGACCCAGTTTGTGGGGGCAATAAGCTGACTTTGTATAAATATACAAAAGTATGAAGGCTGTTGCTTAATGCACTGTAAGCCGCCCTGAGTCTCCGGAGAAGGGCGGCATATAAATCAAATTTTTTAAAAAAATCAGTATGAATTATTGGACATTTAATTCCTATTGTCAAGAAAAATGGGGAATGACAAACATGCTTCTTTTAAAACACAAATAACGGCTGTGTAATTCAAGCCTCTGCAATATACTTATGAACAAATATTTGCCTTTGTACCTATTTTTGTACCTATGAAGAAATACTTGTCTTCTATATGTTTAGTCGAACTGCAATGAAAACAGTTGGAATCTTTAGATTTGATAGTGTTCAAATTATGCAGGGTGATGCCAAAGGCAAACTCAAACTACTTTCTGGATATTCTTTAATATAGGTTCAGATAAACCAGAACAGTCCAGAAATGGGCAACCAGGAAAATTGGGCACTGGAGACGTAGCTTTTCAGGGAAAGATTGAGGAAATATGTGGTTAATCTTAAGAGATGAGTAAAGGGTGAGGATGTGACGTAACTTTAATTAACTGAAGGGATGTTACACAGAAAGAGGCTGTTGGATCCTGTTCCCAGAATCCAGGACACAAAATAATGCATTTAAATTACAGGAACATAGATCTTTATTCTATTTTTATTCAAAATCTCCCAACAGTAAAAGTAGTGCAACAGACAAGCCAGTTATATGAGAAAATGGCTGGGCTCCCTTTCATCTGGGTGTGTTTAAGCGGAGCTTGAATAGTGATTTAGCTCAGATATCCCAAATAGTTCAAAAGGCCTTATTCAAAAACCAGTACCACACATGGTACAGTCTGCATGCATTGAAAGTTATTCAGATAACTTTAATAAGTGATTCAGGTCCTGTACAAGTTCGTTACCTATATGCTGTTAAAGATAAAGCAGGCTTTCTTTTTCTAAACTACTGCATCAACCTAGAGGAAAAAATGAGGGAGGGCTCCCCCCCCACACACACATTCAGCCATCTCCCCTGGGTAGCATAGAGATAACATGCTTGTACAAAGTCCTAACCATTTCTTCCAAACATTTTACAAAACATTCACAACCCCAGTAAACTGTTTCCCTAGTTCAACGAGTCAGTTTCCATATGTGTTTGTATGTGTCTGACATATTTGTAGATGGAACTTCAAATCAATGAGATTGCAAAACAACATTGTGCTATGAAAATGACATCTGCCAAACTCAGCCAATCTGAGGTTCATTGCGTAAATTCAAGAGCCAGTTTTGTGTGGTGGGTAATGTATCAGACTAGAAACCAGGAGACCAGGGTTTTCTTGTCTCACCTTAGGCACAAAGACAGTTGGAGCCAGTCACTTTCACTCAGACCAAAAAAGGAGGCAATGGCAAACCACTCCTGAAAAAACTTGCCAGGCTTTTGTCTGGGCAGTCCCAGAGAATTGAATATGGATGACTGGAAGGAAAAAATAGTTTCTGCGGGTGAGATTGAAGTAATCATAAGTGAGTTTAGTGGGTTATGCTTCATTTAAAACAGTTTATTTATTTATATATATATATATGTATATATATGCCGTGTTGTTAATGATGAATTACATTGGGTGCTGTAATACATTTTAGGAATCTAGCCCCAAAGAAAGGACATCTTAAAACCACAATGAATAGAGTTTTGGGGTTTTTTATTTTTAATCCATATAGGCCTTGGATTATTATACATAGGATTTTCTTTTAAAGCCTCAGTGGGAGTTCTGCATATGGGAAGAGTTAGTTTTTCTTTTCACAAATTGTAATGATGAGTGACTTTAAGAAGAACTGACACTTGATTAAAACAAAAGAAGACTTGCATCATTTCACAATATTATGTATGAAGATTATTTTAGCACAATCAGCAACAGAACAGAACATTATTCACTCTTCTGAAAAGTTGATCAAAAAGCTAACAGAATTTAACTTTTGTTGATAAGTAATCTTACAGACTAATTTATTTATTAATCACATTTATAGGCCATTTACCAACTTTTATTTATTCTAGTTAGGAAAACAGCACCAAATAGAGTCAAACTAAATTGAAATATAGATCTTTCAGATTGCCTGATATAATCCTGCCTTACAGCCTAGCCAACAAAACTTACATATGAACCGAAATGTCCCACCAAGTTCCACAAAAATGCCGCCACACAAATGTTTACAAAATTATAGTGTTTCTAGTAAATATATGCTTTGTGTATGAATATTTTTTGAATTAACAATTATGCATTGGATACATTGCACAATGAATAGAAGATTTAAGGGCTAGTGAAAATGTATGGAAGTTATTGTCTAATGATGTTTACTTAACTGCCATATTTTTCAATGGGGGGTTTCCTTCCAGGAATATATGTACAGTGTTGCTATTTTCAAAATGAATGATAATCAAATGTCTTAAGTAAAACTTAAATAAAAGTGCATTATGCATTAGGCTCATTTCTAGAAATATACAGTAGGTTAATTTTTTTTATTTACTCACTTTTTTATTCACTGAAGCAGTGTTTGAATTTATCTCTACCTCTGAGATAAAATCATTTTATAAAACTCTCTGGAATCAGTTTTTTTTTTAAGTAAAATTCTCTGGAACAAAGGAAATAGCATATTCAATTATTAGCATCCAGCAGCAAGGACTCCAGCAATCATTACATGTGGAATCCACAAGGGTTACGGCTACTACCCAAAATTAAACCTTCTTGCTACTACTGAGAGTCTTTCTATTTCAAAGTAATTCCTACTTCTCTATTCCCCTAAAAAGTTAGAGTTAGCATTCTACTTTTTATAACATGCATTAGACTTAATGTACAACAAGCAGACCTACTGGAAAAATATATCAGTAAGATCAGTAAATTATTAAATCTTCATTTAATAATGTCTTTTTAGTTTCAAAGAGATTCCTTATATTATGAGCACAACATGCCACAATAGAGCTTAGACAGCGTCACTGGTTTCCAGACTGCTTTGTAACGGTGAAAGCAGATTTTATCTTTATAGCCCTATCCTGTTTGGATCAGGATCCTGTTTCTGAAAGTGCCACTAATGTGAGAGATAATGTGGTTGAACAGGGAGAAAGTCTGTCAGACTCTCTTCCCATTTTAAGAATGACTTCCCTACGAAGCCTTGGCTGGCATGTAACAAACTCTTTTAGAAATGTTGTAAATATTTTGTTTTCTCTTTGTGGTTATGATTTTCTGTTTTTTATTATTTATATTATCCAGGAAACATGAAGGGCAAGTTTCTCAATTACCACCTTGCTCACATGGAATTGGATAGGAAGAAGCTCTGAATCCCAGTTGGAATAGAGTAGACATACTTTCCTGTGGAACTTTCTGTTGCTGGAGAATTTGTTTTGTTTTGTTTTAAGTATCCCTGCTTGATGAAGATATCTTTAGAAAAATTCAGGGTTCTTTTTACTAAGTAACCTCTTCTAAGCTGCTTCTGATACTTTGAGTACCTGATACTTTTTTCTTGTTTGGAATTTGAAGACATTTAACAATAATTAAAAATATGAATTGTCCTATAACACAAGAACTATCTATTGATAAGCATTGTTTCTTAAACTTTTTGCTCACACTTTTAAAAATTGTGGAGGATCCTAAAGGAGTTTGTGTTTGTATAGGTTATATTTATTGATATTTATCATCTTAAAAATTAAAATTGATGCATTTTATACTTTGTATTTATAAAAGATAAATATTACATTTATTAATGTTTATTTTTAAAAATCCCCCTTTATGACCCTCTAATCCCTTAATTCGGGGTAGAGTTGGGGTGATGGAATCATGTAAAATAACAGCATTAAACCATTAGATAGTAGCACAAATATTTTTTTATGAAAAAACATTTTTAAGAAATAAAAATAATAATGAGAAGGGTAACATTGTTTTATCTTTTTTTGTAAATATCTTCAGTATCTGACAATAATTTTGATTTCTTGGATCCCTGAGCTTGGGAGACTCCCAACATTCCTTGGACCATGCTTTAAGAATCACTACTATAAGCCATTTAGCAATAGCACTTAAACTTATATACAGCTTCACACAGCCTTCTCTATGCAGTTTACAAAGTCAGCATATTGCCCCCAACAATCTGTTTCCTCATTTTACCGACTTCGGAAAGATGGAAGGCTGAGTCAACCTTGAGCCGGTGAGAATCAAACTGCCGGCAGTCGGCAGAATTACCCTGCAATATTGCATTCTAATCGCTGTGCCACCATGGCTCTTAGGACTGTCTTTATAACATGGAGGATACATTTGACAACATATTTTCAATTTGTCCCCAAACCAAACACTTTGGGTGAGTCTTCCTTTTTATATTTAGATATGAGAAAATGGGAAAAAAAGATATAATTAGCACACTGATCACCTCAGAACAGGATTACTAGGTGCTTATATATAAAGAATGCTGGAATTAATGGACAAATGGACAGGTTAAAGGAAATTCTTGTTAGTGCAAGAAACAATTATTGTGCCATGCTCCATTAATCTATCAAAGCAGTGTAGCATTTAAAAAACCAAACATTTTAGTAGTTTCAATACAGCAATTTCAGTAACTTGAGGACATAACTGAAGGGTATCAAACTTAAGTGTCCTAGCTTTAAGCTGGTAAGAATAATGATTCCAAAATAAGACATTATGAAACATAATGCCAGATTGGATTTTTATTTATATCAGAAGCACTAATACTGGCAGTTATCCTAGAACGAAGGACCTTAATATTTAATTTTTCATGTAATGGAACTTAGCAATGTGTAATTCCCTAGTAAATTTCCCTAGAATTTATTTTGAAAGAAATGAGAAAGACATGGGCCCAGTCTTCTGATGTATCACAGATTTCTTTTGGAATGAACATATGCCATGGCTGGAAAGAAATGACAGAGATTATGATGAGTGTTTTATGAGTAAGATTCCCAGAGAATGTATATAACTACATGTGATTGTATTAACGAACACAAAAGTGAGCATGCTGCATTGTTAAGACATTTGAACAGTTTAGCTGAAAGATTGAGCTGGAAATTAGAAAGCCATTCAAATCACTCTTAGCCAGGACATTAGAAAGTGGCCTTAAGTAAGATTAAGGTTTCCTTCCTGCAATATGGTAGCAATAGTAATGATTTTATCCTGGCCAGATGCTTTTAAATGAAACATTTCAGTTAGTTAGAAAATCGCAACATGAAAATGTTTAGTTATTTTCTATGCATTTATATTCTTTCCGAGTACAGCATATGAAATGTAACTAATTACTACTTAATGTTTTATTAAGTCTAAATTATTTTAGTAAGATTTTTAAAGAAATCAGAATAGAGTCTTATTTTATTTTCTTCCCAAGAATCTATAGGGGGTAAGTAATATCATGCTCTTCTTCATTCAGCTTTTACTTGTCTAGGAAGGCTGGTTTGGAATATCAAAATAAAACGTGTGGTAGAACTGTGTGAATATTTGAAACATTTTCTTTTTCCACTCAGTACAGTATGTCCTATTTTGTAGGGCTGCAATATGGAGAAAGCTATTAATGCATTGGAATTTCTTTTTTAAAAAAATATTGTTGAGAGTATCTTCTTATTCCCTGCACTTGTCTATTTTTTTTCTTTTATTGATATCCTCGAGTTTTGGAAAAATGATGTACATAGTGGAGATATAATTATATAAAACTGATCAATTATTTAGTTCACATGGATATCCACAACATTAAAAATCACAGCCATTTCAGTACAAACAATATCTCACAATTATGGAATCCAGGCCACACAGACAGTGTTTGGTATATTTCTCTTAAATGCACATGCTGGAAACATTTGTGTGCAATCCTGAAAATAGTGTTAGGCCAGATGGAACCTTACTCTAAATATGGGTTACATAATTTACTAGTAAGTATTTAGCAGAGTGTGCTGAAACTTCTCTAGTAGTAGTAACTCTCTGCAAGGATGTAAGTTTCCAAGAAAATAGGACAAATCATTGGGTGTCCTCAATGGAGACAGCTGTAAATGCAATCTAATAGAGAAAGGAAACCTTCCAGAAACTGTCCATTAATTTACTTTTTGAAGACTTAAACTTTCCTCAACTCATCCCCACTCCATCTCCATCTTCTCAAACCTGAATTTGTGTGCAATCCTGAAAATCCTATTTACAGTTCTGTAAATAGCTGTTACTTCAGTCTGGAGCAGAGGTGGGTTTCAATAGGTTCTGACTAGTTCTGGAGAACCGGTAGTGGAAATTTTGAGTAGTTCGGAGAACCGGTAAATACCACCTGTGACTGGCCCCACCCCCATCTATTCTCTACCTCCCGAGTCCCAGCTGATTGGGAGGAAATGGGAATTTTGCAGTAACCTTCCCCTGGAATGGTGTGGGAATGGAGATTTTACAGTATCCTTCCCCTGCCACGCCCACCAAGCCATGCCATGCCATTCCCACCAAGCCACACCCACAGAACCGATAGTAAAAAAATTTGAAACCCACTACTGGTCTGTAGATTATTTTTCTATGTCTGGAGAAAAGAAAGAATCATGATAGACTTGAAGGCACACTTTAAAAAAAATACTGCCTAGCAAGCATATGTTCCTATACCAATAAAATGAATATACAGACTTAAAAAAATAGCCTGAAGGAAGATTTTAGAAAAGAGATGCATGAGAATGTCAGCCTTCTTGAAAACGTTAACCCATAAAGAGCAAGGTGTGCATATTTCATGATAGTAATAACTAACACTTCTTAAAATGAGGCATAGAAATCAGTTCAACAATTAACTGAAATTTGTCCTGACAATAATTTTTGTACTAATCAATATCTAAATAAATTGCATTTTTCTTTGCACAGTATCTGATCCCATCCCAGTATGAAAGAAATCCAGGCCTGTCAAAGCTCTATTTTTCTGACTTAACCAATACCGAACATTGAACCATAAACTAACCACATAGGCTATTTTGCACAAGACAGACTATAAAGTTGGCTTATTGCAGATATGACATCTAAGAAGTTCACAAAGCAATATGGCAGCACCAAGAGCTGGGGAGCCTTTGGAGAAAAATGCCATGGAGTTAAGCAACATCAATGGTCATATTGGCTTTAATACTCTATACCAGTATTGCTTAATCTTAGCATCTAGTGGACTTCAATTCTCAGAATGCCTGCACATACCTTATATATTTGTGAGATTTAGAAATGCTGATCTTTGTTGTACAAATACTGTAAATAACTAATAAATGTACACAGCTTCAGGAATTACAGGATACTGAATTACTCCTCAGGGCAATGCCACCATAATTTTCAACATGGCGGCACCTCTAGAATAGCATGCAAGCTATTCACATAACATGGTTAAACTAGCAGCTTTTTTGTTTAATTGTTGAATCCTTTTGTTTGGTTTTGTTTTAATCCTATCCTGAATTTGTCCAAGCGTAATTCCAGTTTTGAAGTGTATCCAATTGTAACTCCAATTCCAGAGTTGTTTTTTTTTTAAAAAGTGCGAGTTTTCCTGTTATTTTTAAAATATCCCTGCTTCCAGTGGTAAATATTTTATTATAGGAAAGACCTCTCACGGCTAATATACAAGATTTTATTTTTAAAAAAAATGTTGCAATAATTGCACTAGTTTATTTTACAGCCATAATATATGAAGGCTTGTTTATGTAGAGGATGACCATGACCACACCCCACCTCTTTCCCAAGGAAGCTTCAGCATCATTTCTCCAGCCAAAACACAAAAATAAATAAATAAATAAATAAATAAATAAATAAATAAATAAAGCTCTTTCCCTCACCACTTCCCTGGGCTGTAACCCTCCCCTTTCCTCCTCCCTCCCCCCCCCACCGTCCCCTCAGGATGGAGCCTTCAGGAGCCGAAGTGAAAGTGAATGATTCACGACGCGGTTTTTTTTTTATTTAAAAAAAACAGGAAGGGGGGAATTAAAGGGGGCACGTGACAGACGGGAAACTGCCCAATCGAAGGGGGCCGTGGGGGAAAAAAAAAAAGAACGCGTACGGGGTTGCGTGCGTCCGTAGAGGGGAGAGTTTGATTTCTTTTGATTTCTCTCTTTTTTTCTCTCTCTCTTCCCCTTTCCTAAATGGACTGACAGTGGAGGCGAAAGGAGGGGGGCGAGCGCGGCGTTTGGGCGAGCTCGTCAGCGGAGGTTCTTGGAGCGCTCCCTGTCTTTTCCCGCCCCCCCCTCACAAAAAACAAACTCATTCCCCCTTCGCGCGCACTAAAAAGGCAAAGTGGAGGAGTGAAGCGCGCGCGTAGGTGCCTCCGGTCTTGGCTCCCTTCCCCTCAGGGAGTCACTCGCCACCCACGAGGCTTGACGCTCGCAGGGGTCCCTCGCCGAAGAGACCGGGAGTCTTGAGAGGGAAACTTCCTCGTTAAGAGAAAAAGGCATGGGAGAAAGTCGCTCGCGGGGCAGTTTCTGAGACCCGGCTCCTCAGTTGTTGTTTCTTTCTTTTTTTTTTTTTACGCACGCCGCTGCCTGGGGACTGCTGCGCCCTTCGCCCACCCGAGTTTGAGGTGGCGGCTGCGCGCGTTGGAATACGCGGCGGCATTGGCTTTCTTAAGGCATCCGCGGCCGCTCCGGGATTGGCTCCCCACTCCCCCCCCCCCACTTTCGGAGCGACCTTGCGCACCTTCGTCTTCCTCTCCTCCTTGCCGCTTGCGGGTTGTTGGTGTTTTGGGCTGTTTTTTTTTTTTTTTTTTTGCTCCGTTTTGCGAATAGCGTTTGGGTGTTCTCGTTTTCCACGTGCCGGGCGACGTTGCTCAGGAAGATGAAACAGAAGTCTTGCTACTCCTGAAATTCAGCCAAGTTTAAAAAAAAAAAAAAAGGTAAATTGCTCCGGTGGGTTAATACAGGGATGCATGGGGAGGTGGGGGGTGGGGGAAGGAGGATGAAGAGGGCGGAGAGGGAGTATCGATGCTTATCCTGAAAGTAACCTCGGGGAGGAAATCTGTATATTAAGATGAGCATTGGGCTTGGGTCTTCTTGATTAGGCTGATATACTATAGGATATACATACTTGGGAGAGGATTTTACTTGTTAAAATCCGTGCTTTGCTTGCAGGGCTCTTTAAATGCTACGGTTGTGAAGTTATGTGGTTTGTTTTTAAAGTTCAGCGTTTCGCTCAACTTAACCGATAGCGAGTCCTACAGAAACTGGATTCATTGATCGCATTTGGGGGGTGCGGGGAGTTGTGACTTCCACGTTTCTGGATTGTGTCATTTTAAAAAAAATCAAGTCTATTCACAGCCCATTTTATTTTGTCTTCACCAAAAATCCACCCCCAAAACAGCATTGCAGGAACTCTTTCTTTTTTTCCCCCTTTTCATCATCTGGGTTCTGATTTTTTCGTTTCTAAGGTTTCTCCAACCTATTTTTTTCCAACCTGACTGAAGGTATGTTTGTGTAACCAGACCCAGAGACTTGCTGTCTGATAGAGAATTACCTCAGCCTTTGAATTCAGGAGATGTGTTTGTTTTTCAGGGTTCAAGCTGCATACTGAAGGAGAAGAAGGTAACAGAAGCCACCTGAAAAAAGGAACAACCGAGAAGATTTTTTAAACTCCTTGCCTGAAATCCTACTAGATTTTGAAGCAGGTGGGATATGCAGGATTGGAGATGGGGTATAAGGAATAAGCGGGAATTGTGGAGGATTGTTTTGGCATAACAGGGTTTATTCTAATCTTCAGAAAATGCAGTGCATAATCTTAAATCAATTATTCTTAATACCTGTCATCAAAGTTTGTTAGATCTGAAAGTTTTTGAGAAGTAGGTTTTTTCCCCCAAGATTAACTTCTCAAATGTGGCAAAGCTTAAGTAACTGTTGTTGCTCAATCTGTAAAGAAAAATAGAAATGGTGGTAGTTTTATCTAGCTATGCAAAGAGCAAACAAAAGCATTTAATATCTTCAAGGGAATTCCCATTCTTGGGGATAGGACCACATGGTAGAGATAAGCAGTTTAAGTATTAAATTTGGTTATGAATTCGTACATGAGTTTAAAGCTTTTAACAATGGTTATTTTGCTTGCTTTTTGTAGGATTTTGAAAGGTTAAATTGTTGCTTTGTTTGAGAAAAGGATTATGTAATGAAGATATTCCTGTCTATATAGTTCAAATTAGAGAATCTTAATTATTGGGGAAGGAAAGATTAGGAAAGATTTTTGGATCCAAATTGAATTCTATTCCATTAGGAATCTGTTTCCTTTCCCTTTAGATTGTTCTTGAAAGCTTTAAAAGAAGATTTGGTAAAGGTAAGGCACTGATTAAAATTAAAAATCAAGGTTATTTCCTGTGGCTACCTACATGTTACTTCTTTAAACATTCTTGCACTTAAGGATATCTTGAAGAAGTTCATATATTAGGAAGGCAAAAACAATAATTTTATTCTGCTATGGTTTTTTCAACAAACAAGCAGGTTTATTCATTTCTTAGTTATTTAAAATTTAAATACTTAAAATATCTAATGTTAAAGTTTGTAGCATTATGTACAATGAACCTATACTCTCTATACATAAAAATGTAGCAAAATTAAGATAAATAAAATACTGTAGCAGCTTCATTATGTGGCAAAAGTGACACTTTTTATTCTTCGTATGTGCTGTAAAGGTTATCTGTTACATTTTGTTCAGCTACAGTTAAGTCGTCTTCATTTATTACTTCTTCACATGGCTGCTTATGGCTGCCAGCAACAAATGAACTTGCATATTGAGGTAAAGAATGTGGGCATTATGCCAGTTTAAGCAATATTAAATGCTATGAATAATATTAGCTATCTAGTCTTCAGCATGCAGTAGTTGTGATGAAGCTGCAACCCTGTCTTACTATCTTGGAAGTTAGCCTCTCATCTTCGTACTTTGTACATCTATATTCAGACTTTGTATGATAAATCTCACTGACAAATCAATTTCAACCTATTTGCACAAAAGATTAATGTTAATGTTGCAATTGGAGAGTACCATCATAATTAAATAGTTTTACAATGATGTTTTCCATATATGCTTATATAGAATTTGTTGATTTATTCTCACTTTCAACTTTAATACAGTATTTTATGTTTTTTAACTTTTGGAAAAATATTGGGTTTTTTCCCCCTGGAACAATATTAATAGAAAACAGGCAAATATGTTGTTAAATGAAATAGTCTAATATATAGTTGAATTACTGTGCATTCTATGCTTAGTCACTTGAGAGTGACCCCATTGAACTCTATAAAGTTTGTTTATGTGATAACATCCATAGTATTTTTTTGTTCAATTCTAATAACATAAGATTTTTTTGTATAAAATATTATACAAAAATATACAATACCATGTTTTCCCCAAAATAAGACCCTGTTTATATTTTTTTGAACGCTGAAATAAGTGCTTGGCCTTATTGCCATGTGCTCAAAAGCCCGATTGGGCTTATTATCAGGGGATGTCTTATTTTGGGGGAAACAGGGTAGTTTCTTAACTGGCTGAAATTACGTATATGCAGTAATAAATTGGTTTAGTCTCAATATACCTGATTTAATCTCATAGTACCCACTTCTGCTCTGCACTTAACAATATTCACTGCTAGTCTCAGGGGTTATCTTATTTAATAGAATTGCATTTAAGTATTTAATTGATTGCATTCTACCATCATAACACTAAAGACTAGGCACCTGTAATTTATCTCTAAAGTTGTTATTAAAACCATTCAAATCTTGTTGCCTATCATCTTGACATGGACAACAAAGTTATGAAATGTATCAATACAATACCAAAAGGCATGGGAATTAAAAATAATAAGAGACTGAAAAGGTTAACATTTAAGGTTAACAGTTAAGGAATTTATAATCACTTGGGTAGACAGTAATGATCTGGAAGAAAAACTGCAGTGTCTTATATAGTGAAAGTATTTTAGTTTCTGAGGGAGAGTCTATCTGATTTCAATAGGAGCTTCTGAATAAAGCACATTGGAATAAATGGAATAATTGATAGGTTGTCTAAACAGTTGTAAGATATGGCTATAAATATCTTTATACATTATTTAACTTAAGTGAAAGCACTATAAGTCAACTTCATTTTTTCCTATTTAGCATTAAACTGCAATAATTATTTTCTGTTCACTACTTAAGTAAACGTGTAGGTAATTTTTGTCTTTAAAAATTGAGCAATAATTTCTATTCCGTATGGATCACAGTTTTTGGCTATTATCTCAGTTTCTTTGCACATGCTTCCCCCTCCCTTAGAAATTTAAATGTTTGCTTTTCAGATTATTCAATGCTCGAGTTGCCTTTTCAATCCTCAAGGCATATGTTAAACATGAAAAAAGGATAGATATTGCAATAATAAGATGTTTAACTATTCTTATGCCACAAATTTGATTCCCTTTACATGGAAGTAACTCAAAAGAATATGTCCCCAACCAGGCATGTGATTGCTATTATAATTATTGTTCATGCTATTTTAACAAAGGGTTTTAATACATGCTGTGTTTGATTGGTTGCAATGTAAGGAAGTTAAGTACAGTATTCTAATGTGGTTGGTTGGTGGGTTTGTGGGAAGTGGGGTCCTATCTGTTCGCAACCTGCTTGTGAAATTCCCTGGACTATGTTGCCATCAAAACTCAGATGCTCCACTGAGCAGTCAACTAACAACTAATTTTAGCGCATCTGTTTTGATTGATGTTCTTGACTTTTCTGAATGCATCGTTTACCTGCCAACAATTTATGGCTTACAGAAAGAAGCCATGGTAGGATGTATTAATTAAATGAGAGGCATAGATTTGCTTAAACCAAGGGATCTCTTTAGTGGTGGGATTCAAGTAATTTAATAACCGGTTCTCTGGCCTAATTATTTCTTCTAACAACCAGTTTGCCAAACTGCTCAGAAAGTTAACAACCGGTTCTCCCGAAGTGGTGCGAATTGGCTGAATCTCACCACTGGATCTGTTTAATAAATTGGTGTTATCATTTTGCAGTTTATAGCAAATGCTTACACTGAAAGTTGCAATGGAGCACATACAAAAATGAAAAGATTTATTAGGCAGTACATAATATTTGTTTCTTAGAAGTTAGGAAAATATCCCTCCTCACTTTTGATCCATTATTATATTGGCTGGGTTCTTTATAAAATTATACAGACTTTATAGAAATCCTGCATTTTATGCTTTATTAATACTATATATTCAAGCAATGGATGTAGAAAGACTAATATCAGAGCACACTGGTCTTCTACATGTTGTGGATTAAAGTGTTTTACAGTACTTTATCATATTTGCCAATACATTAAAGTTGTGCTGTGATCTTTTAATTCACATTCCAGAAATATATGTGAATAAAGGGTGGATCTTCTAGCTTCCCACGCTCACCTCAGCTATGCAGTCTTTGGTTGGAATTTATTTCAGACCAAGACATGCATTTCATTAATCATATCTTTAATAATCCCACTAAAAGCCGTTCAAAGTTTTTGTCCTCCTTAAAGTCAGACGTGGTTAATCACACCTAAATAGTAACTTCCATTTATTTAGACACACTTCACTTCTGTCTCTCTTACCAGATGTGATATATTGGTTTCATGCTGGTACCGTATTTGTGATTAAAGATTTCTAAACGCTCATTTTCACAGCCCCTTTATTATCAGTTTTTTTAATGTAAAAGAGTTTAAAGATTGCCATGCATATAAGCAGATTTGTCTGCGTAATTAAGAAAATATGTCATTTTAAAAAAAAATTATCACAGTCACCATGAATTGAAATAATTTACATCTTTCAGTTCATAGTTATTATGATGTAAGAAGAGCTGAAGTCATCATGAAAGTGAGTGGCATTAATTTTTTATGATAATTTTTTAGCTTTTGCAAAGTTCAAGTGGGTTTAGCAATTTAGGAATCACTTGCTTAGTTAATTCATACTTCCTAATCTGAGGGATCAATTTTATTAAAAGTGTTGCTATGAAGTCCAATGCATATCAAGTTTCGGGTTCAGGAAAGTTTTCTCCAGATAATTACGTATATCCATGCAGTCTTGAACAAGAAAGTAAAATATAATATCAGAATGAATATAGTTTAAATAATAATTGTCTCAGAGGAGCAATATATTGCATATATTTTAAAATCCAGAAGCAAGTATTTCTTTTTCAATCTACCTAATAATAAACAGGAACAGTTCATTTTCCAAAATTGATATTTCCTGCTGCTCTTGTTCTATAGCCTCTTCTACTACTTCCATAGGTATTTGATGTCCAATTTAGATGTGCATTATTGATACTTGATAAATTTAAAAGTCCTGAATTTGAGAGAAAGATTTAGTGAGTAGGATTTAATCTTTTGTTGAAAAGATATCCTCAGAAAACAGCTTGAGTACATTTATTTTAAATGTTTACTTAAAAAATAAATAAATGCTTCCTAGGTAACATCAATGGTTGTATAACTAAAGCATGACATTTACTTTTCTGCATAAATGAACTGTTTCAGAAATAGTTGACTGGAATAATTATGAAATTTCACAAACGTTACAATCAGTATAATCTGAAATAATACTATCCAAAACAATTATTTACGTACTTCTTGCTGTAATATAATGTTAAATCCAACAGGACTTAATCAAACATTCCTACTTAATATTTTTTCTATTTGCTTCTTATATATAATTTACATTCTTCTGCTCTTGCTATATTAAAAGTGTATCTCTTCAATGCCAAGAAATATCTTTTCTTAATTCATAACTACTGACATGGTATTTCAAAAGTGTAATGTATTAGTAATAAATTAGTATGAGAAAACTATAGGAATAAGTAGCTGGAAAGTGATGTTAAATTGAGTTTAGATTTCTGGCTCTAGTTTGTGACAAATGGTGCTTTATAAACACTTTTGTTTTCCTCTATTTATTTAAATTCTGCAAGTTGTGGCAGTTAAGTAGATGCAAACTTTAAACTGCAGCATTTTATCCTAAAAGACTCCTGATGCAAACTCAATATTTTATGAAGGTTTCTTAAATGATATTGTAACTATTAAATCCATGACTTGCTCAAAATCTGTATGATAACTTTAATATCCATTCTTATTTAGATTTAAAGTTATGATTTACTAATTTTATTAGATTTGAAACATAACATTCAAAATGGAATTAATGTTATATTTATCATGGTAGAATTTTAAATTCTTAGCTAGAGGTAGCACTGTTGTTTTGTAATAATGATTCTTTCCTCGTCTATACAATTTTTGTTTTGAGTATTGAAAAATCTGGAATTTCATAAGTAGCTTTGATGTGAGTTTATTCAGACAGAACTTCATATAGATATATCAGTGGCTGTTGACCCTCTAACAAATGAAAAACTTTGTCCAAATAATAACATGTAAATATGTATTAACACTGCAAATTTAAGAAATATTTTTCTCCCTGGTTCCAATAGAGGATAGGTGGATTAGTTGATTTTCATGAAATAGGAACATATGTTTTTTTTCTTTTGAAATAATAATGTGCACAGAATTCTCACATATTTTTTATAGAATAAGTGCATTCCACTAGAATTTTTTATTAAGGTGGCTATAATGTTCATTCAGTAAATGTAGTAAATGTAAAAGTGACAAAGTGTGTAAGAAATACTTACTAGTCAGAATTTTAAAAAGTCTGCTTGGTTTTTTTCTTTTTAACAGTAGCTTTCTTTTTGATCTATAAGTATGTTGTTGAGAGAATATTGTTCCATTTTAATTGAGACATATTTTTAGATTACATGTTTTTCTCAAAAAATTAGACTGAGACTGAATTCTTTTTCTCACATAATAAATATATACTTGAACAAAGTAGGAAGTGTGTTTTTCGTATATTAGGTGCAGTAATATTCACAAAATTCATGTTTTATATCCTCATATTTATTATTTAAATAAATATTTATTTAATATATTAATATATCATTATAGTGGCATTCTATTTTTGTTATTCCTTGCTTCTAAATTGAAGCCTCTTTTGCCCGCACTTTAAAAAGAAGGATGAGAACAATATCCAGTTGTTAAGGCATTTAAAAAGCCTTTGCGATAAGGAAAAAAAAGTATACTGTTTTAGTCTCATATTTTTATTTCAAAAATCTATTGCCCAAAAGAGCAGTTTTGTTGCATAAATCTTGGAAAATGTGTTCAATATTTTTTAAGTTCCCTTTTTTAAATAATTCAAAGAATATGGAATTTTGCTAGTTTTCCTAAGGGAAGTGAATCCCAAATATATTTCCAGTTAAAGAAAATGGAAACTACTTATATTACTATTTTGTGACAACTTGCATTAAGTTGATTTCTCAAAAAAAAATTCCATTCATCCATATGGCACACATAAGCCAATTGCTCAGAGGTTACTATACTGGCAAAAATGTGTGGATGTTCAGTTTAGTACTGTCTAGTCCTAAACACATAAACTCACACTATACATTTCCTGAGTAACAAAAATTACCAATGAGCAAGATGTAGTCATGTGATGTTTTTAAAAATTGGACTAGGAGTGTGGGGCACATGAGTCCAAATGTCCATGAAGTCATGATATATATAGGATGATTTTGATTACCCTGTTTCCCCCAAAATAATATTCCCTGATAATAAGCCCAGGGTTCAAAAAAATATAAGACAGGGTCTTATTTTTGAGGAAACACGGTACTCTATTTCAGTGTAGCCTAACCCATAGTTAAAATGGCGAGATATGTATACTGCTTGGAGGAAAAGCAGAATGTAAATGTAATATATAACAGGAAACATTGGTAAGCAGGCCCAAAAGATAACATGATTTTTGAATGAAGGATAAATATGTGGAGGAAGATTCTGTAGCAGCATTCAGGGCAATCTGTATAGGATTAGAATAGGAAATATATTTTCTTGAATAAAATAATATTCAAGGAGGAGGGAGGAGTATTGTGTGTGTTTCCTGACTTGAATTATTTATAAAATAATAACGGGATATTTTTCAAGAGTTTCTACCCATCCAATTGCATTCAGCAGATTGGGCAGAATCCCATCATTCAAAGAGTATTGATTGGCCTGTTGGTAGACAGGCCTCCTCTGCTGTAGTCCCAGCTTTGCGAAATATTTATCCCTCGAAGATTAGTATGGTCCCAACGTTGTTGGCTTTCATAAAGCTTAAAAAACTTGGCTGTGTACCCAAGCCTGGGCCTATCAATGTGTTAAGGAACCTGTTTCTTATTAGTTGGTTAAAACAATTGCTGTTTTAATTGTTTTTAATTGTCTTAACTGTTTTATAGTTTTAGAATTGCAAGTCCCAGAGTCACTATAGCTATAGTGCTATAGAAACACAGCTATAGAAATGAATGAACAAACAAACAAACAAACGAATGAATGAATGACAAAAGCCTTAAAGCAATCCTGCAAGAATGTACAGTACTTGGTATTACTATTCACTGTTTTGCAGATGGCAGGAATTGAGGCAGCATGATTATTTTTTACAGCAATTACAGATCTTGGTGCAATGTGACCATTTTAGGAATGAACATTGTGATCCTTAAAGAGAATTAGCTGTTTGCATATTTTACATTGGCCAAGACAGTCTCAGCAGTATGGGGAAAGAGCAAGGAAAAATATCTTACTCACCTTACCTTTCAATCTTGCTCATTGTTAGCAAGTTTTCACTAAAAGGTAACCATAGCCAGAAACTGCTTGTACAGTTCTCCTTTTTCTTCTGAATTTTTTTTTTGTTCTCAAAGAGTCTATTATCTAGTGCATGTTTACTTATATCAGGATGTAACTGACTAAAGTACAAAGAAGGAAACTGGAAATTAGCATGTTATAATAAACTTTTGGAACTTCCTAATTTTACAGCATTTATAACATCCAAAATAATACTGAAAAGGGCAGAAGTTAATAAAATTATTAGTTTTAAAAAGTAGTTAATAAAAATGTAATTGTCCACAAAAATTGATCATCCTACCAAAATAACAAAACAAGTAGAAATAGATTACGTCTTTCTACTTTTCTTAAAATTAGCAAAACAGGATATTGTCAACGTTGTGAGACTTTTTTTTTAATCAAGATGCTCAGTAAAGATTTGTTTAATATGAAATAGGACAGAAAGAGTGAAACAGAAGTTTCAACAGAAGTGCAATTCTGAACTATGTGAATTATACAGTCTTTTAATTTTACCCTTTCACAGAGATACGGGTCTGCTATGTATAGCATTTAAAATATATATTTAGAGTACTTAGAAATTAGAATTGTAGGACATGTAAATTGATGTAGAACTACAAAAGTTATTGAGAGTGAATTATCCCCCAAAGGCAGCACTAACTTTCTCTTCCTTATTATAAGGATATTGTTCACCAAGATTTCTTTTTCACAAGTAATTTCCTGAATGCATTACCTTGAGGGTTATTTAGACATATGAACCTTCACTAACCTTTTGGGTGCTTTTCCTATTTTTATTGTTACTTATGTTAACGGCTTAAATAAATAATAAAAAAGGTACACAGAACTTCAAAACAGAAATATTTTTAGCCTAAGTTAAAGAACTGCATAATATTGATACATTTTATCATTAAAGTCTAAGAAAAATTAAGCATATAATGATGCAAGATGACATTGGCCTATCAAGAATCCATTGTTGCCTTGATATACAACATCAAAAAAAGAGTAATGGAATGGTTTTTTTTTTCTTGAACAACATTTTCTTTTAATCTGGGTAGAGTAATTTCAATTCAGTTTGGACTGCTTTTCTTTTTTAAAGTTTTTACATTCTCTCCAGACCCATAGAAATTTTGTATGAGAGTTTCTTGACTACATGCACTTCTGTCTAAAAGACTGAACACTTTTAACCTTTTCAGTTCAAGCCAACATTCAATTTTACAAAATAGAATCACAAATGCTTTCATTCCCTTATGATAATTTTTATGTTCTTTAAAATTAAGCTTTGGTGTTTACCTTAATGTGTGTGTGTGTGTATTTCTGTTATGAAAATAATATAAGCAATAAGAAATATAAATGATTCCATTTTCTGCTTTGCCCCAACCAACATTGCGTATGAACCAATTTATGATTTCTGGTTAATTACTGAACTAATCTACAAGTTACTTAGTAATTTGGTGAGAAAGAACACTATATATTTTCAAATATAGAATGAATGTAGTTATGTAAATTCATGTGTCTGAGTCCAAAGAGAACTCAGAGTGTTATTGCATGTGGTCATTGTATGGGTGGTTCAGAAATCAATAATTTAGTATATACATGCTCGGGAACAGCTTGTGGAATTCACATTTTGTCTGTCACCTTCATTCATTCATTTCTCAGTATATTCTTCATATAGGTCTGTCAGCCTTTTCTCAGGCTTCTGCAAATTATTTCCTCTCTTTGCCTTTTTATAATTATGTGTGACTTTTCTTCTACAGTGTAAGTGTAGTAATCTTTTTAGGAAACAGCAAGGAGTCTGTAATTTGCTGCGAGTCAAAATGCCCTTTAACAAAGTTATTAAAGATCAAGGGTTATCACATCCTTTTATCTTTGCAAATGAGATGATATCTTCTATTGGAACAACTGGTTTTTAAAATACTGGAAGTGAGCACTGCCTGTCTGTGCTCTGTCTGTCTTCTCTTTTAAGTATCTTTTTGCAAGTAAAATTTTCATTTAAGCTCTATTTATGTATTGTGGGCTTTTTAGTTGTTTTCCACAATGTTGCTTAACTTTTGAGATTAACTAGATATACTCTATAATCCTAAAAATCTTAAATATGCCCTTTACTGTCCATGATTAAAAGGTATCTGGAAACCATTATTTGAAAAATAAAAATTATTGACCTTTTCCCCTCTCTCACTTAGTGCTAATTTGTTAATTTAAATGTCAAATGATTTTACCAGGAGTGAAATGTGATAGATAGATAGATAGATAGATAGATAAATAGATAGATAGATAGATGATAGATAGATAGATAGATAGATAGATAGATAGATAGATAGATAGGTAGGTACATACATCTTAAAATATATTTTAAAAAATAGACAACTTGCAAGCTAGGCAGGTGGTGAAGTTCCCAAAGGAAAATTAGTATTTAATTTCAGAAATAGTTTACAGGTAATTAGATCTACTTGATTAAAGTTGATTTTTTTTCTCAAATTGTTACCAAGTTCCAATATTATCGATAATAATTTTAAAACATCTCTATGTACCTAAATATAAACAAACGATTTATTTTTAGCATTTCTCCTTATCAAAACTCAGTTTCCATGAATGATGCAACTTTACACTTGAAAATAGAGTTCAATTACTTTGTGTTCATGTGTTAATGAAGCAGAAAGTTACTTGAGGGAGTCTCTTTTCACTGAAATACCTGTTTGGTTATGCACAAGCTGCTTTCTTAAGTTTTCTCTTGTATCTCTTGTCTACATTCAAATGATGGCTTTAATAGCTGCAACCAGTGGCAAATCTTCCTTCTTGGAAACCAGTCTTTTCACCTTCAGCTCAGCAGGAATAAGTAGTGGCCTATAATTAGTGGAGCCATCTATTTTAGCATTTGTCTTAAACCAATGTCTTTCCTTTCTATATTCCTCTTTTCCAGTTAACCAGCCTATCGGTATAATCATGGCCCAACATTTGAATAACCAATGTATTACAAACTATGTAAATAAAAAATATATTTCTAATATCTCGCAGATTATGACACAATAATACAGGAATGTTATTTGGGGTTTGTGAACAATTGTCCAAACACAAAATGTTCCTAGTTTAAGCCAACAAGGAGATAATTTCACAAAAGATAGCAAAAATTAGTTTAATTACTACTAACATGAATATTTACACATAAACACACAAACACACACACTAAAGTATTAGTTCACAAGTTTGAAATGCTTTTTCAAAATTTTATGAAATAACTATGAATCACTAACTGGCTTCAGAAGAAAAAGCATATGTGAATAAATTCACAGCTTTTACCCTGAAGGGAGGAAGGCTCCATATTAAGATAAAATGAGTAACAGTGACCAGAAATTAGCTAATGGTACCAAAACAGAGTGATTAAATACAACACAGTAGCAAAGATCTCCAGGAGGGCATCAAAATAAAACACATTCTTTGTGTGAAAAAGAAAAACTATTGGGACAACCCCCCACCCCAAATTCATATGTTTTCTGTTGAAGCTTAAACTAATTGTGTTTGGGCAGGAATGGAATTATAGAGTTATAGAGGATAAATCAGTGAAAATATTGAGTTAACGCTTTATTATACAGTCTAATCTGGTGGTGAAATCAAATTTTTTTACTACCAGTTCTGTGGGCAACGCTTGTGGGCGTGGTGTGGCTTTGTGGGCGTGGCAGGGAAAGGATATTGCAAAATCTCCATTCTTGGGCCAGCCAGAGATGGTATTTGCCAGTTCTCCGAAGTACTCAAAATTTCCACTACCGGTTCTCCGAACTGCTCAAAATTTCCACTACCGGTTCTCCAGAATCTGTCAGAACCTGCTGGATTTCACCCCTAATCTAATCCCTGCAAAATGAGATGTACAATAAAGCAGTTTTTAATTTAAATGAAAAGCAAGGGGAGGCAACAGAAATAATAATACAGTGGTATATAAAAATGTTGGTATGCATGTTATGAGAAAAGGGGAAGGCCTAAAGTTCTTAAGGAAGCTGAATAATGAAAAACCTTATAAACAATAAGAGGAAGATTTTCAAGTAGTGCATAAATCAACTGTGGAATTCATATCAGAAGCTCTATGGGGTATTAACCCACCCAATTGTAAAGGGAATTTTGTTTTTTCTCACCCTGCCAAAGATTTTCTAGAAATCACAATGTTCATTTATATTCTTAAAAGCCATTCCAATATGCAGGGAATACAAGTGAATTTGATGAAAAAATCTGGAGGAAAAAATTAAAGTAATGTGATGATTCAGAATTCAACTACACATTATTCAGAGAGAAAAGCCACTCACCATGAATATGGAAGGAGAGATAATAAAAATATAATTTTAGATTCATTTCTGTCATGGTAATAGTGACAATTTTTTCCCATTCACAATTCCTGAAAGTTGAATTGAAAAATTGGAATATGAGAATGTGCTGTTTCAGCTCAGTTCTGGTCTCCAAACAACCCTTCTGAGTTCTCCAGCTGTTGAAACAATTCTTGGCATTTTTTTTTATATATTCTAACATAGTAGTCCCCAAACTTGGCAACTTTAAGACTTGTAGATTTTAACTCCCAGAATTCCTCAGCTAGCCACACCAGTTGGGAATTCTGGGAGTTGAAGCCCGCAAATCTTAAAGTTGCCAAGTTTGGAGACCCCTGTCCTAACAGTAGATGCATTGCTGTTTTGTGGCTTGAGATTGCTTTTCTTGCTTTTCACCAAATATTTTGTAACAACCAGTCCTATTTCACTGTTATTCATTTTAGATGCATTGTTGAGAGAAAACAATCAAATATTCTGAGCAGAAGAAGGCTGCCATAGCAGCATATTTGCTGCTTTTAGAAAAGCGAGTAAGGGCTTGGTTCCCCATTAGTGGTTTATTGTGTTTAATGTATGAGTATGTATGAAAATGTTTGTATGGGTTTGCTTCCAATACAAGGTTGCTAATGCTACTGAGGTATATATTTATCAAAATAATTAGTACTATACAGTGTTGACTTTTTGAACAGTGGGACGGATGCGTTTTGCTTATGCTCTTGCGTCTCGTTGTATACAGAATACAGAATATACAGAATAAGTTGGAAAGGACCTTGATGTCTTCTGGTCCAACCCCTATACCTTATACCAGTGATAGTGAACCTTTTCTGGACCGAGTGCCCCCTGCTCACGCAATCCCTGCATGTGCCCCACCACCCCTGCATGCACGTGTGCCTTCCCCACATACACCACACCACCACACATGCATAACATAGACTTGAAGACCAGCTGGCCGGTAGGAGGCAGGTGTCAAACTCAAGGCCTGCAGGTTGGATTTGGCCCACAGGGTGCTTAGATCTGGCCCACAGGGCCACCCTGGAAACAGCAAAGGACTGGCCCATGGTGTTTTTGTCAGCAAAAACTGAGCTCAGGAAGGCCGCGCACGGCCATCCCAAGCTCTTTTTCACTGGCAGAGCACTGTAGGAGGCCGTCGCAGCCAAAAACAGAGCTGGGGAGTGGTTCCCCTGACATGAGTGATGTCAATCTGGCGACACCTACACCAGTCATGCCCATCGGGCCCCCGAGGTCAAACAACCCAGATGTGGCCCTCAATAAAATTGAGTTTGATAGCCCTGATTATTTTTTCCCTTTGTATAAAGACAGATACAAAGAATGTATTAAACAGTTTCACTTTCTCCTACTGCCAGTTTCCCCCTTGCCATTAGTGGACTTAATCATTTCCTTAACATTTTTCTTGCTTTTTATATGTTGAAAGAAACTTTTATTTGTTACTTCTGACATTTGTTGCAAGTCTTAGTTTATTCTGAGAGTTAGCTTTCCTGACTTCATCCTTGCAGATTTGGTCTATTAGCTGGTATTCTGCCTTAATTATGTATTCTCTTTCCATTTTTTTATATTTGTCCTTTTTGTCTTTATCAGAGAATTCCTTAATGCAGCCATGTTGGTTTCGTCTGGGATCTCTTAATATTTGTTTCTCGGTGATATTGTGCTGTTATTTGTAAGGATAATAAACACCTGAAATCTTTTCTTAACACCCCTCCTTGTGTGTGTGGAGGGGGCTTTTCACTTAGCCATGTGTCCTGTTGGAAAATTATTCTTGGTAATTTCCATTTTAGTTTGCACCTAACACACTCCCAGTTATTCCGTAAATCCATATCGGAACATACACACCTGCCTCTCAATTCAGTTAGCAAAAATACACGTTAATATCTGTTTAATAAAGATCAGTACACTATAAAACTGTTAACTGGCAAAACAGGACAAAAGCAGGCAGAAAAACCAGACCAACAGGCATGAATTTACATCTTTATATATCAAAAGGCACAGAATTTTCAAGAACCACTAGAAACAATCTTGGGGATAATTAGTGTAGACAGTGCCAAAGAGACTGGCTGTGGTTATTCCAACTTTCATCCTTTTATTTGCATATTAAGCAGCAGAACAGAGATAGAAAGTAGAACATCACGTGAGCCTTTATCTCTCCAGCACTGTGAAATAAATAATTTGGGGATGATGTATCCAATACATGCAAGCAGCATCAGGAAGAAACAGCATAGCTGCTTTTGCTTGGCCTATATGGAGCAGACATGTTTCCAAAAAAAGAAATACACACAGAAAACCACACAAGAAGATTTTAAAACCCTTATTATGGAGATGTACTAATTGAAAGGAATGTTTAAAAGACTTTAGCTACTCTGTCTATAATCTCTTGGCTGAGTGATCCAGAAGGTTTATTTAGATGAATAGGAAAAAGTAGTATCTGTTTTTTGGGGAAGGACATTTTTGATAAAGTTCATTTAAACAGTTTTTTTTCCAGAGTAGTGTTTGTTTATTCAATTTATTTATTAAATTTATATGCTGCCCATCTCGTGGTTTGAGGTTATTCTGTTTGTCTGAGTTGTTTTCCTCCCCATGGGCTTCATTTTAATATTTTCATTTTAAACATCATATTCTTGGCTAAATTATCTGCAAAGTAGGTGATGAGTAGAATTCAGTACCACCTTAACTGCAGTATCACCTAACCTACACTTGTGGCCAGGAATGAACAATAAGGCAACAGTGAGTGATCTCAAATTCTCATTGATAGAACATCAGGAACCAGCATTGCTCAGACCCGTTATATAAACTGAACAGAACTGTTGTATAAACATATATGAGATATGTTCCACTCTCAAGTCTGGGTAAAGAATAGCCAAATCTGTTGATCGAAAGGTCAGGAGAAAGAGGCTTTAATATTTAACTCTATGTCTGACTTACATATAGAATTTGATTTCTGTGTTTTGGAAGTCCTTAAAATTTCAGCTTCATCTATTTTATATGTATTTATTAAATTTATATGTCATTCATCTCCCTGATGAGGGAACTCTGGACGAGTTCCAAAATGTGACATTGAGTTTCTAGAACAATAGAGCTTTATAGCTAACTCTGATGTCCAAAAATGGTTTTGTTCCTGTGTAACACAGAGCAATGAAACAACTTTTTTCTTCAGATGAATCATAGCCAACTCATCATGTTTTGAGTGGAACTATTTCGTTATAACTTTAGAACAAATATATTTTCTATCTGCGTACGCATGGGTATTAAACAACACACTTTTTCATAGCAAAGTGCAGGTAATATAAATAACACAACTATATTCCAGATATCTAAAAGCACGGATCTTTGTTTGAAAGGGAAGATATTTACATGTAATGAATTAAAACAGGAGAAAACAAAGCATAACCGATAGATAAACCTTCTATAAGCAATAGAAGATTTATCAGTATACAACATGTATAAACATTGTAATAGTGAACTAAAGATTAGAATTGTTGTAACTGCCTTTTTAAAAATAATATGACATGAAACCCTAAGATTTAGGGTTTTAAGACATCAAATCATTGGTGAGTTGCTACCGGTTTGCCCCAGTTTGGGCGAACTGGTAGCAGCGGGAGGCTCAGCCCACCCACCTGGATGTCATCAAATACGATTTGCGCATGCGCAGAAGTGGTGCGCACGCGAGCGAACTGGTAGCAAAGGTAAGTGAAACCCACCTCTGCATCAAATCTAATCCTGGGGTCCAAATTGAAATCCAAATTGAAGCATACATGACAAATAATTTTCTAACCTTTAGTTGAAGGCATCCATGAATGGGAGCCTTCTTAGTAATTGGTTTCACTGTTAAAATACATTTATTTTTAAGCCTGGTTTTTCTTAGTATTTAACTGGTGTCTTCCTTCCTGTAATTTAAACCCATTATTACGTGCTCATTCTTTGGGATGTAAGAGATTGTGCCTTCACTTTCTCTATGACATCCTTGCAAATATTAAAGAGTACTATCATATCATCATTCAGTTTTCACTTTTCAGGGCTAAATATATCCAGTTCATTTAGTCCAGGGGTCAGCAACCTGTGGCTCTGGAGCCGCATGTGGCTGTTTCATCCCTCTGCTGCGGCTCCCTGTCGCCGCCACAATTTTGAGAGGAGCTTCTGGTTATGGAGAGGAAAAGCACGGCGGATCAGGAAGAGACTCTACGGCAAGTGGCGGGTTATACGGTCAGCTCCACAATTGATAGGGCTTTCAGTTAGGACAGGTAGAGGAAAAAGGATGCCACACTAGGAGGAGAATCTATGCTGGGGGAACCGGACTTCCGGTTGGCTCCAGAATTGAATGGGGGGCTTCCTGTTAGGACCTTTGTGGTTCTTTTGAGTGTTTAATATTGCCGACCTCTGATTTAGACTCTTCTTATAATTTAGTCTTACTTCCCTAATCACCCTCTTCTCTCTCCTCTGATGCTATTTCACTTTGTCTAAATCCTTTCTAATATATCTTTGTTCTTGCACTAGTAAACAAATCTGAGGGCTACAGTTTTCAACAACTATTTAAGAACTAGAAATACATTTACTCAAGAATGGGCCTGGAAGATACGTTTGAAATTTTGAGAATACCTTGTGAGTTCTCTTACAAAATGGCTGGAAATCTTGCTGATTCACAAAATGCAGAATGCATTAATTTACCAGAACATTATCTTCTCCCTTGTCCGTCTTCCCACATGACATTCCATATTACTTCTGCTTACCTTTGTCCTGTTTCTGGCAGGCAGGCACACTTGCAAACAAAACTCTGGACTGCAATCACCTATCAGTTTTATTTTCTAAGAATGTATGTGGAGACCAGAACATTCTTGGAGGATAAATTCAGGGAGCTCTCTCCCTAAAGAGGATAATTCAGGGAGCTCTCTCCAGAGCTGAAGAAGCTTCTTGAATGAGAAGCGAAACATCTTCAAAGAAAAACAAAAAAGTCCAGTTGCCTCTTGAAAAAAGCACCTCAGGGAGGTGCCACATTTTGCATTGTGCCAACTTTCAATCTGAATTTATGTCACAATTTGTAGAACAAGGTAAAGCAATTTAACCAAGACGCTCTGTATTGGATGGCTTTATACTTAACTGAGCTGGAAAAAACAAATTCCTACTTCTTACTTGTTATTATTAATATAGAATTTGTTCTACAGATTAGAATTTCTGATTTGGCATACTTTCAGGAACAGCAATGGTGGGTTGAGGATGTCTCCGCTATTGCAGAGCCGATGACCACAGTAAAAAGAGGAGCCATTGAATGGATTGCCTCCCAAGAAGTCCTCTCTGGATCAAGAAGAAAACAAGGATCACCCACAAGTTTTCTCTATACAAAATCTTTCTGTGAGATCATAAAATAATGGTGGTTTAAGAGCTCTTGGGAGCTGTGGGGGCGGGGAAATCATATTGCCTAAGCCCTGTTTGGTGCCTTCAAAGGGACACTGGGTTTGCCTACTTCCTCTCTCAACTACAGTACTTTAGGAAACTGCTTGTTTTTTACTTTCTAGATGTTAAGACCTTCTAAAGGGCAGGTTTTGTTATGCCACAAGTCTCTTTCTATTCTAACTGAAAGAAGTTCTATGTAAATTTATTTTTTTTCTTAAAACAGAAAAAACTAACTAGAATGTTGATTTTGGAAATTTAAGAGGCTAGGTAGACTTGAAAGAATATTTTATAAAAGAATATATTAACATCTTTAAAATTAATTATAATGGAAAATAAACAGATAAGAGGGACCTGGAAGTTGACAGAGAGAACAAAATATTACAGGAGAATAGATCCATTAATATAGTGAACCAATACTGTTTGACTGTAGAATAAATTAATGATGTTTGGGAACAATGCATTCAGAAACTACCTACATGATTATCTGATACTCTAACAGAGGATATAAACCAACAGATTTTGTTGGATGAAACGGAGACTGAGACTTGATTGAATGTAGATTTGGCTTCTCAGAAAATACCAAATTGCAAAACTGATATAGAAAAAGATACTGTGAATCTGAAAATGGATTGTGAAATGCCGGAGTATAAGAGCTGTATGGAAAAAGATGCCACAATGGATTTATAAATGAAACCAGCTGATGTCTTAATAATTAAAGGGGACATACAAGTAATAAATCAGAAGAATGGCTTGGAAAGCCTTCTTATCTTGGATTTACAAAAGGGATGTGTTAAACTAATGAAGCTTAGTCTGTTACCTTCAGTCAAAACTGACATGAAGATGGAGAGGTCTGGGTTTTTTTCCCCTTCTTATCCCCTTTAAAGGACATTTGAAAAGTATTTTAGCTGCCTTTGCTTCTGAAGCAGCTCTGATCTTATTTGTTTAGAATTTGCTTCAAATGAAAAAGTCCATTTTTTCCTCTTTCTGAACTTTTTTTTCTTCTTGGCCAATGGAAGAAGTACTTGTTCCTTAGCTACTTCAAAGACAAAATATTTGAAGTGAAGTGTAAGATTTATTGAAACCAAAGCTATTAAAAAATGCCCCCTGCCCTTTTTATGTGTGCGTTTTCATTGGCTCTTTCTGGAATTCTGTAACAATTGTGACTTCACTGACCTCACCTTCTATCTATCCAACCCACCCTCAAGCAAAATGAATCATTTTAAGAAGCATCCTATATTTAGCACAAAGAATACAAGACATTCATAGCAAGCGTTTGCCACTTGAATTCTCTGCAAATGTCTTCACACATTATAGTTATGAATACTGCAACAGCTCCATTTTAACCACTTTTGAACTTTGAAGGTCATTTGCAGGGAGTACCCTCTGCTCAAAATCAGACCCCGAAGGAATATTGGTATTGTGACCAAGGAATTACCCTGTTAATTAACATAGATAACATTGTGGTGAAAGTATCCTAAGAGAAAAGTTGCTAAATTGAAATATAAAAGAGTAGTGATGGAAGTTTATAAACTCTCATACTTCTTCCTGTTAAGGATGCTGATAAAGCTGGATAGATATTTAAAGAGTTACTGTACATTATGGCTGGAGCTTTAAGAGTTTAGAACAGTGTGAGTTTAGATGAGTTTAAGAGTTCAAATGAATGGACTTCAACAACTGTATGCTGGTAGTTGAAGTCCACATGACCTTGAAAAACACTACAGTGACAATCTTAAACTTTGGGCAGGGACACACACACACACACACACACGCCATTTGTTCCTCCTTGTTTCAGCTTGCAAGTGGAAAAGCACGACTGAGTAGACTCTAAGCTTGCATTGAAGCTCTAAAGTCACTGTGTAGAGAAATGCATTACTCTAGCCATAGCAAGGAGAAGCACTGTGAACTGATCCCAACTTTCAGTATGACAATATATGGATGTGGGGCTGGGAGTACTGTCCCCCTTTGACTTGGCCTGGCTCTAATGGCCTTGTTTCCTCATTTTCCCAAGGCTGAGAAATCTTGTATAGGAGGCATGGAAGAATCCAGGAGGTGCAAGGTGCAATGTATGTCTGGCTTTGGTAGGAGCGGGTGGCAGTGCCACTTATTTAGATTTTTGGTATGTCTACATTATAATAAGGTTTCCAGCATTGTTTCTAGAGATCCAGTGGCTACTGTGATCCTAACTACTTTCTACATAGGTGATACTGATCATAGTTCAGTTCCAACAACAACCGCAACCCCTTCACTGCACAACCATTACTACAGCCTACAGAGTAGTTTTATTTCACAGTGATGATTTAATACACATTTTTGACCAAAAATAGAGCCAGCTTACTTGATTCAATTCAGTTTTGCAAGTTCCTTTTGTTTATCTTCAAAGAAGCCAAATGTTCTCTGTGAAGGTGAGGTTATGGCTATTTAATGGCATTGTACCCAGTGTGATAAAACAAGCCAAGTTCTATAAATATTGTACTTTTTTTCTGGGCTATTGTGTTTTTACACCAGGATATTGCTTTCAAATAATAACTGAATTTCAACCGCAAGGCTTCCACATCTATGCTGGAGCTTCTTCCTCTTTTTTATCGTACCATATCTTCCAAATCTGCACAGGAATTGTTGCAAAATTAGTAGCTGAAATATTTACTCTAGTCTGGAAAAGACAATTTGGATTCTCCAGATATAATTGTTCCTGTCCACCTCAACTAGGAAAGCTAACTGGAGATTTGTGTGCTTTGAGTTATTCAAAACAGGAATGCAGATTGCTTATTCTAGCAATAAGTGTAGCCCAGCTGAATGCACTGTGGACTTTACAATTATCTAGGTAGATTGTCTTTAGATATGATTGATGATGATCAAGTGCCATCAAATCATTTCTGACTTCCAGTGCCCATATAGATAGTTGACCACCTTTAGATCTTCCAATGATGAACTCATCACAATAATTGAGTCCATCCACCTTGTTAGTCATCCTCTTTTCTCTTTTATTCCAACTTCCCAGCATTAGAGTCTTTTCCGGAGAGCTAAATCTTCACATAATATTTCTGAAGTAGGATAATTTAAGCTTGATCATTTGGGGCTCCAGTGAGAACTCTGAGTTGATTTTTTCAGTCGGTTTTGTACTTGTCAGGATTAGAACTCACAGTCTCTTGGTCAATTCTTATTACTATGCTGTATGGTAATAAGATATATAGTATGTATATCTATATCTCTGCTGAAACCAAATTACCACAGTACTCTTTTATGTCTAAGGATATTTACCCATGTAGTAGAGCTGTATTACTATTATCCTCATCTTTTCTACTATCAATTCTTCGTGTGTCCAATCATAGTTGGCCAATAAAATTCT
>WNWU01000030.1:4780630-4792508 GCA_012654045.1 Ptyas mucosa | reverse complement strand
TCTATTCTATTCTATTCTATTCTATTCTATTCTATTCTATTCTATTCCGTGTCAACTGTAGGGTCTTAGAATATACTATATATTGCATAATGTTTTACCTCCTGTCAAAATATTCCTCTTGCTGAAGCCTTACAAATAAGATAGAAGATGGGACCTCTTTCCTGTTTTTAATAGCATTTCAGCATTCAGTGTGATTTTGTTGGAGGCGCTGCTTTTAAACAGAAAGGATTTTCCATCATCTGCTAGTAAAACACCTGAAATCCAGGTGAACATAGGTCAAACCCACTCACTTTCTTCTTCACCCAACCAAGTGTCAGTGGCAAATCAGGGCCATCCACAGAATTAAATCATGAAAGAGCATGGTCTCATTTTTATTTAATCAATTTCTTTGGATACCCATCTCACATTCATGATGCTTTTGCAAATAACCAGCTCATACTGGCATTGCTGGAGGTTTTACTTCTAAAATTACATGTGAGGTAAAATTATGTGTACATAAGCGCTTACATTTTATTTTATCTGCAGATACAAGGAACTTTTTGAAATGCTTTTAAATTTGTACATTTTAATGACATTTTTATTACAATTTTCCTTTGTAGATCTAAAAGCAGTCAGCTCATTCACAATATTCCTTGGAAGTACAGGATTATTATGTATTTATATTTTACTTTCTGTTTCTCTCTTCTGTACATTGTATTTGTTCCCAGGTATGTCATTGTTTGGGTTTAATAAAGCCTCCCCAGATATTTCATTTCTGTTGGTATTTTGAGACAAAGAATAAGAGCTGGGTTTTCTGCAAGCATTTACCGTGTTTCCCCCAAAATAAGACATCCCCTGATAATAAGCCCTCCCCAAAAATAAGTCCTTCCTGAAAATATTTAAACTCATGCACAACTGGTCCCCACTATTTCCTCTGGTTAGAGTTTGGGACACAGAGCTGGAAATCAGGTAAGACGGCAAGAGGAGCCCCATCTTGCTCCATGCCCCAAAATAGTAAGACCGCCCCTAAAATAAGGCCAAGCACTTATTTTGGGGTCCAAAAAAATATAAGACGGTCTTATTTTCTGGGAAACACGGTATATACCTTTTGAGACTGCAGAGGTCATTTAAATCCAACGTACTATTATCAGTATTAATAATATTTGAAGTTAGGATTACTAGTCATTTGGTCTAGTGGTTAAGGTACCAGGCTAGAAAGTGGCAGATTGCGAGTTCAAGTCCCACCTTAGCCATGAATGCCAGCTAGGTGACTTTGGGCCAGTCACTCTCTCTCAGTCCAACACACCTCACAGGAAAATAACAGGAGGAGTAAGGTTGAATATGTTCGCTATCTTCAGGTACTTGCAAAAATAATAAAGGTGGGATACAAATAAATAAAATAAATGCTAATAGTTTTTGATAGTTATAATTACAATGGTTTAAAAAGGTTTTTAAACATGTTTAAAATTAATAATAATTTTAATATATATAAAATATAAAACCTGATTTTTGTCACATGTACATAATATGTATGTTTAAAAGCAATGTAGACAGCCCTTCTTATCCACAGTGACATCATTCATGCTTTCATGTGTTCACAGTTGGTAAATATAAACCAGACTTTCTTATCCACAGTACAGGATTTTGTTATTTGTGGCTTTTGTCATGTGGTTCTGTTTAGAGGATCTTTTGTGTGTTTCACACATGCACAAAATGGTGAATGGGCTTTTGCGTATCTATAACATAGATTTGTTTTCAAGATGTTGTTATCCATGGCCTCTTTACCTGAGAGTGTTAATTGGAATGAAAGATTGGTGAATAATTGGGGCATGCGTATGTTCATTTGAGTGGGCTATGTGTGCATCTGAATAGGTTCTTCCTTTGCTAAATAACAAGTCAGATTTGCAGTCAGATAAAACAAATAAGTATAAACATAAAAGTGCAGGAATTTCTGGATTTGTGTTGCATAGTGTTTTTTAAAATACTGTTTGTTCAAAATAATTAAAATTAATGACAGCTAATGTAGTAAAATAATGATTACCTGAGTATTAGTAAAATGTTCCTCCATGATTTAAAACTAGATTATAAGTATGACTTTAATTCTGTTGATTAGATAAATCGGTTTGGCTTCTTTAAAAACTCAGTTTCATTTTATGTGTATCTTTTAGTGCGATGAATTTTAGAGGTGATGGATTAGTTATAGAGTGCAGACTTTATCTGCTTAAGTATGACTTCTAAACTGACTACTGATGCAGTGTTACAGAAGTTTATAGAAGTTATTTATAGAATTTACTTGAAGATAAATGGGAAGAGAATTGCCATATAATTAATTTTATGTGAAATCATTTTTACTATCTAAACTTTTAAAGTAGCAATAGGCATATATGAAAGGACACTCAGTGCTGAGATGATGTTACTAAAAAAAGAAAGGGTCAAATTTTTCAGCCTGTTTTTGTGAAATTTTAAAATTACAATAGAAACAGGAGGCATCTGGGAGTAGACGATTCTCATTGCAAGCCTTTAAAGAAATTTAAACCCTTCCTGTAAGTCCTATGAAGAAATTATAATGCATCAGTATAATGTGGACCATTTTAAGGGTAGATTTGGGGAAGTTCTTCTTCTACAAGCTGCCTGCTGCCATTTTATCCTTTATGTAAAAAGATGCCAAAAATTGAACTACTGAAAAAGGGCCATTTCATAGCGAAATTGATATGGTACAATCTTGGGTTTTTTAAAGATTATATTCAAGGCACTGGTTGTCCATCCTTGACCTGAAAGTTACATTGCTGATATTTAAATAAAATCACTACAGCTTCCTAAGTATTGTTTGTATCAGCATTTCTGAATGAGTTTCCCCCAAAACTCCAAAACTATGTGGTCAGTTGTCAAGGAACCGAATATAAATCACATGATCATGGGGATGCTGCAATGTTCGTAAGTGTGAAAAATGGTCATAAGTCACTTTTTTTCAGTCCCGTTGAAACTTTGAATGGTCATTAAGTGAACTGTTGTAAGTCGAGGACCACCCTTAGCGATTTAATTTAAAAGCATGTGGATAATTTCTAATGGAACCAGTAATGAAAATAGGGTATAGAAACACTTCATGGATATAAATAGAAGAATATTTTGAATTCCAGTTTGAAAAAAGAAAAACCCACTTCCTTCAATAGATGTTCATTTACTGAAATAAAAATACATACCATTGTGAGTCACCTGTAATGAAGGCAAAATAAGGAATAACTAGAACAGCTAACTGAATGAAGTAAAAGGTCAGTAATGACTGAATAAACATGCCATTTGCTACATCTACAAGAAAATCCAAGAATGTGAAAGCATAACCCACAAATCCAAACATTCCTTCAGTAAAAGGAATAACACAATGCTCATTACAGATCTTTATCTCATCTGAACAGCAAATTATTCGGAATCACTTCCATCATTTCCCAAATCTTATTTCAAACCTGAGCCTGTGATGCCCACCTCATGGAAGCTTCTTACAGTTGTTTTCATTCTCATTAAACTGATTTACTGGACTCCTTGTCTCTGTTCAGCTTCAGTTTATTCCTACTTTGTTTAAAATTCGGGAAGTGCTGGGAGGAGGGGACAGAACGTTAATGGCTGCACTTGTGCAAATGGAGTGACAGCTGATTTATTACAAAGGTTATAAAGGAAAAGTATTAAGTGTGTTCCATTCGACTTGGCAAAAGACATCCTGCACAATGTCCAACAAAACTCAAGAGAGTCCTGTTTGTTAAAGGGGGAAAAAAAAGAGGGGAAGAGACAAAGGGAGGGGAAGCTTAAGCAAAGATGTGCTCCTCTTCTTTTGAGTAATAATGAAGATAGTAAATCATAGCAACATGAAACAACTGTATCCGACAGAACTGGACGGTTCTGGGACTTTTGCTGTGCTTTTCCAATAATTCTGAATACCTACACTGAAGCACTAATGGGAGGGCAAACTTCAAAGAGAAATTTTGGCATGGTAGAAAGGCCTGTGAGACCATTACATGGATAAAGCTGTAAAATAGACTCCTCCATGCAAATTGGGCAGGGGGGAGGATGGAAAGTTTGAAGGGTTTATGGTGACCTAGAGATTTTTCTCTCTTTAAAGCACGTAGTAAGTTTTGTATTAATTCTTTATGGTAATATAATCTGGAGCTACGTTTATTGAATGTTTGGGTAAAAAAAGAAAGGCAGAAACAACTGTTTTAGTCACTTTTAAAAACAAGTTATTCATTGAAGTCACTTCATAAACATTTTATGTTTTATACAATCCAGATTACTTTGTAATGGTGGTTCCATAATTGGTTTGCTAAAAAAAAAAACCTTGCCTGTTTGAACAAGCTAAAGTGGCTTATCTGTAATTAATTCAGAGGTAACTTGTTTTCCAGCTTGTCATGTTTTGAACGTTAAAACTAATCTTCCTTACTAGTTTGCCATTGCTTTTAATTACTTCAAACACTTAAAATGCACACCAAATGTATTTTTGGACATAAGTCGTAATATTGAACGTTGAGGTTAATTTTATTTCAAGTGGAACATGCATTATAGGAAAAATATTCTATCCTTTGTTTCATTGTTTCAATGTAGGGAATCTTTAAAAAGAGTAGGGGAAGAGAGAGAAGATTATGAAAACAAATAACTCTTTAAAAATCTGGAATGATTTATGGTTACAGTATGGAATTTCTGTGTTGTTCACCATATGAACACACATATGCACAAAAGCACCCTGTGACAAGAGAACTGTGATTCCCACTGAGCTGTGTTTTGTAGTTGCAAGAAGCAATGGTCAACCACTCTGTACTTTACCAAGAAAGCTACATAAAAAAACAGTGCTGGAGAAGCCAGGCTGGAAACAGATCATCCTGGAGAAGGTCTGTCTGTATGTTAGCTGGGAATTGACACCAACCACAAAATCCTTTATAAATCTCAAAACAATACTTTTGGTATCTCTGACAGGGTGCAGTATTATGCCTAGGGTGCCTATATTAAAGAAAAAGTTCATTTTAAGACTGAGACTGAGTTGAGGAAAATTCCTTAGTTCTTGAAATGATTAAGTATGTCAAGGCTGAGTAAAGTACAGCGATTTTGAAATTCCCATATATGTTGATTCTGTGCATTGCTGGTTATTAGTATTTTTATATATTATTTGGATTCTTGCTTTTTAATTAAATGGATATTTGTAATTGTTTCTTATATTAATTTTAAAATGAACCTTAAAATGAATATAAGCCACCTTAACCTTAAAATGAATACAAGGCATCATAACTCATGTGATAGTGGTAGTATAGAAATAAATTTGATATGAACTTGTAGGGGTTTTTTCTCCCTCTCGTATCTTCCATTTCATGGATCAATTTTTGTGTGCCAGACTTTAATTGTGTACAAAATTATTTATGATTTTAAAAAGAAGATTATTCCGTATATTACCAGAATATACTTTATGACTTTAAAATGAAATTGTGTGTTAATTTCCTTTGTTATTCCATCTTTGCAGATTTTAGGTAGAGACATTAAAATACCCTAAGTTATGATTCACTGTTTTTTCATACTAGCTTTTAATTTATAACTAAAGTTATTTGGCATAGTACTTTATTTATTCTGGAATTTAATGAAATTAAATTCATTTAAATTACGTTCTCAAGTTAAGGATGGTTTTGGGACAGAGGTGGGTTTCAGCAGGTTCTGACCAGTTCTGGAGAACCAGTAGCAGAAAATTTGAGTAGTTCAGAGAACCGGTAGTAAAAATTCTGACTAGCCCCGCCCCCATCTATTCTCTGCCTCCCAAGTCCCAGCTGATCAGGAGCAAATGGAGATTTTGTGGTAACCTTCCCCTGGATTGGGGAGGGAATGGAGATTTTACAGTATCCTTCCCCTCCCACGCCCACCAAGCCACGCCATGCTCACCAAGCCACACCCACAGAACCGGTAGTAAAAAAAATTGAAATCCACCACTGTTTTGGGGTGACTGTGTGGAGATTTTCTTGAACACAGTGAATAATTGTGTACAATTTTTTACAAGATGTTTTTTCAGCTTCCATGTTCAGGCTTGGAATTCAATGATCTCCCAACCAAAAACCAGCCAGGCTTGAGTCTGTTTTGTGTCTGAGCCAAACAAGAACAGCCAGGTAAACTACCATTTACATTAATTCATTTACATTTGGAATACAAAAATTTCTTGTTATAACAGAATACGGGTAGTTCTCATTTAGCAGCTGCCTTAGATAGTGACTGTTAATAGGGCGGTGATGAAAAAGTCACTTTGCAACCAATCTTCACATTTATAACCTTTGCAGATCTATAAACCAAAGGAAAGCTGAAATGATATTGGAAGCATGGTTTTGCTTAGCAGCAGCTTCACTTAATGACTGAATTGCCAGTTCCAATTATGGTTGCTAAATGAGGATGACCTATATTTTTAATACAGTAGAGTACACTAGAGTGGATGGCTGGTGTGTTCATAGTGTGCTTATACATGGTGTGCTTACAGTATATAGTATGATTTAAAGGAATATGTATTCCTTGTACAATAGAGTACAAGAATTGTGCTCTATTGCAACCCCATCCAAACTATTCTGTATCATAGCAACAGAATCTTTATCTATTTTTTTTAATTCCAAAAATAAAATACAAACACAGAATAAAGAAAAACAACAAAACAATCATTACAAACAACATATGGGAAAAGGAAAAGGGACGCGTATACAACAAATAAACATATGACCTCAGCCCTAGTAGAATGCTGATACCTGTATCTCACACAAATCTACAATAATAGGTTTTCTCCCTTGCATTGCGGGTCTACGTCTGTACTTGCTAAATTACCAGTCTATATCACATTCTCCTAATAAATATCTCAAATATACAAATCTATTACCTATCAATCAAATTGACCCAATACATGTCCACTGTAAAAAAAACTGTTAACCATTAACCTCTCCCAAAATATTAAACTTCAAATCCTTCTGTTATTATATTTAACTTGTATAGAAACTCCACAAACGGCTTCCAGTCTCTTACAAACCTATCCAAATCATTGTCTCTAACCAATGCAGCTAATTTCGTCATCTCTGCCAATTCTGTCAGTTTCAAAATCCATTCTTCCATTGTTGGAATTCCTTTTTTTCCCCAATGTTTGGCATACACAATCCTTGCAACTGCCACCATATACAGAATACAGAACAATAGATTTGGACTAGGTCTTCTAGTTTAACCTTCTACTCAAACAGGAGATCCTATACCAGTGATGGCTAACCTTTTTGCTGTCGCGTGCCAAAAGTGGGGGGAGTGTGGGGGGGGCACGGGTGCGGGTGCCCACATCCATAATTCAATGCACCCTGCCCTCCCACACATGACCCCCCACTTCCCCCTGCTTTTGGCATGTGATGGCATGGTGGGCCCGGAAGGCCCGTTTTTCCCCCCTCCCAGGCTCCAGAGGCTTTCTAGGAGGCTGGGGAGGGCAAAAACAGCCTTCCCCATCCCCCCCGGAACCCGTCTGTAGGCCGGAAACAGCCAGTTTCCTGACTTCCGGTGGGACCAGAAGGCCTGAAAATCAGTTGGCTGGTGTGCACATGTGCGCTGGAGCTGAGCTAGGGCAACACTCCCGTGCCCACCAATATGGCTCCGCGTGCCACCTGTGGCACCCGTGCCATAGGTTCGCCATCACGGTCCTATACCATTTCAGATAAGTGGCTGTCCAGTCTCTCCGTAAAAGCCTCCCGGTTCCAAAGTGTATTTCTGTTGATTTATCCATAATACCTAGGAAAAGGGTATTTTTATCTGGATTTAATGTTGTTCTTAATCCAGTCAAGGGTCTAAGAGTGAAAAATAATTATCAGAATTACCTTCTGCACCTGATCATCTGATGGACTAATGCCCTTGACCTATTCTGGCAGACATTCCAGAAGGATGTCATTCTTCATGGTACTCAAAACTGCTAAGAGATCTGGGGAAACTGGCAGGACTACATTCTTTTTACCTAATTTGTGACATAGGTCATCCATCAAGGTGACCAAAACAGTCTCAGTTTATATACTAGCCAAGCGATGAAATGACTCCAGATACTATCGTACATACAGTATGCATCTGGAGTTACAGAGCCACCACCTTTTCCAGGAAATTAAATGTTTGAAACTGGCCTGTAATTATACTGATCTCCAGACATGTCATTAGTTTTACTTATATAATAATAAGGCCGTACTTTTGTTGCACTTTTACCTGTTTTCCCTTACTAATAATATGAACATTCAGGCAAGGAATGTTACTCCCTAAGTACTAAGTAGTATAATGCTGGTGCTAAATAAATATGCAGATTGGGTAGCATTATGAGTAATAATAAAAGTATGTTGGTGGATTGATGGAAAGTTGACCTTTACACAGGCTGGGTTCATTTTATGCTGAGTAAAAATGTGGTTTCCTTGTTTGTGACTTGGTATGTGAACCCAGCCATGTGAACCTATTTGCAAACCATGGTTTATATTTTAGTATACTACATGCACTCAGCCAATTTATTTCAATAACTGCAGTTACATTAACTATATATTAGCATGATATATAGGTAGGACCATGTGGCTCTGTATCTTTTTCCTTCTACTTAAAGCACGCACACTCACACATCTCCTCCCGCCGAAAACTGCTCATTTGATATCTCCAATAAGAGCTATTGTATCAAAAGTCTCTAAGAGACCCAGTACAAGCAGAGCAGCTGCATTCTACTGTCTCAGTTTTGCCATCCATATCAGCAATCAAAGTGGCCTCAGTAACCATGTCTAGATCCAAAATATGATTGGAAGGGATATAGGTAATGCATTTCCTCCAGAGTTCTTCATGGGTACAGACCAACCACCTTTTCAACTGTCTTTCCTAAAAAGGGAAGATTGGAGACTGAACAATGATTATTTAAAATTGTTGGGTCAAGTGATTACTTCTTGAGATGGAGAACATTACTATCCTCTTCAAACAGGGGGCTCATTTTCCTATCAAGGATTGATTAGCCACCACTCTGATCGAGCCTCCTGTTATGCCTCAAAAGATGTTTACCAGCTAGGAAAATAGGAATCAAAACCAGAGTAACATTCCAAAGGAACCTGTCTACCTCATCAGGGTTGATAGGATCAGACTTCTCTCAGCTAACCTTGCAAGATGCAGCTTCGGTTATCTTAATAGCACCTGCTCATTGACAATCAACCCTCAAGTGGAACTGCAAAATTTTTATCCTCCAGACATCTTGAAAACTACTCATAGCAGACCAGTAGATGCTGTTTCAGCTGCTTAGAAAGCCAGCTAAAACAGGGAATATGCCTATGTCAATCTGGGCAGGAGTTAGTTTAAAATTTAGAAAAAGCAATAATTTCCTGTATAAACATAATGATGAGTAAAGTAGAAACATTTGCTAAAAGATAAAGTAAAAGAAATCAGACATTCTAGACCAGGGGTGTCAAACTTGCGGCCCACGGGCTGGATACATTACGCCCTGGGCACACCCACCGCCATTTTAGCGAAGGGGGGGGGGAAATCACGATACATCATGTGACAACAATGTGATGCCACAAGTTTGACACCTGTGTTCTAGACACTATAGAGCAATATCATGGGTTTTCATTGTTGTTTCTTAAAATCTATTTTCAGGAAACAAGCTTTTATTTAACCTATTTCTTTAATGGCATTTAAGATGCTTTAATTTCCCTGAAAGAAGATTTGCAAGGAGATCCATTTGCTGTACACAACAGCTTTTAGCCTGTTCCTTATCCCCTATCTGTGGTTTTCCCTATTTCATTGTCTTAACCTAAGGCATCTCAAGTATTCTCTGTATGTTTAGGCAGCAGCACAGAGTGAAGAACAAATGATTAAGTAACTGAATGTTTGAAATTCAACTAAATGCACCAATTATCATCTGTTTAGGACTTTCTTATCTTGCTCTATGTGATACTTAATGGCAGATCCATTGTCTTAGCTCAAACATATTAATTAACCCAGCTTGTCTGATGTCATAGATGGCAGAAAGATGAACCCTTGGATTAATTGATTTTACTTCACCTTTTTCCAAATCTTTTACAACTGGTCCAGAAGAGAATCTTTAATATGTAATTAAAAGTTTATGTGTTACTGGTAAAGTATTAAAAGAATGGAAGAAACTTATAAATAATCTGCAAAAAAATACAACCTGCTTCATTGGATAAAGGCTCTGTAGTTGCAACCAACTTATTACAAAAGTGGTCTCTATTCACACCCGTATTAGCTGCAGATATGAGATCTCACCTATATTGAAAGTAAAGCTTATGTTTTTTTCCCCTGCTTGTAGAATTTTTCAGTTTCAGTGCTATGCAACTGATGAGAATAGGTGTCACTGATGGAGTTGAAAAGAAAGTACACATAACCAGAAAATGCATGTCATTTTTTTTAAAAAAATTAAAGTTAAATACAACTTAGTTTATACATTGTCTTATCTGTAAACTAGAAGATTTAATTATTCTATATTGACTACATATATAAAATATTTTGCAGTTCAAGCTAAATCTTAAATAATCTAGTTGGTTTCCAAAAAATTCAGTAGCCAAGCATGCCTACATTGAAAAAATGCATGGGTTTATAACTGAGGCCAAGGTAACAAGGTGAATTTAAAAAAACCCCTCATAACATAGTAGTATTTCTTGTGTTTTATTCTTCAGACTTATAACATTTTGAGATATTCAATTCTCACATGGATTGACTTGTATCTGTAAATATTAAGTTTATTTATTTAAATGAATAAATGGTGTCCACCTGTCTTGATTGTAATCTATGCCTCAGGGAGGGAATTGGAAAAAGTAAGTTGTCTGGAGTATCTGCAGAAGATGGAGAAAAAAAAATCAGAATGGCAGTTGTGGACATGCAATAAAATCCCCAACTCTTTTGTACATGAGCTGGCATTGCCAGCAAGTATAAAGGAGTGGGAATTTCCTTGCATGGTCATTATTGCCATCCTTTTTTTTTTATTACTTGCAGATGTAGCTCAATTTAATTAAAAAGAAAGGATATTCTAGGACATCCTTAGTAATGACATGGCAACAGATTTCCAGGTCTGCTCAAAAATCACTAATATAACATTTTTTTAAAAAAGGAAATCCAAGAAATTATAGGCCAATGATATATTTTATCTACATTCGACATAAATTAATGCTTAAATTAGAAAGAAATTGAAACAGTAAGTTACTAGCCAGGAAGTCAATGAATGGCATCATGAATTTCTAGATGTGGGGGCAATAACTTCCATACAGCCAAGGGTCTCAGAAGATTATCAAAAGCACATGAACTCACAACAAGGACCAGCCACCAGTAGCTGAATATTAATCTACAGCTGCTGAGAATACTGAGAGACTGTCAGATACAGGTTTAAAAATTACTGGAGTGAGCATCACCTCTGAACCCAAGTGTGGCAAATTATTTAAGACATTTCAGGAAATGTAATTCAGCAAAACCTCCATCTTAAGGATTTACTACTCCTTAGTCTTCTGTATTTTCAAAGGGTTAATATTCCTTCAGACCTGGAAGAGAAAGCAATTAGCATCTGGCAGATTTTCCAAGATTACCGTATATACTCGAGTATAAGCCGACCCGAATATAAGCCGAGGCCCCCAATTTTACCACAAAAAAACTGGGAAAACTTATTGACTTGAGTATAAGCCGGGGGTGGGAAATGCAGCGGCTACTGGTAAATTTCAAAATAAAAAAAGACTAGTCAAAAGTGCGAGGACCTATCAGAAATCACTTTTTTCAGCCCTCTGGGTAGTCCTTTTGTGCATATGGACTACTCAGAGGGCTGAAAAAGTAATTTTTGACTGGTCCTCGCACTTGTGACCAGTCCTCGAACTTACGACTGTCCTCACATTTTACGTTTTTGCCCTATCTTATCACCACGTTG
>WNWU01000030.1:4701313-4780530 GCA_012654045.1 Ptyas mucosa | reverse complement strand
ATTTTTGACTGGTCCTCGCACTTGTGACCAGTCCTCGAACTTATGACTGCCCTCACATTTTACGTTTTTGCCCTATCTTATCACCACGTGAAGAGAAGCAGCTGTGAAATGAGTGACACAGTTGTTAAGAATGCTACAATGGGCATAAATGATGACCAGTCATAAGTACGAAGACCAGTCAAAAGTGCGAGGACCTGTCAGAAATCACTTTTTTCAGCCCTCTGGGTAGTCCTTTTGTGCATATGGACTACTCAGAGGGCTGAAAAAGTAATTTTTGACTGGCCCTTGCACTTGTGACCAGTCCTCGAACTTACGACTGTCCTCACATTTTACATTTTTGCCCTATCTTATCACCATTTCTCTCTTCCCCTCTCTTTCTCATTCTTTCTCTCTCCCCCTCTTTCTCTCTCTCTCTCCCCCACTCTCTCTCTCATTCTCTTTCTCCCCCCTTTCTCAAAGAGAGAGGTGGTAGGTTTGAGGAGAAAGATTGCTGTACAATAAAAAAGATGAAAGGGAAGAAAACCAACCCCAAACAAATATAAAGATATCAAGATAAAGAATGAATTGTTAAACTTTAAAGAATAAGAGAACAAATATGAATAAATAGCAATAATTAGAAACACACATACAAACATACAATGTATTTTCTTTGAGCAGAGTATTTGGCCGGTTCACAAATTTAAACAGTGTTTAGTCATTTCACTTAAATTTACAATTTCTATATTTCTTTTTTGCCATATTTATTCCTCATCTATTTTTTTAAAAAACCAATATTACCCTTCATCCTCATCTCTAATCTTAATCAAATTCAATTTTTCCCTTCTATTCTATATTATACCCCTTCCCATTGTCATCTATTTTTATATCCATACTCACATTAATTATGTAATTATGTAATATTACAGTTGTTCAATACAAATTCAACATTTTAATATAAATAAATTAGTTATATAACTATCTTTTTTGTATATTAATCAATATGAACATGAATATTTCAATTATTTCCATGCAATCCAATTTCTTACAAATCAATTACTTATATTTATCAATAATAATAAACCAAATAATTTCCCCATATATTCTTCCAAACCACAACTTAACCATTTCTGCTTTCAGCACAATATACAATTAATAGTATCTCAATTATTACAATTCCCTAGTTAAATAGAGCTTTTTTTCTTTTGTGTTTTAAAATCTTGAACTTTCCTCTTTTGCCTTCTGCCATAAATTTCCCATTGTTTGCACGTACCTTTTTTGATGAGGAAAAAGAAAAGAAATCTGCCTTTCCAAGGTGGCAAGGAAACAGCAAAGGCAACAACCTGCTTTACTTTCAGTTTCGTTTTCAGCTTGAATTGCACAAAGAGAAAAAAAAAATGTGCTCCAGCAGGACTCTTTGCAGCTAGAAAAAGACTCCTGCCCAAAACAGCTGAGAGCAAATCAGCTGAGAGTCGAGAAGCTGTTCAAATCAGCTTATGGTAATTAATCTATACGAAGCTGAAAGGGGCTGGTTTTTCTATTTTTGCAGACATGAGTCTACTCATTTGTTTTCTTTTAAAAAGGCATTTTTTTGTGACTCGAATATAAGCCGAGGGGGGCTTTTTCAGCCTGAAAAACGTGCTGAAAAACTTGCCTTATATTCAAGTATACACGGTAATTCCAACATCTCAAGGAATATTATTTGGCCCACCTGTGCTTCAGCTATTCCTGTTGGTTTCTGTGTAATGGTGGCTTTCATTCTGTTAATCTGAGAATCTATCAGACTTACATATGAGATGAGAACCAATCAGCTAAACACTTGTAGAAAAAATAACCAGATTCTTTAAAAAAAGTTGAACATAGTAGAACAATTGTTGCTAAAAGAAAAATCAGCATGGATTTTGCAAAAGTAAATATGCCTTTTCTTCAGGGTTTTTGCTTGCTTGTTCTGAAAATATGAACTGGCACATGGATGGGGATGATTCTATAGACAACGGGGGGGGAAAGGTAGTCATCAAAGATTTTTGAAGAAACTTAGTGTTATGGATAAGAGCATTCGTTTTCCATGGATTACTGTAAAGCAGAGAAAAAAAGTAATTTTTCAATGGAGAGAAATAAATGGATTTGGATAACAGTAACAGAGTTGGAAGGGACCTTGGAGGTTATCTAGTCCAACCCCCTGCTCACGCAGGAGACCTGTACTAGGGATTTGAACCACCGAACTGCTGACCTTTCTGATCAACAAGCTCAGTGACTTAGCCACTGAGCCACCTAGTCAGATTTCTTCAAACTACTTTATTAGGACTGACTTTTTTATGCTGTTCATAAATTATATCTTGATTCAAAGGTCAGTAATGAACTTGCAGCCCCTTAGTTAGAATTAGTTAGTGCTCCTTTCATATGGAAATTAAAGTACATGATGACAACATATATTTCTATAATAGTGTAAACTGCTTCAAATTAGAAGCATTTTATTTTTTTTAAAAAAAAGTTGAGAAGCAAATTGGGACTTAGACAGATAACAACACTGAAGCATGATAATACAAAAAGAATGAAATTAGTGGCATTGAAAACTGGGACATTTTTAGCATCCGAAGTATAAAAACTGCCTTAATTCATGTTGGCAAATATATTTTCTTTACTAAGAAGTGATTCTGGGGAAGACTTAAGAGAAGCTGTTAACATTTGTTTGTTTCCCACTTGGAATGAAAGGAAGATAGCACTAATCAAATCATGTGATAATTTGAAGGGAAAAGTGCTTCGGTGCCTCAACCCTCACAACAACTTCATTTGTCCCAGTGTTGACTGTGAGTTAAATAAAAGTGTTGACACTTGAGATTACTTTGAGTCTGGAAAATTTAATCAGCTAAGAGCTTGGTAGCTATAAATTGCAGCAGAAGCCTCTAATTCATCTTATAATTCTGTGACAGAGGTTAAATTGCCTGTATTTGGCCAGATCACCTTAGCAGTTAATTAATTATAAGAAGGAATATGAAGGTCAAATATGCCAGAATCTTTTTCAAGAACCTCTTTTTGTCTGACTTACAGCTTCCATCAAGTCATCCACTAGCCATGAATGGGAATATGATCATAGGTGCCACTAATTTTGCACATACACACCCCATAGGTCTTCATTGTGTTGCATTGCATCAGTCTCTGGTTGCTGATCAGTCATGATCAATGAATAAACAAGAAATCTCTTCACATATATAAATACTAATAGAAGTATTTTCCAATATGAAAGAGATTCCTGAAACATACTTGATGCTTGTTTCACATAGTGTGTGTGTGTGGGGGGGTGATTTATACACATTCTGGTGATTATAAACAAGCTAGCTTTTTGATCAGTTCATTGTCTAAATTCAAAATTGGGATGGGAGTAAAATGAGTTTTGCAGGGGTATTTCTTCCCACTAACAGGAAAATGGGTACTTTTATCCATGACATTAAGTTAATTCAAAAATCTTTGATAACATTCCCCCCCCCCCCAAATAGTGACTCTGTTTGCTGTCATTAATGCAGCACTACAATGGTTTCATATGTTATAAGGAAGTCATGATGATTTTGGAACAGAATCAGTATTATGTTGTTGATAATCCATTATTACTTCCTTACTTGCCCTTGAGTGAATAGGACAGCATCAGTGACCTGATGTAAGATGATTCAAGGTATGTGTAAATGAAATATCTTTCTTGATAATATTGTAAAAACATTAAATTCATTTGTTATTGTCAGAGTTAGAAATCTGATGACTAGAAACTGGGAGACCATGAGTCCTAGTATTGCCTTAGACACAAAGTCTAAGGATGACCTTGGGCAGTTGCTCTTGCTTAGCCCTAGGAAGGAGGTAAGGACAAAACATTTCAAGAAAATGGCAAGGAATAATCCAGGCAGTTGCGAGAAATAAAAAATTATCTTGAAGAGACACATAATGCCAAAGAGATTAGGTTTAGAAATACATTCCTCACTAGAACCTAATTTTTTTTCCAAGAAGCATTTCTGTGGAAGTAGAATGGACTTGGCTCACCGCAATCCTAGATTGTCGTGTACAGTAGGTGGTTTTGTTTGCTAAATTAAAAATATTGTTGATTGAGTTAAATTTATCTCCCGGTAGCCACATTGACTCATCCATTAGAACATAAAATAGTCCTTCTATACAAGACCCATCTGGTGGTAACATTGACTGTCAAAACTAGCAGCAAAAGATTAAACCAGCATTCTTTGAATTTGTCCTGTCCCCTGCTAAAGTCATTCACATGAGTGACAGATACCATGTACTGTGATAATGAATACTACAGATTGGTTATGTACTGTGTGAAGAAGCAAGTATATGCTTATGTAAAGAGGAGTATTCTGGTTATCATTCCACTCAGTTTTGTGGAATAACTCTTGGTCCTAGTACTTTGAGAAAAGGTAAAACCCATGATTTTTAGTTGTTGGCAATTCAGTTTCCATTTTACAGAAAACTCAAGACTTCATTTCTGCATATGTCAAATCCTTGATTTTATCCCAACATGCTTAATTTTACACTTCCTTAAATTAACCACGCTTGCCATTAAAAAAATCATCAATATAGTTTTCTTAGTAATACTGCTTTCTCAGATATAGTTTCAACTAGTGTAGTCTACAGCTGATCAGTCATCCGAATATGATCCAGGGCTGACCCTGCTAAATTATTAAATCCTTAACAGATATGCTAAGCAGTTGCTCTGACTTTTAGGAGATCATTCAAGAACAAACATGCATTCACAGAAGGATAGATAGGCAAATAGATATAATGGGTTCTTTTTGATTGAGCTTTGAGATTGTCCTGTCCTACTGAATCATCAGTTCAAACTGCTGTGCTGTTAAAGAGAGGGAGGGTGTGCTGGATAAACTTTCTCAGAGCATAGATAGCTGGGATAGAGATCAACATTTTTCATCAGTTTGCAACTTCCCTGCCTTAATCATTGGCCATGACCACTGACACACTGTCAAGAGAGAGAGACAGAGAGAGAGAGAGACAGAGACAGAGACTGAGAGAAGGATAAAGGGATAAAGGGCCATGTCATGTGACCCTTTCTTATATTGCTATTGACACAGGAGACTTCAGGACCCATATTTTAGAGTGTCTGGAGAGAGAGTGGCCCTGTGCTGTGAAGAGAGAAAACATTTCTCAGCTGTGCAGTTCTCAATGAACTGGAGTTCAAACATTGTTTTGAAGCATTTTGTAGGGAGAAAAAGTAAGTATATGTGTATTTATTTAAAACTTATCCATCAGGGGGAAAGGAAGAAAGGAGAAAGAAATGTGATTTTTCTGTAACGTTTGATAAAGCTTGTGGAAAATCTCTTCTTATTGTCCAGGGTTTATCCAATACAGCACTTGAATATTTTATTCTCCCAGATTGCAATGTTCGGCATCCCAACACGATAATAAAAGGCCATCGAATACAGTGGGATATAAAGGGAATGAAATTGTGCTATCAGACTATTTTTGAAAGACAGCAAATAACATTAAATCAGTAAATACATACTCAAAAGATAATGTGTGGGTTTCTGCAGTAAATTGAAAGAATGTGTTTTATTTCAATTTTATTTTAATACTTTAATATTAAAATATTTTAATTTCTTTTAATACTTAGAATCATTTAAAAGAAGTCATCTATTTGAAGTATTGTTTTCTTGCTGTTGATGCCAAAAAAAATCAGTAATACAATTGATATTTGCTACAGAAAGATACAAATAACATGCTAAGAGTTTGAGCAGTTTTAAGTTCTTTTCCATTTTAATTTTGAGCAGTGCACATGTCACCTGAAGTTACATTTTTAATAGGAAATTACTGTTTTGTGAATATATTTAAAGTATAAAACTGAGCCAGCCAAGTCAAAAATGTTCAGAACATAGCCTTGGTATTTATTGTAAAGCTTTTTTGTTTTTGTTTTGTAATTACAAATGACTCCTACATACAAATGTACCCATTACATTATTTTGGGAGGGGAGGGACCAAGCAACTTTATTGCAACTAAGATATTGAAATATATTGTCAGTACAGATATATTCATTTCAACAATAAGTCTATTTTTTTTAAAATTTGATTTATATGCCGCCCTTCTCCGGAGACTCAGGGCGGCTTACAATGCATTAAGCAATAGCCTTCATACTTTTGTATATTTATACAAAGTCAGCTTATTGCCCCCACAAACTGGGTCCTCAATTTACCTACCTTAGAAAGGATGGAAGGCTGAGTCAACCTTGAGCCTTGGTGAGATTTGAACCTGCAATAATTGCAGGCAGCTGATGTTAATAACAGGGCTTTAGACCACTGTACTATCCAAGGCTCTGGATTTTTCCTGTGGAATGGTTTGAATAAATTACACAGATTGATTGATACCTGGTAGTTCAATGCACATCATAGCCTTACATGATAGCCTTACCAACTGAAGTTACTAGCTTGCAGTAAAATTCACTAATAACTCCAGTGGAAGATAACCAATAACTTGCATTTCTGTGTTTGTTCATCAAAATCACGCCTTCTGTGTTCTATGTGCAAATACCAGCTTTTATCATCTTGACAGACTATTGAAAATTAAAAAATAAAGTTCTGCACAGAAAATCATTTAATTGCATGCATAAAATTTCTGGTTGCCTATGAGAACCAAGTAACTGGTTAAATATATAAATGCATTACTCTGTGTGTGTGTGTGTGTGTGTGTGTGTGTGTGTGTGTGTCTGTTTGCAGTGGATAGATTTTGATACTTCCTTATACATTTCATATAAAGCAGAGGCTATTAGGGTTGTGAGATTTAATCAACTACTTAAATTAACTTAACAGGCTTTTAATAACTTAAACAAAAAACTGTCAATAAAAGCTTTAAACTCTTGTCAGGCAATATGTTTTTGGGGAAAAGTGTTTTAAAAACTGAATAGACTCTTTAATTTAGAAGAAATTATTCTTTTGTATGTTGAGGTAATGTTTTCAGCATTATGATGAAAGAAAAAAGAATACACTTCCTCATTTGTGTTGTTGTATTTAACCTCCCAAATCTTCACGAATGTTGGATTAGAATTCTCAGGAAATTTAGCTCTGGGAAAGGTTGTTTTATTCATATGTGATCTGTTTGAGTTAAATTAATCATTGTCATATGCGATCTGTTTTAGTTGAATGAATCAGCCCGTCCAGATATCTGTACCTGTACTTGAGCAATCTTGAGGGGTGGTGGGTTCTGGGAGATTTTTTTCCACTTCGTTTAGATTTTCAACATGCTTTTGAAAAATTATATTTTCATTGACAGTAAAGACAAGAAAACTAGGTATTTTACTATGAGGATTGATACTAGGCTATAATATTTCCACCCAAGTTAACCAAGTTTTTTTTCATTATGTGATAGCCAAATAATTGTACCTATTTCATGTAAAATAGCTGCAAATAATAGGTTAATTTTTGATACTGTAAGGAAACTATCTATCTATCTATCTATCTAATTTTATAGAGCCAGTTTGATGTAGTGATTACGGCAATTGGTTAGAAACCAAGAGACCATGAGTTCTAGTCACACAGGAGGCACGGAGCCAGCTGAGTGACCTTGAGTCAATCACTCTCTCTCAGCCTTAGGAAGCAGGCAAAGGCAAGCCACTTCTGAAAAATTTGCCAAGAAAATTGCAGTGGCTTGTCAAAGCAGTTGCCAGGAATCAAGACTGACTCAAAGGAAATTTTAAAAAATGTGTGTTAATATGGAATTTTAGGTGCTATAGAAATGTTTTACACAAAATGCTTATATTTACATGTACCAGGGTATTTTTACAAATACCCTGATTTCAGTCATTGAAAGTATAGTTGCAATTATTATATGAATAATTGCAGTATTACTTGCAATTGAAGTGGCCTTTAAAGCCAAAAAATGAATAATACATTAAATAAAGTTCATATCTGTTCTTCTATGGGAAATCTAATATACTAATCCTAAATGACTTCTTTTGAAAGAAACATAATTATGTTTGCCAAAGGACATAAACCCATATGTTAATTTTGCAAATTTTGTAATTATGTATACTACCGTGTTTTCTAATTGTAACCATAGAATGTAAAAGCATTTGATACATGAAAATAACGAACATGTGAGTAACAAATTAAGTTTCAGTTCCCTTGATCTCAATATCCAATTGTAAGGTACTGTTGGCAAAAGAAGTATATTTCTATATTTCATACTCAGGGTTCCTATCTTCATCCTGGTTTACCAATTTTATGGTGGTTTCAGCTAAACTGACAGAAACATCCTTGAAGTAGACAAGGTGTGTTTTCTTATTGGAACAGTGAACTCAGCTGTAAGGTGGTGTATTTGGTCAGCAGGGAATTTTATCAGTAGAGAAACATGTTTTATTGAATGCATAAAGGCTTAGAAGGGTAGGGTCTGCAAAAAAAAATCCCTTAAAACTAATAACGACTAGGTTTAGGAGAGATTCTGAGGCAATAGGTATAATAAATATATATAATAAATATAAAGATTTATTTTGAATACTTGGGAATTTTTCTCTCTTGAGTAATTTGATTTCTGCATATGAACAACCAAGTTTGAAACGATCAGATTTTCATTTGTTAGGCACTATTGTGCCCTTTGTCACATCTAAAGCTACTGGAATGGTGTGAATCATTTATGAGGTGCTTAAGTGTTCATCTCAATTTGATGCACCACTGTTTCTTGAAAGCTAGATATGACCACTTCAAAGACCATTGTCTTGAGTTTATTTGTGAATGCACAAAAGGCGCTTTCACTTTTTTGGGTAAAATCTTGCTGAAGTATATATACACACCCAGATCTTCTTGACTATTCCAAACATGCTTAGTGCAATCCATAAGAAGCCCTTGAAAAGGAAAACTCTCTGGAAATCAGTGGAATGTCATATTTCCCATGTATTTAATCCTTGTTAATTACATTAAAATTAGGCCCACTTTAACAGACAAAGTATTGCTCACAAGAGTAAGTCCAACTATATTAAAGTTTTTGTTGATGGCATTAACAGTATATAATTCCTTCTTACTAATTTTGTTCCTTTGGCATACACTGAAATAGGATCACTCATCAATATACCAAAAGTACCTAATGAAGTTAAGGAAAGGATGAATAATTGGGATCTCATATTTGGCTTTGGTATGGAACTTCTAAGGCTGTGATGGAGAACCTATGGAACGCGTGCCAGAGGTCGCCCCAGTTCAGCTCTGCTGTGCATGTGCACATGTCTCCCACTGGCCAACTGGTCTTTGGGTCTCTGCCACACATGCACGGGAGGCAGGGCGTGTGTGGAGGGCTCGTGCACATGCATGGGGTCTGAGGTCTGGGGGCAAATGCACACATTGCATTTGGGGGGTTCAGGCATGCTTTTGTGAATTTTTACGTGTGCATATGTGCTTTGGGCACTCGGTCCGGAAAAGGTTAACCATCACTGTTCTAAGGCAATATCTCAAGCTCTTTCCCTCTTTTTTTTCTCCAGAGATAACGGACTAGTTTGTATGCTAGCTGATACAGCAGCATTCAACAAATTCTATCTATAGCATAAATTTACTAACAGATGTATATGATAATGATTTTGATTTTGCCCATTGAGGTAGTCCTCATTTAGCAACTACCTCAGGCAGGAACCATTTGAAGTTATGATGGTGATGAAAAAGTAACCTTGCAACCAGTCTTCTCATATTTGACTTTCACAGATCTATAAAGCAAAGAAAAACTGAAGTAAAATCTTAAGCATAATAATAGTTTCACTTAGTGACTGCTTCACTTAATGATCAAGTTGGCAGTCGCAATTGCGGTTGTTAAACAAGGGCTTCCTGTAAAAAAGAGGAGCCCGTTTGGTTTGGTCTAGTGGTTAAGTACCAAGGTAGAAAGCAGGAGACCCTGAATTCAATCCTGCCTTAACCATGAAAGCCAGCTAGTTGACATTGGGCCAGACACACAAACTCTCTCAGCCCACCTTGACTCACAGGTAAAAAAAGGAGGAGGGAGGTGTGTTGGATATGTTCGCCGCCTTGAGTTATTTGTAAAAATAATAAAGATGGGATAGGTAGATATGGAGAGAGAGAGAGAGGGAGGGAGGGGGAGAGAGAGAGAGCACAATACTATTTATATTATACAACTGATTAAAGAACCAAATGCCATCTTCAGTAATGCTAGCCCAGGTAATGTGGCATGAAATGATTGATTCTTGACAGATATCCTGAGCCTAATAGAGTATAATGTATATGTGTGTCAGTGGTGGGTTGCTCCCGGTTTGGTCTGGTTCTATAGAACCAGTAGTAAAACCGGCGGGAGACTCCACCCACACGCCACGACGTCATCCTGGATTATCTGTGCATGTGTAGAAGCATGTGTGCACAAGCGAAGCAAACACACGTGTGCTCCCGTTGCGAACCTGTAATAAAGGTAAGTAGAACCCACCCCTGGTATGTGTTTTCAGGTCATTCTTGACTCCTACTCCAAACCATACAGTTTTTTCAGCAACCTTTTTGGGAAGTAGTTTGCCATTGGCTTCTTCCTTAAACTAAGACAGAGGGACTGGCCCGAGGTTACCCTGATGGCTTTGTGCCTAAGAAAGAACTAGAACTCACAGGCTCCTGTTTTTCAGATTGGTGCCTTAATCACCATACAAAAGTAGCTCTCATTTCATGTAACTTTCTAGGTTTCAGTGTTCATAGTTGCAATAAATGAGATATCTGGAAGGTGAAGACCAGCACATCTGAAAGCAGTTCATTGGGGAAGGTATATCTTTCATATTATTTGCCCACATTTCACAATTTCAATGCTTTTATAAAACAACATGCCTTTTACACAACCTTAGTAAAGCTGAAAGCACAGTGTACAATCCTTTTTTGGCTCAGGCAATTTTCTCTCTGTTTCATTTTACTGTTGTCTGTAAAATTGTTTCTTCACAATATCTATGTGTCCTGCACAATATTTATTAAAAAATCTGAAATGAAAAAAAAGATGCTTTATTCTATTCGCCTTCTCACTGAGAAGAAAAGTTACCATCTCACCACTCAGTAGCTTAACTGATCCATTAAGGTACAGGAAAATGTATTTTACTTTCCCTGATCTTTTTCACTTGTTTAAGCTTTGTAAAATACTGTATCAAAAATGACAAGACTAGCTAAACTGGTGACAGATTTGCTGTTGATAGAACTGTTTATGGAAATTATAGCCTGCACATTAATAAATTGACAGTATTGTATGAATATAATTTAATCTGAAGTAGTTTATGCTAAACAGCTCAGTTTAATTTTCATTTTATGTTATTTCATGCATTCTGTCTACAGGCTAAAAACGTAACAAAAGTGAAATTGTACAGTGAATCTGCACAGAGCTTAAAAACATGATGACATATATCATGAGAGAATTTTGACCACCCTGAGTTTGAGTTAACAATAATTCCTTTCTTTGAACCTGCATTCCTAAAGCAAATGTAGCTATTTGAAGTGAGTCTTATGCCCCTTGCAGACAATGCAAGTTGAAAGAAAGGCTGTCATATTTTAAGGAAGAAAGGGAAACGGCAGCAATGATTCAGGGAGTCTTTCACTGTCTCTTCAAACACATTACAGGAGGCATCAAGTTACTAAGGCTTGCTATTTTCAAGTAACGAAAAAGAGACAGTGTGGTGGGGTCCCCTGTGCATAAGTCTTGAAGTTCATAAGGGGAGCTGACCTGACTTATCCAGCTGTTGTTTTGCTTGTTTAATTGACTGCTGCCCGAGCAGGTGCTGATGCAGAATGAGGCTGTTTGAGATAACTTACATACTTTTTTTTTCACAGTTCAAGGAGCAAAAAAGGGGGAAATGTTAGGTACATATTTTCTGTAGGCAGTCACTGTAGATGTCAGGAGTGAAGGGGCAGCAGGCTGTTGGAATGCTACACTTTTTACAAAAGTTTGACAACTTTGCAAATTTCCAGAACATGATTAAAAGCCACTGCTACATTGTCGTGAAAACTGCTGTTTATCTGGCATATTTGCCGCTAATATTTCTAAATGAAGATGAATTGAAGAAGCTTCTTGGATGAGAAGCAAAATGTTTTCAAAGAAAAAAGAAACCCAAGTCCAGTTGCCTTTTGGAAAAGCAACTTTGGGACAACCATGACCTGGATGATTGAGAATCTCCATAGACTAATATTTCTAAATGTACACATTAAGCTGATAACAAAGAATGTCCATTTTAAAATAATTACATTTTTGAATACATCGCCTAGTACATAAATGAACATCAGAAGAATAATAAAGTAGGGAGATATAATAGGAATGTTAAAAATTAAATCAATAACGGAAGATATACAACTAACCAATATTCAAAAAAAATTAAGATGTTAGAAATATTAAAATTATCAGTGCTTCAAACCAGTGCACAGAAGTAGTTTTGGTGGAGGCTAAATAACAATAGCATTAAAGTTGCCATATAGCATTCTTAGAGGAAGAAAGAAAATAGCATAAAAAAACTCAGTCCAGTTCCTTCCCTTTCCTCTTTCCCAAAACAACACTTCAAACAAATATTGAGTCTTTCTAGAAATAAAGCTCATTTCATTCATTTTCACTTTTTAACATAAAGGGTGTTCTGATATTATATAGCTTCACTAAAGGGTTGTATGAAAATAAACAAGATGAGCTTGTGTTTGGTCACCATGAAGTCTGCCTTCTCTGGGCTAAAATTATTGGCTCTAAAAAAAAAGATGTTTTTGTTGTTACAGCAGGTGTTGTTTTTGGGTTGTTTCTATGGGGGGGGGCACTTTTATAGTTTGCCCTTGCCTGCAAGGGTTGAGAGAGTATGAGTGGTCCAGTGTCACATAGCTGGTTATGTGTCTAAGGTGGAACTGGAACTCCAATCTCCTGGTTTCTAACCTGGTGCCTTAACCATTATCCCAAACTGACTGTCTTGAGAAATACTTGCGGTCAGCAAATCTGGTTTGTAATACTGTAAAGCTCCTTGGTTCTAATCCATTTCCAGGAAGTTCAGGTGATAGTCCCAGTAAGTAGTATGTTTACATAAATGTATTTTGTATGTCAGTACAATATTTTCTGAATCTAACAGGTTTGATAATTTTATAGCTTTGTCAGATCATACTTAAGACTATTGCTGTGTACTATTTGCTATGTGTACACTTACTCCATCAAGTGTCAGAATCTTCATCTGATGAAAAGTCACTTTACTCCTACATTGACAGATTTACACTGGTCGGTAATTGTTCATTTTAAGCTTAAAAACTGAAAATGTCTGGGTCTTGTTATGAATCAACCCAAGGCTTCATATCTGCAGGAAATACACTTCTGAAAATGTCATGAATAGCTCTGTTTCTTAGGTACAGAAAAAAAAACCATTTTTCTTTGATGCTGTTCTCTAGCTGGAAAATAACCCCATCAGAATCTTTGTCTGCTTTTAGGAAATGTGTTGATACCTATTATTATTATTATTATTTACTCTATTCATTAAACATGAAACTCAGTCAACTGAACATTCAAAAATACATCGCAAATACCATTGAAGGGTGCTAATGGTTGATATAGGTTGCTGCCAGTGTCCTAGGTATCAACCAAGTACCACCTTAAGATGTACGATGTTCCAAGTAGTGCAGTTTTTTTGCAGTTCCTCTGGTGTTATTGCAGGAAGCTGAAATTTGTTGATGTATCTTATAAAATTTTTGGACATGGTACCAAGTGCCCCAATGACAATGGGTATCACTGTTACATGTTTCATCCATAAGCGTGTAGTTTCAATGGCCAGGTCGTGATATTTCATGATTTTTTTCCAGTTCTGTTTCTTCAACTCTGGCATCTGCTGGTACCATGATGTCAATAAATTGTACGTTTTGGTTTTTGACAACTGTGATAACTGGCGTGTTGTGTTCCAAGTGATGCTTTGTCTGTATTCAAAAGTCCCACAAGATCTTCACCTTCTCATTTTCTATAACTTTTTCCACTTTATGTTCCCATGACTTTTGGGATACAGGTAAGTCGTATTTTTTACATAATGATCAGTGGATTAATTTAGCAACTCGGTCGTGTCTAGCTTTGTAATCAGTTTGTGCGATTTTGCTACATTCACATATTAAATGTGAAACAGTTTCGACTTTGTTGTTGCAAAGTCAGCAGTTTGGATTGTCGGTGGATTTTTGTATCTTTGCTTTCATAGCATTAGTTTGTAGTGCTTGTTCTTGAGCAGTGAGTATTAAATCTTCTGTTTCTTTCTTGATGGTTCCCATCTTAAGCCATGCCCATCATCATCATCATCATCATTATTACTATTATTATTATTATTATTATTATTATTATTATTATTATTATTATTTCCTTATTACTCTTTGCAATGTTTTAGGATGCTTCTTTGGATGGGGTAGGGAATTTTTGTACATTGTACTTGTACATTTCTCTGGCATATGTGTGGGTTTGGTTTGCTTTGGTTTGCTTTACAGAAAGACAATATAAAATATTTATGATGAATTCAATCAGCCTAGTCTTGAAATTAAATTATTTGATTAAGTACAATAAAATAAAGATTTCTTTGCAATCATATGATTTGTGTTTGGATCCCAAATATTCAGTCTGCAAAAAGAAGCAGAGCTCCTTTAACGTCAAAAGATTTTATTGGATACTAAAAGGGCTCTCTTAACACAATATCTCCTACCTTTAGTCGAAACTATTTCTGTTGAGAGAAAACATAGGAGCAAAGCTTTTGCGGTAGGTGTTCGTCCCTCTAGTTTATAAAAATTCCCCATTCTTTTCCTGCAATAGATAAAATTAAGCAACATTTTAGTTTTGTAGTCTAATGGCTAGTAAGAAAAAAATAGAGACAATATCTTTATTTAGAAGAACAAGTACTGTCTTTTTTAAAACTTTGATATATTCCTCCCATGTGGTGCTTTAAAAAAATACTCTGAATCTTTGGAGTTGTGAACATCACAGCTCCAATTATCCAGATCGTTTTTATCTTGAAAAAAGCTGTGCACTGATAGAATGATTGGATTACTCTAGAAAACTTAAATTCCACTGATTCCTTGCCATTTCTTCTCTAGTATAGTCACCAATCATTACAAGATGAACTAGATTAATGATATGAAATTGGATGGCTTTGGCCATTCACACTCTGTTTCTAGCACAGATTACAGCACTGCTCTTTTAAGGGAATGAAATGATTTCACCATGTTGCCTGAAATCTATGACTTGAAATATGCTACTCCAATTGTGTTTCTGAGTTCAATTTAAAGACTGCAACAAAAAATTGAATGCACAATAGTTCAGAAATCAGTTTGTTCCTTATATACCAGGCATGTCCAACCCATGATCCATAGGCAGCATACGGCCCTGGACAGTTAGTAATGCAGCCTTACAAGATTGTAAATTTTTAACATTATTATGGGATTTATGTACATTAACTATATTTTTTATACTACATAAAACAGTTCCTCTTCACTCAGTGTGGCCCGGGCAAGTCAAAAGGTTGGATATCCATGCTATACACTAACTTAAGGTATAGAGGTACCTTAAGATATTTGCCTCAGAGGGCTTTTTTCAATAAACACTCAGATATAGTGGGTAGAACAAAAATCAAGAATTTAAAGTGGAATGAAACTTAACATGGAATTTGGAATGCATCTTTTAGTACTGAAGTTCACAACTTTGGAGGGAATGACATATTTATAATTTTGAGGACATGGTCAGTAGTATGAACTTACAAAATGGTTAGCTCTTGATCTGTCTTTGCTTGATGATGATGATGATGATGATGATGTGGATCAGATGATTGCTCATTTCTGGAGTGGCTTCCAGTGTGGGCATTGTGAGTCACCACTATCACTTTATCATCAATTTATCATAAAGCAAGCCAGTGTAAATTCTTCTGGTCACCCTAGCTCCCAGAGGTGCTATGGCATTCTTCTTTTCTCAAGCATTTTTAATAACATATTTTTCTGTCATATGCACATTACTAAAGTTTGTATTGATGTTTTCATATTTATATTTTATGGTATTTTTCATGCTGCCCACTGAAAAGTTTTCCTCCTTTTATATTTCATCATATTTATTTTTATTTGCTTAATATTTTAATTCACCCAATGTATTTATTTGGTGTATTAAAATTACAATAAATAAAATTTATTAAGTTTATCCCAGTCTAATATTGCTGTAGGTTTTAAATTAAGGGAGATTGTTAATTAGGCTTTTTTTATTAATTGTTGATTTGTTTCTACTATGTCTTGTACATTCCTTCAGACATGAAACATTTACAGAAAAGAAGAGTATAAAATAAGGAGAACAAAAAAGACATGTCCCAAATTCAGCAAGTGAATTAGTTGGATCTAGAGACAGACTAATGAAAAACTGTTCCAATAAAGGGTAGCCCCACCATTCCTTGGTCAGATTCTGTATTCCCAGGATTCTAAGTAAGCAGACTCAGAGGAAGGCAGCTGAAGTGTCTTTCCTCTTGGGCAAGACATCTCTGGATCCAAGGCACTCCAGTGCATTGGTCAGTACATATCACTATCCGAAGATCTCCTTTAAGGCCATTGGAATTTCAAAATACTACTTTTTTGCTTTCAATACCGCCTTGTGTAAGAATCATCTTTTGATTGCAAAGAGCAAAGTTTAGAATGACTTTGAAAACTGTTTCAGGTGAAAAGAAGTTTCTTTACTGACACTTTTATGAGAACTTTATCAGTTTCAGTGTATATCCAAATATTTACAATGGTTTGCCTGGGTGGAAAGTACACTTGAAATCTCAAACTTGTATAGCCATAGAATTAATGGTAAAGACTGTCTGGAGTACAAAGGTTATGAACTATGTATTTAAAAGTCTGCAAAATAGAAGGCCAGATAGGTTTAATACAAAGTTGTCAGATTCACCGTAGCATAAAACTATTATACCAATATTGATAACTTATATATATAGATATTATGTTGTATGTATATTATAATTTACATAGAAGAGGATATTAGTTCCCAGTATAACAGGTTGTGCTGGGAGAGATTACACGAGATTTTTTTTCCTTGCCAAAAAATGAATTTTTTAAAAAATAATCTATTATGAAGGTATTTGCTCGTCTAATTTCATATGCTGCATTATTATATATGTATCCCACTTTCTCACAACTGGCTACAGAATGACGGGTTTCTGTGGCAAAAGTATTTGTGAAATAGCCCACATGAAAAGTTATTTTAAAACGGAAAACCCATGTGGGTTGGGGTTTTTTTCAGAAAAGAATCATTCTGTTTGAGAATGATATTCTAGTGCACTTTTGCTTTTAGTTTTGGTTAAAAGTTCATTTCTTTTCCACTTTCAAGTCCTAAGGAAACTATTGGCCAGCTAACCGATTCTTAAGGGGACGCTTCATGTCAGCCAGAGACTGCTGCGATATTTGTTTGCCAAGTGAGGCAATAGTTTATTGATTAAACAGTTCACTCCAGGGTTTGGAGAAAAAACTGTGGACATTTAACCAATTGAACAGTTTATTGCTGTAATTGAAGGGCTTAGTTGGTGTTTATTAACTATCATTTTAGCTGTGTTTATTAACCTGTCATAAGAATAACCCTTGGGCCCTGACTTTTAGTTTTTACATGTTCCATGAATGGTAGTGATACTTCAGTTGTTAGTAGCCAAGGTCATGACTTTATTTAATCCTGTTTTTCAAACCCAGAATAACTGATGACCTCTTTTTTCCATTCAAGACAAATATACAAATATAATAACATACATGTACAATTCAAGAAAGACACCTTCCTCTTGACCAAGAGCCCTTTGACAAGTAGTATAAACTATAATCTCTCATAGCACAATTGATATCAGGATAATGACATTTTGTTCTCTGCACAACAGGAATCCAGTGAAATGTCTCAGACGTGCATTACTTCTAACACAAATCTATTCGTTCACACAATGAGTGCTGGTAATAATACTGTTAATTTCTCCCTTCCAAATGAAAGTTGTTTAACTAGAACTAATTGGCCATTTTTAAAGTGCATTTATCAGGAAAATTAATCTATTCCTTGCCAGATGTGAAAATTGTTTATTTCTAGTCCATTCAATAGGTACCAAATCTGAACAATAAGAGAACAATCCATGAAATTTATCCTTTTAAACTCGCATGTGATTAAAAGCTGAACAGCCAATACTGGTCTGGATTGTTTATTCATAAGATCATTATAGTAAAAGGCTTTTTTGAATTTCATGACACATCCTTAGGATTTTCTGGTGCCTCCGTAAACACACACAAAAAAAAGGTGATGAGGAACTTTTTTTTTATTACCAATTTTGAAAAAAATTTAAGCCAGGCTAATTCTAGGCTAAACTGAAAACTATGAAAAAGATCTTGAGAATAGTGCCAGGTGTTGCCAAGAAAATGGATTAATGTGTCCCTTTAGTCATTACCATAATACATCTGAAAAGCAATTGAGATCATTGCTGCATTGTCTTTTGTACTGGCATTGTGTTTTTTACTGAAACTATGCTGAGGAAGTAACGTATCTACCAGGAAAGTAAAGGTAATAAAAATAGTCTTTTTGTTCTTCCTTAATTCAACTTCTATTTTGTGTTCTGTATATTTGTATATGTATATTTACGTGTATCCTACCACCTTCCAATAAAGTATTCATCTCCCTTTACAAATTAAGTAAAAAACCAAAAAACTTTCAATGTAGTCTTTTGCTACATATTGCTAGGGAAATAAATTAGGACGTTTTGGAAGCATAGTTTGGACCTTCCGGTGCTGGGAACCAGTCTTGAATGAGTGGCACTGCCTCAGACAGACCATGGGCATAATCTGTAGCTCCTCCTGGACTCATGGGTCCTGCTTGAAGGACAGATGGCAGCCACAGTTAGGAGGGTCTCTGCGTATCTTTGGCTTGTACCACTGGTGCTAAATGATGTTGGTTACTCAGTGCATATAATACCACTACTCCATTGGTTTCCAGTATGCTTCCAGATGCAAGTCAAAGGTGCTGGTTGTCATCTTTAAATATCTTTGTGGTTTAGGACTAAGTTACTGACCATCTCTGTCCAGTCTGTCAGGCAGGATGGGCATACTTTTGGTCCCATCAGCTAATGAATGCTGCTGGGTGGGAGGGGGGCAGGGCAGCAGTGGCTAGAAGATATCCCTTTTCTCCCATACAGTTCATCTTGAGGAACATTCTACCTCCAGAAATCAGAATGGTCCTGACACCACTGGCCTTTTGTAAGGCCCTAAAGATGTGGTTCTGTGCCCAGGCACGGGACCCCAAATTTGTGCAGGGACCCATTTCTTGGTAACATTAATGATTTGGGTGCTTTGGGTATTTCTTGGCTGCTTTTGTATTTTAATTTTTATAATGTTTGTCATTGTTTTTATTCTATTTTAATTTTGCTTGCCACCCAGAGCCACTCACTTAGATGGAAATTAGAGAAATAAATAAATTAAAAATTTTAATTGAGATGAGGGTTTGAACAATCCAATTCCAATTCCAGATTTTCACATTTTTAAAAAACAAATAAATAGTTCATAAAACTCCAAGTTCTAAACTGGAATAGCCAACTTATCAAATATGGAATTTTGAGACAAGACCAGGGAAATATTCCCAAAATGGGTGTCATGAGACTTCTAGGAACTATAAATTTCCATTTACCCAAAGACATTCTAGTAGACATTATTGTTTCCCATCATTTCTCACTTCTGGCCTTTCTCCAATAATTTTATCAGAAAAATTAACTTCATGTCCACATTCAGGCCCTGGATTGAAGCTCTTCTAAATATGGAAATAAAAGTTCACTATAGAGCCTAATTTCAAAATCTTCTTTATTTGATTCAGGGGTTTGCAGAGGGCATTCTCTGAATATCAAGTTAGGATTAGGAACAACAAATTTTGTAAGCGTGAGAGAGACCAAACTGTGATACAAGATTAGTAATTCAAATAAACTGCATTCAGTTAAGTATAGTTAATATTATTTGCTTTACATGTGCTTTATCTCTTATTTCACATTAAAAATTATAATTTACTGGCTTCCAACTCTTTTGATTTGCCTGACCCACTTGTTTAGGCAACATCAGAAAATGTTCCATGTGAATAATGTTAGAAGTAAACAGAAACAGTTTGTTTCTTACTAGCTTTACCATCAAAACATTATCATTATTTTTCAAGTTAATAAAATCATAGCAGGGTAAATCAACCCACAATTTCAAAAGGAAAAATATTTCTTATTATGTTTGTATTTCCTAAATCATCTGCATGCTTGTCAACTGTTAGCTCTGATGTCTTTAGTGTACTTGCATTCGATTTTTTAATTACAAGTATTTACACATAAGAAATTGCTTGAGATATTTCATGCTGTCCTCTATCCATGCCTCTGGATTCTCACCTGTACTATACTCTGCTCCCTTCCCTTGCTTTTGCATATTTTTACACTATGTTATTACCAGATCGAAACACATTAACATTAGTGATAGAGCGTTTTCTTACAAGGTAGCATCTGTACAATAGTTATTTAATTGCAGTCTCCCACATAGCAGATTTTTTTTAAAATTTACAATTCAGTTGACATGTCAATGTTGTATTGTTTTAGCTCTCTAACTAGATCATGGTAACTCTTTGAAACACTGCTTTAACATACCCCAGAATTTTAAGACTGATCATAACCTCTGCATTAAATGATCCTTAGTTTCCAGCATTTTTTTCCATTCCTTCAATCATGTCTGATTTTTGGAGACTTCCTGCAGTTTTCTTGGAAAGTTATTTCAGAAGTGTTTTTTTTTTAAACTCTTCCTAGGGCTGTGGAAAAAGTGCTAAGCCCAAGGTCAGCCAGCTGCCTTTGTGCCTAAGGCAGACTAGAACTCATAATCTCATGACTTGTAGCCTGATGCGTTAACTACTACACCAAACTAGGACTTTTTTTCCACCATTGTTCAATACAAAGTCAATATCAACACTTCACATTCTTGAGCAATTGCTGAGGTCTGATTCCTTGGCAAGTACCATCACTAACCAATGGGCTGCTCCATTGCCAAATAATAATGTTACTATGCATTTTTGTTAACTCTCCCTGTTTTATATTTTGATTGTCTTCTTTCTTTTCTGATTTTCCTGCCTTTTTTTCTTCTTGGGTTCTCTCAGTAATATGAGCGTTAGTGTTCAGAAATAGGCATAGTTTTCAGTTTGTGTGAAGTGCTTAGTTTATTTTCAGTGCTTACACAATATAAGCACTGAATGTGTAATACCCTCATATCATCACTTTTGTGGGGGGAAAACCAGACCCAATAATGAACACAGACCCAATAATATTGCTGAGATCAGACAACATGTCTGACTCAGTGGTAAAATCCTCCCCAGGTTTGCTACCAGTTTGCTTCCCGCTCATGCATTCTGCGTGCCAAACGCACACTGTGCATGTACAAGCACAGTGCATGCCAAATATGCTGGGCATGCATGTGCAGTGTGTGCCAAACACATGCTGTGCATGCACAGTGCACAGCAAATGCATGCTGCATGCATACAGTGCATGCCAAATGCATGCTGCACGCACACGCATGTGCAGTATGCACCAAACGCATGCTTTGTGTGGAAAAAGGAGGCTTGGGAAGGTAAGTAGAATAGCGGGGGGGGGGGAAACAGCAGTGCCGCGCAATTTAGATTCACTAGAAAGCAGGATTTCCTGCTTTCTAGCGATTTTAAATCGCAAGGCACAGCTAATCATCAGAAATACCAGTTTGGACGAACCGGTAGCTTTTTAATACTACCGGTTTGCCCAAACCGGTAGTTTTTATCACTACCAGTTCACCTGAACCGGTGCAAACTGGTAGCATTTCACCACTGGTCTGACTTATTAAACTAGTTATATCGTGAAAGAGTGGCAATCAAATAACTCAGGACATTGTAATATACATGTTATACTTATGTATGTCTGTTTTTATTCATTTGTTCAGAATACCTAACTATCCAATAGAAACTAAATTATATAGATAGATGAGAAAGACTACTAGTCACAAAGGACCGGAATCAAGTCAGTGAACTCAATAATTGGAATTAAACAGGTAACTAGTTGAGTTTTATCAAAAAGCCAAATTGAATCGGACATTATTACATTAATGAATAGATGGAATTTCGCAGGAAATAACAGATTTATAAACTGGAACCAAAAAACAACAAACAACATTTGTATTTTTTCAAAAGTCAAGTAGACTTGAAAGAAACATGTTGAAGTTACAATACAAGGCATTAAGATAAGCATAGAAATTTAAACCTAACCCTTTCTAAGAACATGGTTAATAAATTAGCTAATAATAATAATTTCCTAGCATATTTAACTGAAATAGAATTAATATCTCAATAATTACAACCATTCTTGTATGGAGCCATTAATAAAAAACAACTCAGGCCCATTTTTAAGGCACTAAGCCATTTTTTATCCAGTCAACCCACTCATTCTTCAGGTGCTTTCTTATTTGCAAATCCTAAAATGCTTCTGGGTCAAGTTATTTCTATGAATTAATTAAATTTTTATTCCATTCTTTCTCCAAGAAGAGCAGGAATACATGGTTCTCTGTGTACTTAATCCTATGAAGCGGGTTAGAATAAGTATTAAAAACAGCTTTATAATACACATAGCAGTTGCCAAGGAAACCAATAATGAATAATAATACTCCAGACAAACATACACATTTTTAAGCTTCTATCTCTGGTCTGGACTTTTTTGATGCTATTTGAATTGGCAAGATTTGCCCATGTTAGCTGGCTACTTATTCATTGGTTGCATCTTAAACTCTGAGATTTCTGTATCAGAAAAGGATAAATATGAATCCCTATCCCTATGATTCTATTACTACAAATTTCTGAAATTTATAATATAAAATACAGTATAGAACAACTTATAATAAAAAAGCATTTGTACTGCTAAATTGTAAATGTTCTAAAATGAAGGAAAGTGGAGAAGAAATAATAACATCCTTCTGTCCTGGAATTGGAAAGTTAGAGGAAATGACAGCAAATGAAGATGGATGGAACCCTAAAAGGGTGAATGGGGTTCTCCTGAATAGAGACAGGATGGAATTTTGACTCCTGGGTCACTTTAGAAGCTGCTGTCTTTCAAAGAACATTTTCAGAGGACACCACTTCCTGATGGAGATTGAGGCCTGGAAGACCTTTAAAATTTAGCTTGTAGGTTATTTAGAGGTCAATGTAATCACCATTTTCGATTTGCAGTGGGAGGCAGAAAGCATTTGGGAATGTGTTTATTATGAATCATGCTGTTTTGTAAAATTAGTCAGGATACGATTGAAAAGCCTTTAATGGGTAGATAATTATCTCCAAGGGTTTGACTCCAAGGATTAAAGGAAACTGTACCACTTAGATCAATTAAAAGAAGTGTAGCTACAGTCTTATTTTCTGCAATTGTGGTAGAATACAGTATTTATGATTATTAATTACACTACATGCAGTAAGAAGATGGCATTATGGGGGGAAATTATTGCTGGAGGGGAGATCAAAACTCTAGGATTTCCTTTTCCATCTTTTGTAACTCTCAGAAACTTAGGGACTTTGACAAATGGTTCTCCCAATGCATCTAGGAGTCACTAAGGTTTCTTGAGACACGCTCTCTGTTACTTGAAATCTTCCTAAATAGAAACATCTGTTTCGTGTTAACACTTCTATTGTAAACATATTTACTGAGAAGTAAATTACACTTTTCACTAAGATATACATTCATTTCATATAATGAACATACATCAAGGTTCTGATTTAGATGTATAAAATTACTATGGCTTTTCCAGTGTTTCTTTTTGTTCTAAACAAGCTTGGTGATTGCTTATCTGTACATTATAAATATGGATTTGTATCATTATATGCAAAATGGAACATTTTGATGCCTCAGAATGGCCCTTTGACAGTTCCATTATAATGAATGTAATGAATTACCTTTAGCAATATTTGTTACAATGTGTCTTTTATCTGAACCAAAAGCTTTAGCAAGCATTATGGAACAGATCTTGTGTGCCTTGTCTCATTTACTCTTAGTTATCTCCCCCCTCCCCCATATGATATCAGAGGCATGAAATTAAAAATTGTACTCTAAATATGCATGATAAATGTTCAGTGTGTTGGGTTGAATAGAATGTCACAGAGTTGAAAGGACTTTAAAAACAGCATTTAACTTCTGCCGGGGAGTTGTCCAAAAAGAAAAAGTGTGTGATTGTTTTCCCTCCGGAAGCCATGCCCAGGTGGTGAAAGTTAAGTATTGTTGTTCAGATAAGGTCTGAAAGCATTTTCCTGAATGTCGTCTTTGCCCTTCTGTTAAATGATCTGTATGAATGCAGACCTGCGGACAGACATAGTGCAGGCCTATTGACAGCGTTAGAGATGGAATTATAGGACTTGAGTCCGTGTTTTAGATACAAGTCATTTCACATCTCTCAGCAGAAGCTGTAACTCACGATACAGTGGCCAGAAGTGGCATGAATAAGGAATTGCAACAGCACAACTGTTTTGTAGTGTATGTGAAATGATGTGGTACCCTTGAATTTCTTTCAGTCTAACCTCTGTATGAGCTATGAATAATATGTAGTGGAAAAATGTCACATAGTGTTGGCTTTTAGTACAAATCATCACATATCTCGCTGTTTATTTTTTGTATTCATTTTGATTCAGCACTAACGTACAAAACTGCCTTTTCCACCATTACTATTTTCTTTTAGTGACTTTCATGTGAAGAATTATCTTGCTCAAATAAACATTCCCTAACACCATTTTCTTTAGATCCTAAATAATAATACAAATTTGGTTATTTTGAAATTGAAAAGAACACAAGACTATATTCACCTGCAACCATAGAGAATTTTTGTACAGCTACACCAGTTCCAGGCCCAGTAAAAAATTAACTTCTTTATAACCCTGGAACAATTCTTTTAAGCTTAATATCAGTTTAAATGCTGCCCAAGATAATTTTCTTTCCACCTAGAGCTTGGTACATACAGCTTTCCATATTACTCAGAGGCAGACTGAGTGACGTATACTCAGTTCTTTATTCTATCACTCCTCTGTGATAGAATAAAGAAGGGTTAATATCTCAGGAAAACACTAGAAAGAACTGAATTTCCATTCTCTGTTAGCTTCTAGTATCAACCACAAGAGCTAGATATCTGCCTAATGGTAGAAATAGCTTTAAGAAAGAATTCCAATTTTAGTGACTTGCTATCCATTTGCACATTTGATAACTGTTTAAGATCTGTATTGAAAATACCTCAGATTCTCTTTCATCTGTGAAAGTTTTTATAGGTATACTTCAGAGGTTCCATCATTATATAAATTATTTCTTATTTTTGCTTTTTTAAAAAAACCATTTATTAAACATTTTTTTAAAAAACAAACAAAAAGAAAGGTTTAAGACTTTTTCTGTTTACAGTTTCACATACGACAAAAATTTCATAGTTATACATTTTTCCCTCTCTTATACATATACTTCTAATCTTTGTTTATTATGTATAACAATACCTGGGTAACCACTTTCATTTCTACAATTTTTGTTTGCTCATATTAACAATTATACTTCAACTCCTATTTCTACGGTTATTTAATTTTTCCCTTCCTTTTATCTCTCCCCTCTGTTTATACAGACCAGATTAACTAAAACATTAAAATAAGGCAAAAATGATACTCTCAATTGTTTAAAATAAATGATTTTTTTATATTCTGGGATATTACTCAATATGATCAACTGGCAATATATTGATGATGATGATGATGATGATGATGATGTACCAGCAAGCTGTTTTTGACTCCTAGCAACCAAATAGATATAGGTTATTATGAATGATTATAATATCATGTATGTTATATTTGTTATAATAAAATGAGTTATTAAACTTTAATGCAAGAAGCTGAAAAAAGAGTCTCTTGATTCCGCATTTTTGAGCTGGTGTCTTCAACAATCAAATGCTTGTCCAAATAATCCTAATAAGATTTGACTTCCAAAATTCCTTGGATTTGTAATTTGTAGAGTTCTGTTTTTCACTGGAGCTTGGCTGGATTCCTGCAAGTAGACTTTCAGGTTTATAAACTACAATATCCTGCGTCTCACAGTAAACTTCCAATTGATGGCTTAATACAACATTATAGGAAGGGAGCTGTTTACTTAAGAAAGTTCAGTGTATCAAATGCCAAGGGGACAAGGATGGAGAAGAGACCTTTCAATTAATAGGCTGTGTGGCCTGATTGAAAAACTGCCCTGTGGCTAACAAAGCTTTGTCTGTAGTATCAGCTTGCTCCTCATCCAGTAGAGCAAATAGAGGGATTCTCTAGTTGGTCATTAATGGCTTCGTCATTGGGTGGGGGGTTGTTCTTAAATGGGGGCTTTGTCTTATCCCTGCTGTTTAAGCCCTCTCCAAGCACTCCTCACCTGTCATATCTGTCATACATTTAATTCATCACGCTCCCTGGTCAAAAGCTATACTGATAGTATCAAAGGGAAAGGAGGGGGTTCTTATAACTTTAGCGATCAAAGGAGATTACCAAGCAAATAAGATTTTAATGAAGAAGCAGGTTTTTAGAAAGACAATTTACAGCATTGTGATTCAGTAATGTCCATATTTTTAAACTCTCCACTTGCATCCCTAATGTTGTAAAATAAAGCTTTTTTTGTTGAACTTTTAGAAGTGAAGTGTTTGTTCCTTTTATACCTAACAGTTGCTTAAGGGAGTTATGTGGGTTTTGTTTACTGTTAAAAACACATTTCAAATCCTGGTTTGAAATAAATTAAGGCTTGCACTACATAACTACTGAATATCGATTTATTAAGCTAGTGAATATTTAGCTGTTTCTGGTGCAAAGTTGACATGTCTTCATGTTTAGATTCTGTTATTATAGAGCTTGATACATACTACAATGCAGGCCCACAATTCAATGCCACACATCTTCTATAAATCTTTAGCAAGTTAATTACTTAACTCGAGTTACCGCATCAATTTAATCTTCAACTCCATGTAAAAAAACTATTGCATCTCTGATGCATATACTGATATTATTTTCTTTCTTTCTTCATTTAACAGCTTAAACATGGACTATTAGCAACAGATGCTGAGTGTTCTAAGCCAGTCCTTAAAAACTTAACAAGAGTCCATTAAAGTTGCATAGCTATACAAATTTAAGTAAATAAAAAAACTCAATTAACTGTAAATGTATTAAACAAAAAACCTCAATTAACCGTAAATGTATTAAACAACATAATCTGAGATTCAACAATTATTAATATTACTATTCTCTGTTGCTGATGGATTTGTCAGCAGAAGTACTGTATAGTTTTTTAACTAAGAAATATGATTTTGATAAGAACAATGAGTGATTCAATTACTTGATTGTTGAAAAGACAGCAAATTGAAGTTAGCACTTATTTTGCATTAAAAGAGAATAATGTTTTATTTAATTATGTTTTTGCATCCTGCCTTTATTATTTTTACAAATAACTCAAGGCCGTAAATATATCCAGCACATCTTCCTTCTCCTATTTTCTCCATAACCACAATCCTGTGAGGTGAGTAGGGCTGAGAGTGAGTGAAAATAAAGCAGAATTAATATGAAATAACAATTTTAGATTCTGATACACTACAGTCATAATTTAAAATCACCTAAAGCTATGAATCAGGTTTTTCTAAATACCAGGACTGTTGACTTATAACTGTGTCGAATGTTTTAAATAGCCTTATTCTAAAGGATTTTTTTAAAATGCAGAATCATGTATATCAGTGTTATTAAAAGTATAGAAAATCTGCTCATCATCATTAATAATTTTTCCTTACCATAAATCACATACAAATCACTATTGCATGCAGTGCTGCTGAAATATTTCAAACACTAAGTCCATTCTGAAATCCCTAGCAAGACTTCAGTAAGCGCTTCCCTGATTACTGATATTTTTTCTTGTAATGTAGACATAAAATAGGTTTAGAATAATGACATATAATGGCAATAGCAATAGCACTTAGACTTAAATACAGCTTCATGGTGCTTTACAGCACTCTCTAAGCGGTTTACAGAGTCAGCATATTGCCCACAATTGCAATACTGCATTCAAACCACTGCACCACCACAGCTCGTATAATATAATATGATGTAACACAGGGGTTCCCAAACTTGGCAGCTTTAAGACTTGTGGACTTCGACTCCAGAAGCTATGCTGGCTGGAGAATTCTGGGAGTCGAAGTCCACAAGTCTTAAAGCTGCCAAGTTTGGGAACCCCTGATGTAACATACATTAATGCAATAATATTCATTTCAAAAATTAAATCTGGCATATTGCTTTGACATCCTTGTTATACAGCATAAGAATTGTTGATTGATACATTACCATCCTGCATGTCGCACACTATGTTGAGTCAATGCACAACTGTTGGTTGTGATTTTATAATATGTACTTAAATCAAATTGGCATAATAGTGTTAACAGTTTTGGACCGCATGCAGACAAATTGTCCAGCAACAGCATTGGCACATCTATATGTGATACTTTAAATAATGTTTACTAGTAATAGAAGCTATTTTAAACATTCTAACATCCCTTTTTTTTGCCCAGTATTCCAAGAGTGACAGTGGGATATGTCCATCCTCTAACATTCTGAGAACATTAGAACTCTGCCATAATTTACCAACTTGTCAGATATGTTAGTTTTTAACTACCACAGTAGTGTTTGTGGCTGATGGAAATTGAAATACAACATATCTGGAGGAAATGGGTTAGTGAAAAATATGGCAAGCTTCCATGGTATGGCCTTTTTGTAAGCAAAATGAGTTATACCTAAGAACAAAGTAGAAGTTATTGAGAAACCTCCGTTAAGCATTTAGATTTGTCTTATTGGATAGTTTAATAATACTACAAATCATTCTGGTCATCCTATAAAGCATAAAAACATCAGAGGGCAATGTAATTGCTGTTGCTCAGTAGATTATCTGAGTTTTAGAATTAGTTATCCAAACACTTTAGGACTGCATTACAGATCTCTCTTTCTCTCATCGCTATCACCAACCTTAAATGTGCTTTCTGAAATGGATTTTACCATTTCGTGACAAATGCAACCAGTTCTATAAATATCTTACTATATTTGTTATAATGGTTATGCTTTAGCATAACCATTCTTATTCCTTATTTCGTATCTTATTTCTTTTAGGGACTCCTAGAAGTCAGAATAAACATAAAAAGGATCCATGCACTGAACTGAATTAAATGTAGCTGGTTAAGAGCTCCCCTTTTAATGCTATTGAAGCTTTCCTTTATCTTTGTAGATTTCTATTGTAACACCATCTGTTGAACCAAACATCACCCTGGCTTCTCAAATTAAGCTGTCATTGGCAGTCCAGAGTGCTGCAAAACCTAATAGTATTTCTTAAGCTATTTTCTTTTTGTAACTTGGCAATAAAAATAGTCAAGAAATTGGAAATGACATAAGAAGCAGAACACACACTTAAGTCAACAGACAGGGGAAAAATCACTAATTGTATAGAGTTAAGTTTATTTGGTGACAGTGTTCTTAAGTCTGGGTCAAGAGATTTTACAGATGTTAAAAAATCTCTTTAAAATATGTCCCCATAAAATAAAATGCAGTTAAGCAATCCTGTGCTTTTCTAGTTGTAAAGATTTTTACTGTTTTCTTCAAAAGAAATTAAAACATTGCCTGGAGTGCTTTTTAAATTAAAAAGTATCATCACCATATTGTAAATAGATTATTTAAATTTTCCCTATATGGAATAGTATTGCCATGCCAAAATAGAGAATTCCCAGCTCTATGTTTTTTCTGACAAAGCTGTTATTTGACAAAGAAGGGAGGGAGGAGAGAAAGAGAAAAGGAAAGCAAAGCAAAGCAAAAAAAAAACCCAGACTTTTTTGTGACGCGTGCCAAACACGTGGAAGGCAAATCCTCTAATACGTTCTATTCTTCCAGAATTCTTTGGCTGGTAGCCAAGCTAAATATTTCTGCAGGATAAAAATGTACTGATGTACACAGCCCTCTGAGAGGAGCACTGGCTATAGCAGAGAGGCTTTCCCAAGAAGAACAGGAGCCAAAGTATGTGTTGTCTTATCTATTTATTTATATTATTGAAAAGGAGCTTTACAGGACATGATTAGATTAACAGTGAGTCTAGGAGAAAGAGAAAAAACAAACCGAGAAACACGTTCAGCATCACCATTCCTCCTTTTTTCATCTTCTTTTGGGATTTCCTGGCTAGATGCCACCTTCAGTCTATTAAATGTTCTTTAGGTAAATCAATTAAAAGGGTTTTAATATTTGGGCGACTGGAGCACAACATATGGACCATGATGCTGGTATCGTGTAACATTCATAGTTAATTAAAATGATTAATAGAGGTGTTATTACTAATTGACAAAACTATAATTGAAAGCAGAGTTGGCTTTTATTTTAGCATGGTGTAATCCTTCTTGATCTCTGCATATTTAAGTAACCATTTCCTAAAACTAATGTATGACAGAAGCCTTGAAAATTAATGTAGAATAATGAATCTTGTTTACCTAAAATACCCAAAATAGGTTTTTAAAATAACTGAAAGTAGTGAGTAACATTGTATAGATAGGATATTTTAATGAACATCATAAACATGTCTGTGGTCTATTTATATCACAGCACTTAATACAGGTAGTCCTCGGCTTACGACCACGATTGAGCCCAAAATTTCCATTGCTGAGACATTTGGCAGACCACCTACAGCCAGCAACAATATCCCATCGCCCGGTTCGCGCCCATAAAGAGGGCCTGTTCAGGGTGCCGTCGGCTAGACAGTGGTGGCTGGCGGCCCCCAGGGGTAGAGCCTTCTCGGTGGGGGCGTCCACCCTCTGGAATCAACTTCCCTTGGAGCTCCAATTAGCACCTGACCTTCGCACCTTCCGCCGTGAATTTGGCTTTTCAAATCCCTCGACCTGGACTCATGGGGGTTTTAAGGGTTAAATTTTAAATTTTTTAGATTTTAGATTTTATTTTGTATTGTGGCTTGTGTTTTTATTATTGTGAGCCGCCCTGAGTCCACTGGGAGATAGGGCGGCATATAAGCTGAATAAAATAAATAAATAAATAAATAAATTTGTAAAATGAGTTTTGCCCCTTTTTACAACATTCGTTGTAAGTGAGTCACTGAAGTTGTAATAAGTTAGTAACATGGTTGTTAAGTGAATCTGGCTTCCCCATTTACTTTGCTTGTTAGAAAGTCATAAAAGGTGCATCACATAATCCTGGAACACTGCAACCATCATAAATATGAGTCCATTTCCAAGTGTTGGGATTTTGATCACGTGACCATGGGGATGCTACAACGTTCAGCCCATTGTAACTTCAGGCGGTCACTAAGTGAACTGTTGTAACTCCAGGACAACCTGCATTCATAATACTGAGATTTCTATACCAACTGGTAACTAAGCTTGAGACTTGGTAACCACCACTATTGCATTACTTTCTAACAGCTGAATGGGTAGATTGGCATCTTGTCTTTTTGAGAAATTTACTAGGCTTCTTTCAAACCTTCAGGGAACCAAGAGAATACTTAATTTTCCTGGTGTTCTCCAACCCAGATCTACTAATATTGCCAGTGAGGCTATTACTTCAAGTAGCAAGTGCTGGGGACCAGTCGTGGCAGGGAATCAGTTGCTCTCTGGCTATTAGAGGAGAAAGTTGCATAAATCATTCACCCTCTCCTGTTCCCTCCAATCCTTTCCCATAGGCTGTGGTTTCTACTATGGTAGTGAATACTTTTACCTGTGTTGAAGTAAAATTCTATTACTAGTTTTCTTCTATATATGAAAAGGAATAAGAGTACTAGAAGCAGCCAGATATGTTTAGCTAACCTCAATGTAGAATATCAGCTGATCTAAGCAAGTGCTGTTTGAACATATGCATATTGGCTCTGCCAATTGACTTGAGGCCTCGATAGGTGTACTTCATGTGAAGGTGGCTAGTGAACTAAGTAGAAGATCCCACTCTCTTCCGGCTTGTGTACTGGTTCTTAATTTTACCCAACTTCTGTTAATTTTAATGTTTTGATGGTTTTCTTCTTTTTTTATGGTATTGTAAGCCTTCCAGAGTCACTTGATAGTGAGATGGGTGGCATATAAATTTAATAATTAATTACTTCATGGTTCACAAGCACAAAATCCAGAGAATTATATAGGCATGATTACTTGACCAGCTGAACATTTGACCAGTTGTTTTTGAGAAATAGCCTTTTTTAGACTTCTCACTATGGACTGGATTCTGGACTATGCAAATGTAAGTATACTCAAGTTTCAAAAACTGGTCAAGGACTCAACTTAGAGTTCATAATATTCCTTCTATTTTTTTCTCTCTGCAACAACCACCCTATGAGCTACATCCTACCAATTCTGAAAAAAAAAGTGTTATATTCCATCCGTAATATCAAAGTTTCCAATCTAGAATTGTGAAAAATTGTAGGAAACTGAACTGTCGTGTTTTGTGCACCGCTATTATATGCATGTTCTGTAGGGGTGACATCCATCAACAAGGCAGATGTTGTTCTTGAATCTGTTCCTGATAAATCAGTTGTTCTTGAATATTATAATAATATAATAATGTTTGCATACAAAAAACAGAGATGATACAGATACACCCTAAGATAGATATCTCTGGCTTGCCTTCCTCCTCCATACAATACTCTATTTCTAAGCATTTTGTATGATCCAGTCATAGATATCTTGGAAGCTGTATCATGGACTTGTAAACATCTTTCATTATGCGCAAAAGCTTAAATCAAACCAATGCCACTTATTTACAGTCCATATTTTCATCTGTACAAATGTAGCATTTTTTCTTTCTTTCTTTCTTTTTTTGCAATAACTAGACTATCAATGTGGATTTGCAGAACAGCAATTACTATGCATAATACTAATGATGTAACCCTTGGATACAGCAAATGCTACTGATTTTATGCCATAAATAGAGCTCTTTTTATTGAGGCATGTAACACATAAATTGTTGCCTTTAAAATCTCATTGGTAATTTGCTTTGAGTTATGTTGGCATTATTTTTTGGTTCTTTTTTTAAAAAAAAGTTCAGTTGCCTATTTATTTATTTATAAATTTTATTGCCCTCCCACCTTATCACAAGGCAACTCTGGGAGGCTTATATAGGTTTGCTTGCACTTGTATTTTTAACATTATTACTCCTTGTGAAAAAGAATTCTTCCCCTTTTTGTTGGATGACAGTTGCTTACTACTGTACTAGTTCAATATTAGAAAATTTGAAATTGTGCCTATCTCCACCAAGGAAGGATCAAATACTGGTTTACTATGATAGATAGATAAAGTCCAACTGGTAGAGTCAATGTCTCTCAAGGAGAGTGTGCTTTTGGGCATCGCAAAATCAACCCAGAGCAAACCATTGTTATAAAATTAAGTCATGGGTCATGTGTTGGCTATGGGGCAAAAAAATACTGTTTCCATTACAGCCAGCAGGTAAACAACAGGATACTCATTATTAAATTGGCTATTTTTATAAAGACCTTTATCAATAGAAATTGGTGGAAGATGATTTAACCCTGCAGAGTACTCTTTGGGGGGTCTGGTGCTTCTATATATAAAATCTGGTTGTATGGCCTATCTTTTAGATTATAAAATTCAATTTAAAAATAATGTAATTTATTTGACGGAGGGGTCAGCAAACAGTCCTGGAATTTTAAAAGTATTCTGTGTGTGCATCACCAAGTATGGTTGTCTTAGTATGGGAGCAGCTAATCCATTCATAAAATAGCTGCAGTAATGACTGTGACCATTGTTCAGAACACAAATTAGGGAGGAAGTTTCCTATTATTTCTCTTTAGGATTTCTTTTCTGCTTTCCAGCTTACCTTTGCTTTTTATACTTGTTTTTCCTAAGAACATGAACCCCCTTGACTGCAACATATTCTTTTTTTATTTTGTAAAAAAATGTGTGTACACTTCAAAACAATTACGATTATAGTATGAGATATTTCCACTCTATTCTTGAGCTCAGTGCCAAGTGTGCTTAATAAAGCAGAAGCAGGATGGATGCCCTTTCTATTACCATCTGTTGGGCATTCAGGGTGGAAGAGGACTTGTTTTATTTGCTTAGTTGCTCTTTCTCCCAACAAATTATTTTCAGGAAAGATCAAAAAAAAGTGCTGACCATCTTTTGAGAGGGTTTGTCTCAAGCCCATGAACAAATAACACTTATTTTCATTAGTATAAATGAAAATAAATTTTGCCTATAAAACTAAACAAAAAGGAACTATTTATTGTATTGTGCAAATACAAGCAATAGGTTCCATATTAGTTTCTTTGAATCCAAATATATTTGCTCTGATCAGTTTGATACTATCCATGAGCTTATGCAACAACAGAGACATCAGTTTCTGCTGTTGTAATAAATTCTGGGAAAAGGACATTTGGCTGAAATACATTATCATCATCATTATTATTTATTTAAATTTATTATAACTGTCCACTCCTACAGACTCTGGGCAGCTTACAAATAGAAATGCAACATGATAAAAAGAATAGTTTAAAACATACAACCCTACAGGTACCCTCAATTAAAACAAACAATAACAAATCAAAACAAATCAAACCTAAACACATCAACCACAGCTCCATTACCAATCAAGGGCAGGTCTTAAGTGCTTAAGTGCCAGAACTTAAGAAGGAGAGTTGCCATCCATATTTCTGGAGTTCTGATGCCCTTCCAGAGGGTAGGGGCCACTACAGAGAAGGTATGCTTTCTTAGTCCCATAACATTACAACATTTAATAGAAAGAACCTAGAGCGTACCCATTCTGCCAGGCAGAAACCATTGGAGATGGGTAGTCCATCAGCTATCCAGGCCCTATACCATAAAGGGATTTACATGTAATGACCAGTACCTTTAAATGTACCTGGAGTCCCACTAGTTAATAAAATTTGTATTAACAGTGTTGATACATGGCATTCCATGAGGTGCCCTTTACTGCTTGCACTGCTGCATTTTGTATCACCTATTGTATCACTCTATAGCCCGCTATAGAGTGCATTGTAATAATCCAGTTGTGAGGTGACCAGGGCATGAGTAACTGTCTGAAGGGTTTCCTGGTTGAGGAAGAGGTGCAACTAGTGCACAAGATGATTGTGTGCAAAGGCTCTCCAGGCCACAGCTGCCACCCACACATTAGAAGACAGATCAAATCAAGAAAGACCCTCAAATTGCAAAATCAGTCTAGAATGATGAAGTGCTGTCACAACTCTAGCTATGGAACTGTCTCTGAGAGAGTAGTTCCAACATATTTAGGTATATAAATTAGTCTAAAAGTAATATTTGCAAGTATGAACCAGTGTGAGTATTTCCTTTGGTCTTTTTAAATTAAATGTACTTGCCATTACATTTTTAAATGCAATTACCATTTAATATCACAACTGATTTATTGAGTAGCAAAACTTTTTTTTTATTAAAGCTTTTATTAATACAAAAAATAAACAAACAAGAAAAAGAATTAAAAAAACACAAACAGACAAACGAAACACATAAAATAAAAACTTTCATACAAATCGATTCAACATTTCCAGCCTTGGGGTGTCATTATGCATATAAGTCATATTTACATTGTGTATTTACATTGTTATTTACATATAGTTAATTTTGTTTCACTTATGCTAGAGCAGTATTAACTATATAATATTTTTTACACATAATCATCCTTCTAGCAATGCACATTTTCCACCTATTCATCTTAATTTCTTATCCAGCTCTCGCATTTGCTAGTTTTACTTAGATTTCCTATTCCTTAACCATTCATACCATGGGTCCCAAGCACTATAATATTCTGATTCCTCTCTGTCGTGTATCTCTAGTGTTAACTTGTCCAGTTCGGCACATTCTAGAATCTTTCTAATAATGTGGTCTTCGGGCGGTAGATTATTCTCTTTCCAGTGTTGGGCGAAAGTAATTCTTGCTGCCGTTATTATGTGTATCGCCAGATATTTCTTCTTTCTTGCATATGATTTTTTGAGAATTCCCAGGAGAAATATTTTAGGGTCTAATTACAGAGTGTCTCCCAAAATTTCCTTCAGCCAATTGCTTATCATCTTCCAGAAATTTTTTGTTTTGGGGCAAGTCCACCAACAGTGGTAGTATGTACCCTCTTGGTGCCCGCATTTCTAACATTTTGAACTCGCTTTAGGATATATTTTAGCAATCCTGGCTGGTGCCAGATGCCACCTGTAAATCATTTTATACTGGTTCTCTTTAAGCGTTGTGGCCTTTGTCATTTTTAAATTATTTGTCCAGATTTGATCCCATTCTTCTAATGTTATAGTCTGTCCAATATTCTTGGCCCATGCTAACATTGTCTTCTTTACTGTTTCCTCTGCTAAGTCATACTCTACTAAAAATTTATACATTTTTGCTAATAATTTATCATCTGTGCCCATCCAGATTTTATCTAGGCCATTCCTGCTTATCTCTATTCCCGGGTCCTCCTTGTCTTTTTTATATCTTGATTTAATTTGGGCATATGTCCACCATTCTATATTAATACCTCGTTCTTTTAGTTCTTCTATTGTTCTGATGTTCCCTGTTCCATCTAAAATTTCTTTATATCTAGCCGTCTTCCCTAATTCTAGGACATTGGGATATATTATTGCCTCCATTGTGGAGAGCCATCTAGGGATTTTGACATAATGTTTTTTCTTTATCTCTTTCCATGTTGCCATCAGGGTGTCTCTTATTTTGTGTCTGTGAAAGTAAGTCCTTGTTTTTTCCCCTGTTTCCCAAAGGTAAAAGTGCCAGCCTTTCTGGAGATCGTATCCTTCCAATGTCAGTATCCTTTTATTAATCAGGGTTGCCTAATCTTTTAGAAGTAGCAAAACTATTGCTCAAGGTTGACTCATCCTTCCATCCTTTCTAAGGTGGGTAAAATGAGGACCCGGTTTGTGGGGGCAATAAGCTGACTTTGTATAAATATACAAAAGTATGAAGGCTATTGCTTAACGCATTGTAAGCTGCCCTGAGTCTCCGGAGAAGGGCGGCATATAAATATAAATAAATAAAATAAAAAATAAAAATAAACTATAATCCAAATTTTATTCCATCAATTTATTTCTCTTTCTTTTTCCATTAGACGTATTTTAGAATACTATTGATCTAAGAAATGGTGTTCAACTTTTTAAAATATCTTTTTATATTAACTAAAAATCAGACATCTTTTTAATGATGAAAGATTTTTTAAAAAACAAACACACCCCTGTGTTTGAATGTTACCTTGTTTAGATAATAAAAGATTAAATCAGATGGTGGTGATGGGTAATGTCTTAATTTTCTTTTTTTTTTTTTTTGGCTTATTTTTTAAAGGTCAGTCAGAATTATCACCCACCACCAACCTAAGCAGAGTTGATTTTGTTAATTGCTCCTGTTAAGCCTAATTACAGAATGGGGAGGAGTGGAAGGAAAGAGGAGGGAGGAGGGGAGTCTCCCTGGGAGAAATTCTAAAATCCAAGTCACATTGTAGGCAGAGTTAGATGAGAGTTGGAGTGAGAAGTAGAAAGCATGTGTGTTGTGTGCTCTTGTATGCCCAAGTGTGTGTTGGGGGCAGGCTCATGGTGCATGGAGACTTATGGAGGATACACCTATGGACTAAAAACTAGTGGTCTATGAATGAAGACTGGAAGCCTATCCTCTATGGCTAATCTAAGGTACTGCTAAACATCTCAAACATTACTTTTACATTTTATGCATTAAATAATTGTCTTTGCACATGCACCTTAAGCATGATTCTGACATATTTCGCTGTCACTTAGTTTAAGGAGCTAAAATACTTTGCTTATGTCTTTCAATTATTTTGACAGCCCTTATTTGCCATGTATTTTGTGGCACTCTTTATTGTAGATAGTTTAGGTAATTTACTAAAATGGATATGTTTGCAAACATAAAAATGTTTTTTTAAAAAAACACTTATTTTCTATTTGATTTTACACTGATAAATTCATAGTCCATCATTATACAAGACCAGATAGCATTATTTAAGATAGTATTACAATATTTTCCTCTGATGTGATTATCAGGTTAAAATTGTGCAACGGAGGTGGAAACTTGTAGGAGTTCCATTGTATGTTTATGATTGGAAGATTTTGTTATCTGGAGATAAAAATGAAAAGCATTTTTTATCTTTGCTTAATCAGTTTTTTTCTGTGTCATGTGTAGCTCACAATGCTTTAAAGGGATACGATTATATGCAATGGAGAAAATACTACTGTGCTGAAAATACTACAGTGCTGTGATAAATGAATGTATGGGTGGCACAGCCAAGACAGTTTCATGAATGGTTTTTTCTGGGGTAGTTCAAGATATTGCTGAGTAAATGTGTTTACTCCACTCTCCACATTGTCAGTATTTATATTAGTTAATGTCTTGCACCAGATAATTCTGCTTCCTGAGTCCATCTTTTAGCTCACTCCTTTCCTTCCCCTTTGACAAATGGTTTGAGTTTTGACACAGTTTTATCAGCTGGGCCCCTGCTGGGTGCTGTTTGTTTTGGCTTTTATCATGGAAAGTAAATTATTTGCAATATTCCAACTTGCAGTTGGCAGGTCCAATTTAGTATAAATTGCCTTGTAGTCTTCTCTTTGCAAAGCCCAATTGTTATCCTAAATGAAAACAACAGATTGGGGGCATTCTTTATAGCAAGCTGTTCTCTCTGCTCATTGAAAAGCACGTGGCAGCTCAATATGCTGAAATACAGGATGAGTTGTCATTTACAGAATCCTTATTGGCAGTCTCCTTTTTCTAAAAAAAATCCTTTGTATGTGTTGCATCATAGTGCCTAGTTGGGAAGGGACTTGAAAGGCTATACTATACAAGAAAAATTGGAACTGTAAAAATGTAGGATATCAAATGAGATTCTAGTAAGCTGTTTTAAAAAGCAGCACTTGAAACAAATGGGAAATCAGTAGAACATTAGAAGTATTGGTTCCTATCAGACCGGCAGTCTGACTCAGGAAACAAGCAAACAAAGCTAAGGAAAAATTAACTGGAGATCAAATAAATCATTTAGTCTGCTCAATTTAGTGACTATGTTCTAAATAAAGAAGTCCATGACTCTTGCAGTTCCTGATTTTAAAAAAAAATGAAAATATCACAAATATGTGGAATGAAGTTACACATTTCTGAAAATAAAGGATTATCTTACTGGTTTGTCATACTGTCATAATAGAGTATAAAAGCCATATTGCAATTATAATAAGTAGGAAAATGACCCTGGTGTGAAATTTGCAGTAGTAAGATGCTTACACATATAATTTGATAGTTTTTTCCTAACAGAAAGCATTGCTACAATAATCTTTTCTGTTTTTCTCTGCTGCCAACCCAAATATTCTGAAATTATTAATCAAGAATTAAAAATTCTGTTCTGCATCTAGAATACACAGATAAGTTATTCTCCTCCCTCCGTATATTAACAGAGGTAAATAGTTACTATTGTTGTGAAAGCTATAGTTGCACAGGTTTTGATTTGCTGACTTGCACATAACACAACTCAAAAAATTGAATTATTTTTAAAAGAAAGGTATGATGTAAAATAATTAACATGAATGTGTTTGGTATTCCAGTGTATATAGTTTATGAGGGGAAAAATCATGTACTCAAAACTTATGTAGCTTTCTTTGAAATGTAGTGAGACTGTGAAGAAGAATGAGATTGCTCAAATGAATGCATCTGTCTATGTCAAGTGAGGCATACCATGCCATTTTAGCATCCTCTTTTCATATAATAATTTGACTTCTCACAGAGTATCACTTGACTTTTTGAGCACTGAGTAATTTAACAATAAAAAAAGGATAATTGAATTTGATAACCTGCAGCTTGTTGATCATTATTTATTGTTTGGTGCTCAAGAAATGTTGATCAACAAAATGCATTTTGATGCTTTCTCTTTTTCCTTTATTCTAATTTCCCATAATGGTCCAGAGAAAGAGAAGGGGAAAACATAGATCCAGATGGGAATAAAACAGGTCCTGAAAAGACCACAAGAGGAACTAGGTCAGGTACTTTGGAGATTAAAGAAGCATGGCTCATCCCTGTGTACAGGAGGCAGGGACAAGGAGCACATAATTACATGGAATTAGAACAGCAACAAGTAGTTCAGTTTTATCAGCTTTAATTGTCTATTGTCAGGACAGAGCTTCTCTTGTCGATCAGGCTGCTGCCAATGCTTTAATACCTTTAATGGACTCTCCATTGTGGGATTATCACTTTCATGAAGCTTGGTCTTTCTTCAAAAGTTATTGATTCTGGAAATAAAAAAGAACAAATCAGTTTCAGCTTCAGGTGTTTCCAAAACGTTCCATGCTTCTCTTTGATTTATTGTCTTCCTAAGAAGCAGTTAAAAAAAAACCTCTAGGGCACTTTCTGTCAGCAGCTGGTATTCCTTGAGTGGAACCGAGAAAAACCTATTTGAACATTAACCACCTTCTTCCATAAACCCTGTTGGGAAACAATAGCTTGTTGATACAGCCTGTTGATAAAGTCGGGGCGTATAGTTGTAAGAATGCGGAGGAGGAATCTCTTGGCTTGCATTGTTTTGTAAAGGTTTCATGGAGCTAACATTTTATAGGGCTCAGGAAAGAGGAGAAGGTGTGAGCTATTTAAGGAGACTAGAGGACTCTTTAGACTTGCAGTTTCTGTAATTGGAAAAGGATATGGCCATCACTGATAGGTTTACAAGTGAGGATACCTCCAAAATGGCAGATTTTTTTACCTATAATGTAAATGTAAAGTGAAGGATTTTCTGTGTAGCCTAGATAAATTTCATTTGGTTTCAAATTAATGATCACATTTTAGACTAAGCAATATGTACAAGTAGAATTCAATTTGGATTCTGTTTGGAATTCAGTTTGGAAACTGTTTTGATCATTTTCAAGAGGCATGCCTGCACTTTGAAAACAAGAAAAGGGACTGCAATAAACCTTCCTGTCAAGGTCACCTTTTATTTTTCTCTCAAGATTACCTCCTATTTTTCTTGAAATAGAATGCAGCCACTCCTCTTCAACCACGAGTTTATTTCTAGGTCTGAGAAGTTTTAACTTCTGTTTCACACATTCTAAATTTAATGCAAAACCCAGAAAATATATGAAAATCAATGAATTAGAAGTGCAACTGAGTTATCCTTCGGTTAGAAAGTTGCTTGCCTTGTGCTGTGGACTATTAGAAACAGAATTTGTCATTAATGATGTTAATGAAGAACTATTAGAACATTTTAGCTTGCTTTGCAGAAATATAGTTCCTCAAAACATCCTTCATATATTTTATTTGTTTGTTTGTTTTTCCCAAAAACAAACAAACAAACATTTCTGGACCACCAATCTCCCTCAAAGAGGGACTTATACATGATTTAGACCAGAGAAGACAGCTAGTAGTACCTCTTCAGATCCATTAAAAAGGTCTGAACTTTCATATATAGATGATAGTTTAAAAGAGCAAATTTGAATGCCAACTGTTACCACTACACTAAAGAGAGTTATATCTTGGTGTAATAAAAAAACGCTCACATGCCTGATTTTGTTAGGTAACATAATTGCTTTAAGAGCAAGTGATCACCAACCAGAGCCACCTAAAGTAATGAATTATTTATCTTTTTAGATTGGAATGTTACACCCATTAGTATATCAGGAAATATTGAACTCCGCAAAATTTCTGAATAGATGTGTACATGCTGGCATTTCTAGCTAATGTTTCTCTAATATCTTTAACATCAGAGGTTTAAAAAAACCCATAAGAGTATGGATGGAAGACAATTTACACATATAGAATCGATGCTCAAACTTCAGCACATAGCAATGGCATAATTAAATATGGCATAAAGACCTTATTGGATTGATTGATTAATTAATGTACATTTAAAAACAGCAAGCATGGCATCAATACCATGAGATCTAGAAGAGTTGCTGATACATTTGCAGTTATTGTTCCAATTTTAAGGGTAGCCAATCTAATAATCTAGTATGCTCTATAAGTAAAGATAGAAGCACCTAGAAAATCTTGGCCAATTTAAAAAAGCATAGACAGCTCAGATCTAACTAATACTTGGAGGGGAGATCATAAAGGAATCTAGAACTCCATGTTAATTGGAAAGTTGAAAAAATATCCTGGAAGAATTTAATAGCAAACTAAATTGCTGCCAAGAAAACTGTAGATTGATCCATGTAAACATGGGAGTCCAGCTACGCTGAACGGCATCTATTTTTAATAAACGTTTAGAAAATTAATTGAGAAGCCTTCTAGTTAGGAAGCTTACCAAAGTATTAGAGCTTTTAAAACATGAATTTGGAACCAATTTTAAATTTGTTTATTTTTATTCTAGAGAGAATTTAACACATTTTGGAGTATTGATGTTTTCAAGATAACACAAGATTTACTTTGGAATCCACAGGGTAATTTTTCCGAAATTTGTAGAATTTTTCAGAGACAATATTGCATAAGAAAAATTCAAATAACTGCATATTCTCTTATATACTCCTTTTCTCTGCCGATTTTATATTGATAAAAAGCCTTCTCAGATTTTTAGTAATTAATAAAACATTTTCCCTTCATAAAATTTGTTTCTTTAACTATAAAAGATGACTTCAGACAGATCAGAACTGTTCTCTGAATGTACAGTATAGAGCTGGAACCAGGTCTACACAGAACGGGAAAACAAAAGGTTTTCTTCTTTCTATTGATGTGGTCAATTTGTTCCTAGCCTTGTTTGAATAAAGAACAGAGAATATGTAAAAAAAAATCTGCTTTAGTTTCTGATCTGTATTAATGCTCCTACAGCATCTTCAAGATCATCTGTTGAAATCAGTTTCTCACACAGTCATTGTGCTGTTCTGCCTGATCACTCTTTGTGGGGGGGGGGGAATAGCCTTCAAGCAGTGGCATGCAGGAGAGGAAAGACAGTTTCAGTGACTTTTGAGGCTGGAGTAACATTCGCTTACTGCTGAGCTTCAGTAGCATGAGATGACAGCATCAAAGGAAGTGAAGTGGTGAGGGTGAAGACAGAGTTTCTGACATCAGCATAGTTTTGAGCCATTCAGGATTTGCTGTTGGGCTAGAAGCTACTGCAAAGAGAAAGAAAGAGAGAGAGAGAGAGAGAGAGAGAAGGTCTTGTCTGAGAAATGCTGACTAATAAGGTAATTGAGGTTTTCTCTGAACAGAAAAGGAACAATAAAAGTATGATTAAAAAGTGTATTTTCTGAAATGAACACTACTGTGTTTGCAAATTCCAGATGGTATGAGTGAACTCTACGTAAAAACAACAAACTGCCAGTCAAATAATATATTTCTAAATATTAATATGAGGGGAAGCATGAATGACAAATTGTGTGGAACACCAAAGAAGTCAAAAGATACCTTAATATATAAACAGTATAAATGAGTCTTATTTCTTTTTATAATTCAGTATTATAGCTCTGTACATAAGTAATACACTGTAATATACTCTACATTATATGCCGTGCTGAATAAGACTTTATCAAGCAGTAACATGTTTTGGATAAATATTATCAGAGCCAGGCCCAGATCAACATAATTTGCTGTCAAACACAAATAGCAGTTTACTACCTATAGAAGTCAAAATGTGTAGTAGGCATTCAAATCATTTTGGGACTTGAGGCATAAAATCCCTCATACAAAATAGAATAATTATGGATTAATTAATTAATCCAGTAATCCATTAATTCATTAAGTAAGGTTTACAGAGGGCTAGGTTCAACCCTAGCAACACTGAATAGCTCTGTATTTAAATACTTTCTGCTTTTTTGGATTTATCATCTTTTTAATTCAAGTAGGACTGCACTCCCCCAAATAAAAATAGCATATATTTTGAAGGTCCTCCTGAGTCTTGGCTCCTGTCTTGTGAGAAGTAGCAACCATAGCAGGCAGGCCTTTCCCACATAAATTTGTGTGCCATCTATGATGCTTCCTGGATCAGTTAGCCATTCTTGCAATCATTCGTGCTCTAGACACCCATCCTACCTCCTCCCAATACTGTTCTACATTGGACTACACTTGGCTGATCAGAATTTATAGCTGGTCTAAAATGCAATAGTGTAACTAGTAAAGGATACTACTACATTTTGCATATGTTGCACTGGTTCTGTGAGTTGCTATTCTCTATTCTGCAAGTTGCACGGGTTACCAGTTATGGACATAGTTCAAAGTACAAATGGTCCTCATTTAATGACCACTTGGTCAGCAACCTTTAAAATTTAGGATAGGCTGAACAGGAGTTACAACCGGATCTTGAATTTATGGCTGTTGCAACATCCCATAGTCACCTGATCACAATTTGGGGCCTTCCTTGCCAGCTTTTCACAAGCAAAGTCAATGGGGAAACCAGCAGGAAGTTGTCATGTGAAGTTCTTGCTTAACAAACCTGGTGTTCCTTGTTTAACAACAGCAACCAGGACTGCCGGTACTATTGTCACTACGTAGTGTAGTCACATGGTTTTTTGGCTTACCACCATATTGCTCAATGATGGAGTTTCTTGTTAGTGTTGTTAAATGAGGACTATTTTTATTGAGTTACTTCTGGAAACAATTCAAATATTGAAGATATTTAATTGTTCCATATAAAGACTTTCATGAATTAGGACCTGGGTACTGATGAAACCATCTCCCCAGCTACTTCTGTCTATTCAGTAAGAACTGGCAAAATTGATTTGTTGGATGTGCCTTCTGTAAAGCAATGTCATTTTGTGGGAATTAGGATAAACTTCTCTATTACTACACCTGCCTCATGCGCCAGCATTTCCCCACCCCCTCCCCAAGTCCATGTGGCTCTGCCCCTGTTACTTGGCTCTTTAAACAAGCCCTCAGGCAGAGTAGATTGTGATCCATTCCATGGACTGGTTGATTTCATTTATTTAGAGGGTTTATGTCTTGCTCCATCAAACTAATGCATTATCTGAAAGAGTAGTCCCAACCATCAAGGCTTAATGGAATAACTAAGTTTTCACTATTTTTCCCCCCCAAAGTTAGAAAGAAGCCATTTGAATATCCTCCTATTCTAGAGGAGGAGAGCTGCAGCTGAAAAGATCTGTTTCCATGTCCCATGTAGATGGCAGTCTCTAATTGAGGAGAGGCATTGAGGGCCTGGCTGCCTGCCAAAATGTAGCAAATAGGTATTGTTAGGGAAAAAATTTGAGTTACTAGGTCTTGTTTTACTTTTCCAATGTGCAGACAGTTTACAATTGATTATTATTGTATTAACTGTTTTTTAACCTTTTTATGTACCTTACTTGGAGTTGCTTTCCCAATTAGGGCAGTAGGCAAATGGAATAATTTTTATTTAATTATGCTGTTTTTCATAGTATCCAATATTGCTAAGGGAAAGCTAGTCCTGATTAGAATACTTAATTGCCTCTGCAATGGGTCATGCAGTTCTTAAAGCCACCATGTCCTTTTTTTCAGGAAAAGGCCTTGTAAGGTTTGCCCTTTTCCCTGTATTTGTCATGATTTGAAACCTTCCCTGCCATTTGGGCTTACCCAGCTGTTTGAGATCATATCCTTCTGACATTATAAGTATATTCAGAGACAATTTCTTAATCTTTTTCAAGTTTCATTACAGTCTCGACATTTCTCTTACTGATCTCATTTTTTGAAATCCATCCTGCAAATTCTAAATTAAGCATCGACACACAGATTAATGGCAACCATGTATAATAACCCATTCTTATTTTTACTTGCTTATTTACCCTACACAAAGAGAGAGAGAAAGAACCCAGTTCAGCTGAAGGAAGTAGCAAGAGGTAAAATTATAAGCACAGTTGCAGTTCCATGATTTTCACTAAGTGACTGCTTTATTTAACAACCAAATTGCCAGAACCATTTGTGGTTGCTGAATGAAGAATATCTGTATACTGTTTAATATATTCTGTATAATAAAGTGAGTCAGGTTATTCATGTTAGAAGGGACATGTGTGGGTTGGGAAGCATAGCTATTCCCTACACCAAAGCAGTTTCAGATTATACTGTTCCATTGGGATCTATAATGCTTCCATGGGAAGTCATTTTGGCCACACATGATCCATACCTGTTAGTAGAGTAGTATGCAGAAATAGCCCTCTTGCTTGTGCTCTTCCACAAGATTAGAATCAAATAACCACATTGACCATTATATTTATTATGGTAATATGGAAAAAATATTATCTGTAGCTTCTGTTTGGTTTATCCAGTTTTCACACATCCAGAGTTTGGAGTATAGTAGTCCTCGACTTACGACCACAATTGAGCCCCAAATTTATGTTGCTAAGTGAGAGATTTGTTAAGTGAATTTTGCCCCATTTTATGACTTTTCCTGTCACATTTGTTAACTGAATCACTGAAGTTGTGAAGTTAGTAACACGCTTGTTAAGTGAATCTGGTTTTACTTAAATCTGGTTGACTTTGCTTGTCAGAAGTTTGCAAAAGGTCTTCACATGATACCACGGCAATTATCATAAATATGAATCAATTGTCAAGCATCCAAATATAAATCACATGACCATGGGGATGCTGCAATGGTCAAAAGTATGAAAAATGGTCGTAAGTCACTTTTCAGTGCTGTTATAACTTTGAACTGTCACTAAATGAACTGTTGAAGTGTTGATATGATGACTACTTGTAGTTACAGAAAGGTAGTAAGGCGCAAGTTATCTATATATAGAAGCCACAGTTTTATATTTCGATACAAAATACTGAGTTAGTAGCAATCTTCTGATATATCATCAATTATCACAATCAAGGCAGCTATATTCTTTTGTTTTGAATGTTTGTTTCTATTGTGTATTCTATAATTTGCATAACTTCTGTAAATTCTTTTGTTGACTTAGCAAGTACTTGTCTGATACTATGTCTTAGTAATACCCAGTGATCTGTGAATATTTGATCAGAATACGTCAGAGGTCTTTACACAAATAAATGCTACTCTCTGGCTGGGGAATTCTGGGAGTTGAAGTCCGCCAGGCTTAAAGTTGCCGAAGTTGGAGACCCCTTATCTAGACAAACAAATAATCCCACCCATCTTCAGAACTTCAAGGACTTCAAGAAGTCCTGTGGTATGGCCTGTATGCTAGAACAAAATCAGAGATTGGTTCCCTGAATAATAAAAATCCTCACATATACACTCGCTTGTATTTTTAAAACAAGTCAAAACAGGTTCCTTCCTACGCAAGAGGAAAGGCAGAGAAAAATAAACATGTCTGAAGATGCGAGGTAAAAAGGAAAAGTAGGAGACTTGTCCTTTGTTGAACCGGCTTGGTATTTTTGATACTATGTGTGACTGTGCATAGAGCTATGCGACCTCACAATTGTTGTGAGCTGAAGGATTCCACATTGAAGGGCCAGGACCACTAAAGGAAGTTATGCATCTGGTTTGTTTGGTAATGAGAAATAGGAATGCGAGGTTTAATGTACTTCATAATAGACAAACAGGACATTGTATGCCATCATCACAGGATGTCCTTCCTTCAAGGCAGCACATTAATATGGAAAGAAGGAAAAGAAATGGCAAGAACACATGCCTGTGTAATTATTACACACAAACACTTATTTCATTAGTGACACGCTCTTTTAAGTGATTGTGTCTATTACAAATTTTAATAATGCAGATTTTCTTTCTGGACTACGTTAGCATTTGAACTACTCTCTACAAAAATACCTGCAGGGCAATGCTGTGTTGTTTCTTTTTTAACTGATGCTATTTTAAAATAGTACAAAGGTAAGGCTGCAGCCCTGTGCTCACTTTCCCTTGAGTAAAAGTTCTATTAATCTTAATAAGGGATGTTAAAAAAGAAGGGGGGGATATGTATGCTGTATAGAAAATTTGGGTGTTGTTTTTAATTTAAAAGCTTATAACAGATCAAATTGCATAACAGCAAACATTTTTTGCTCTTTTGCACATCTATTATAAAGTCATCGACAGATTTTAATTGGGTTTTTGATGTTCCTGGAAAGTTTAAATTTAGAGATAGAAATAAGGAAGTAGAGAAATAATGTTCTATTTTACATCTAATTCTTCATACGGGGTTCCTACACAGTGTATAACCACCTTGTATTATTTTTCACCATCAAACATTTCCCCTTCCCTTGGAAGATAATTCCAGTGCCACCAGCCTATTAATCAGCTTACGTGTTAATTGGAAAATCTGCATTGCTGTGATTTTCAGAAAGGAAAAATTCCTTCTGACTGACTTGGATAATCAGGTGTAGCCCCACCCCCTTCTCTTGACAGCTCTGAGTGTAAATCAGAAATGACTGGCTCATTGGAAACTTGTAGCAGGGAGGAGAAAGGAAGAGTCTGTTTCGCTAGTAGAGACTGAAACAGTCAGCTCTCCAGTCTTTCAAAGAAGTTAAAGCCTAAGAACAGCAGCACCTGTGACAGGGAGAGAAAACTCGTGAGCGAGAGGCCAGCCCAAGCAACAAGAGTTAAATCTCGAGGCATGAGTCAGTCTTACTTCCACGGGCCAAGTGGAAGGCAGAGGAAATGTTTACTCTTTAGATATGTGTGAGACTTACCTGAAACGCCAGGCTGCCTGCTGGAAGTATTTGTGGACTGTACCTTGGTAAGCAACTTTTTTTCAGATCGCTTGAGAGGGTTTTTCGAATGATACCTAGCGAGAAGCACGGTGACAATGGCAAGCGTTTTTTTTTCTTGAAAGTGCTCTTTCTAAGGTGCCTTAAAGTTCAAGGGATCTTTGTTTTTATGATGATTAATTCTTTCACTGCTACTAGCAACTGTCAGTTGAGTTTCACTATTACTTCGCTCTCCTAATGTGTAAAGTGTGACGCTTTTTTTGATACGGTGCTAGAGTCTCTGGAATCGGTCCTATCAGCATTTATCTGAAGAACTATTAAACTTGCCAGAGTTGAATTCTGTGAGAAAATACAGAATGAAGCAGGTTCTGGGTTTTTTTGCCTTTTTCAAAATATTTCTTTGAATTGGGAATATGACCTACTTGATCTCAGTCCAGAGGATTAGTAGTATAATTCTGGAGCTTCAGGTTTTTCTTATGGAAAAGCTATAGTCTAATCCATTATCTTTTTACTTGGGGGAAACAGAATGGTAAGTTAACTTGTTTTTACTATGCAAATTAGTTTGCTACTTCTACTAAAGGGATAGTTGTAAAGCTAAATGTTACAATTGTATTATTAAAAATCTGTAATAATATATTCTATAATAGTACTACTTTCCTGTTTTTAAAGTGTGATACTTTTTAAAAGAAAGACAGACAAATAATACTTCGTGCAATAATAATATTCAAACATTGTAAGGCAGCCTTTAATATTCTACCTGTACCATAGATGTGGAACTGAGATGAAAGGCAATATCTTGCCTCTGAATTTTGTGACTGTGTAGCCACTATTTGAAATAGAAGCATTTTGGTCCATCTTTTAAGCCATGAATTATTTTCAGCGTAGTTTTGTTTTACACACTTTTTAGAATATGTAAGAATATGCTAATCGAGTAGTATTTCTAGTTACTTTGGATTGTTTCTGGAGTGATAGTGACAGGATGCAGCCTTCTTCAGCTTTCTACACCAGAGGATAAGAGGAAGTCAATACAGGGTAGGGAGGGGGGATGTTGTTTTTAAAAGTTGTTCATATGTTGGAAGTTGTGGGAAAGTTCAGTCTTCCTCATTTGGAAAAAGCAAGCCAGGTTCCGCTCTTCCAGCCTGCACTTTCCATTTTTAGCTCTTTCAGACGCAGACAGCAGTTCCTTCCTTTTCCTTTCCTTGTTTATGACACTTTCTTAGTGCAGTTTTCCAACAAGCTGGGTTGTGCACAGGTTTTTGGCTTTCAGATCCCCCATTCAGATAATAAAGAAACAGTCTGAAAGAGATGTGGATGGTTTCTCTTTTCCCTCCATTAGCTTTAGCTATTGAATATAGTGTATCAAGGAAGTCAGCCCCAAAGTGCAACTTTTAGCTGTTAATAACCTGCTCATGTCCTCAGTGTTTTCCCAGATAACCATTTAGATCTATTTGCCAGCAATACTAAAAAGAGAATGACAAATGTGTATATATATATTTTTTCCAGGCTGCCGCACAGTGTAGCCCATATATTGTGAATTCCAAGAGACAGAGCAAAGGGACAATATTGATAATGAAAATGGACATGAAGGATGCTGATATGACTCTATGGACAGAAGCTGAATTTGAAGACAAGTGTACCTACATTGTAAATGATCATCCGACAGAACCCAGCTCTGCAGAAGGTTGCACCATAACTCAGGCCGAATCATCTTTGCCAAGGAACTTGATTTTCAAATATGCAGGAAATTGCAAAGAGGTAAGAACAAGTTTACCAGGAACGATCACAACAAAATGCCCTTTTGATTTTTGTTTGTTTTTGAAATAGGCATTACCAATTTTTCTTTTCTTAAAGCATAGAAAAGGCCTGAACAAATGTCTCCCTTTTAATATCATTGTATCATTCCTATTTTACTGCATCAAAAAGAACAAACACTTCCTGACCTGTATTTCTATGTATCCTACATGTGCTGATGTATATATGGAATTTGCGTGTAAGATGTGGTTTAGCAGACTAGCAACAATTCCAGACTTGTATCCCTGACCAGTTTAGGATGAGTTGTTTTGCATAGTCGTAAAACACATACATCTGTAAAACACAGGATATACGTTGCTTATAAGTGACCCTTTTGTTCTGAAACAATAAAATTATGTCTGATCAGTGAAATCATTTAAATACCCTGTGTTTAAATGACTTGTTTATCTAGGACAGGAACTTTGTTGGTAGCTGGACATACAGGTATATTTTAGTCCATGTCTCTGGAGTGGGTGCATTCTTTGTTGTTGTTTCAGAAGGGCAGAGAAAAAAAATCAGCCTAGATGAGCAATTGGCTGCCTGTTTATTCTTTCATATAGAGTAGCTATTATAGTTAGGCGTGATGTTCAGCTGGCTAATAATGGAAGGTCCAGCCCATCATTTTTTTTGTCCCTCTCCTGTGACTTGTGGTGGAACAGCTATAACCTGTGTTGCTACTGTGGCTAAATAAACTGACCACAGAGCTCAGGGAAGGGTGTACATTCATTCCTTTCTAGTTATTAAAAAGATTCTTCTTAAAACAAACAGCATGGAAACTCTTGTATTCAAAAACAGGATCAGAACCTGAACTGATATAAATTGTAATTTATTAACATTGTTCAGAAATTGGGTGGCAGCCTATTATCTCTGTGGCTTAATTCTTGGTGCTGCTCTTCTCTTATCTGAACTGAATGATGAGCTGGAACAACTGAAGTTTTCAGTATTCCCTTTATTTATTTATTGGTTCGATTTATATGCCGCCCTTCTCCGGAGACTCAGGGCGGCTTACAATGTGTTAAGCAATAGCCTTCATACTTTTGTATATATCTGTTTAGTAGGGCTTTCGGGCCCCTCTAAGCGTTGTTCTTTTTTATACAAAGTCAGTTTATTGCCCCCACAATCCGGGTCCTATATATTAGGCCCTTGAGTTAGGTAATAAAATTGTAATTCTTTGATTAATATATTCAGAATTTAGCTGATTGGCCTGAAAATCAACTAGCTAATATGCATTGTAAAACCCATTTTGTCGTCTTAATCTTCTTGTTTCATTGCAGGCAGTTTTTTAAAAAAAATACTGCCTTGCTTTAGGCTGGCAAACATTCATACATTTGTGAATCATTTTTAAACCATTATATTGAGTTATAGTTTAGGAAACTACAAAATTTGTAGTTGTTTTTCATAAAATGTAATTCCATGAGTCTTTACAGAGAAGGTTAGTGCTAGACAGTATCTTTAACTTTTTTTCATTCTAGTTTCCTTAGCTATCTAAAAAATAGAGAGAAATTGTAAAAATGTACAGTACATCTATATTTAGAGTACATCTAAAAATGTACTCAGTCCCACATACTATTTAAGATACTATATCTGTATGTTGTTCATAATATGCTGACTCAGATTTAGCTGGCTTTGTAATTATTATATCAGCTCTGTGGTCAATTTGGCAGAATATCAAGTTAATTGTTATTAGAGTGAATAATTTGGTGGCAGAGGGGAGAGAACCAGAGTGCAGAACCCAAATATCTTCGTGTTCTAGATCTTGAATTATTTATACCAATTCACAAACACAAATGCAATGAGAACATATTTATTATCATAGCATATTATGTTCATTGATAAACTTGGTTTTAGGGCATACTGCAAAATATTGTATGGAAGAAAATAATCTAAAGAAACTGCATTTTATATATAGACTTGGGCTTGTAGCTTTTGGCAGACAAAAGCCTTGCTATTTTTCAGGGATGGATTACTCAGACATGATCACATACAATGATGCAAGAAGTGAGCTGTTTTTATGGAGAAAAATATGCTTATGAAATGTTAATGCTGTCATTAAGGAACTGTATTTAGGGTAATATTCCTAGAGCCTACAGATACTCCTGTGTTTTGTACGTGCACCTGTGTGTGTCTTGTTTTTGTTTATTTCTCATTGCTTTACTAATCCTGGAACTCCACCTTTTATTGAAATGGCAAGACATGTCATATGGTTGACCTTTGTTGGGGATTACTTTATGGAGCTGTTTTTCATTGTATGGTTTCCATTAGTAAGCGTATGGGCATCTTAAAACAACTTTAATTTTTAACGTTCAAAGGTGTATCATTTATCTGGACATTTGTGATGTAGTATTTTCTATTTTTTTCGGTGTGGACAAGTAGATTTTTTTTTTGGGTGGACACTCCTTTTAAATAAAATTCTCAAATTAGGCTCCTTTAAAATAATAGGCAATAATTTTAAAAAACCCATCATATTTTTTTTAAAACCTCTCAAATATCCACATATAAATGGACACTAGAATACACACTGGCCAGTTAGAAAGTTCAGTACCAGGGAAATGTCCTTCCTAGTGCAGCCAATCACAGCAGAGGAGGCCATGTCAAGCTCCTTTGGTAGGGATCTACAGAAGAATCTCTACTGCAGACTTTAATTTCTATATAGGCTTGTGGGAAGGAAAATGTGCTTTTATGATAGCCTAGTCTCCGCTTTTTAGAGATTACAGTTCAAAAACTTTTGATTTCGGAAAATAATATTTTTAAAAGTGTGGTTGTGTTCCATAGGACTGATTTCAGTAAGTAATCTAGATGCTGTATTTTTATACTGACTGGTACTTAGACCCACAAAAGATACTGCTCTTTATTAGCTGCGCTAATTATACTTCAATATTTATTGGTTTGCTCTTTTAGAATTAAGCCACCTTTCCAGCCAATAAGAAGATTATGGTAGTTTAAAGAAAAATCAAACTAAACATTTACCCAAATTGTATACTAACCCATTAAATAGATATTTATCACCTGAATATCTTGCAAACATTGTTGCTATGTTCATGTAAGAAGGAAGCAACAGGCAAACATTATCTCTCACTCCACCCTTTTAAAAAAGAATAAATTATAGGATGTAAGCCCTCTTTAATGCACTATTCTCCCAGTGTTGTTGAAAACAAAAGAAATTGGATATTGTTCCAGACAAAAGCTTAAGTGAACAAGACATCAAGGAAGTAGGGAAGTGGAGGTTAAGCTAACTAAGCATTTCTAATAATTATTTCCCATGGACATCAATCCAGGTTCAGTTTGTTTTTTATTTATTATTACTTCAAAAGTTGTAGGTGCTCCATCACTGAAGGCTTTTAAGAAGAGACTGGTCAGCCACTTGTCTGGAATAGTACAGGTTTCCTGCTTGAGCAGAGGGTTGGACTAGAAGACATCCAAGGTCCCTTCCAACTCTGTTATTCTGTTGTTATTATTATTTGATTAAGTTATATGTGCTAGTGATAATAGTGCCCATTAAAAGAAATAATAGCTTGTATCTTTTATCTACATTCAGTCTGTACCTTATGAAGTGTCACTTTAATAAGTTAATAATAAAGATTAGAAAAAGATATAGGGTACTGGTACTTACATAAAATCTGCATGGGCTGTGTCAAGTGACAGACAAATAAAATGTTACACGGAAAAGGTGCTGATGCCCAGAAAGAATCAAAAGAAGTAGCTTCTATATACAGATAAAACATGAAAGGGGAAATATATTTCAATAAAAATGTTTATATAAGTGATACAGTGGCTCAGTTCCAACAATTGGTGAGCTTTTTTTAAAAAGAGAGTTCCCTTTTAATTTATTTTTATTTAATTCAGGAAGGCTATTAGCCTGTTCAGGATATCACTAATGTTCAGGAAAATTGCTGTGTTTTCCCGAAAATAAGACCCTGTCTTATATTTTTTTTGAACCCTGAAATAAGCGCTTGGCCTTATTACCATGTGCTCAAAAGCCCAATTGGGCTTATTATCAGGGGAAGTCTTTCTTTGGAGAAAACAGGGTAATAGGACTAAGTTCCCACTGTCAAATTCTAGTGTGCATTCCTATGAAGAAAAAACAATGTTGCTTCCATCAGAAGCAACTGATTGTAAAACAATTAACAGGGTTCAGCCCAAAATCTGAAGTTTAAGGATCACACCAGAGTAGCATAATATAGAAACAATTCTGTAACTTTATACCTAAAGCACTAGTAACACATTGCAATTGTATTTTAATGAATAAGAATGTATTGTAATACTTGTAATCTTGCTTCTTTTTTTAAATAATGTAGAAAGAGACACTTTCCTGTGTCTTGTTTTCCAACAGTTTGTTTTCAGTAGGCCAATTTCAGGATTTTATATGAACAAGAAGTAGAAGGGTCTTATCCTTCAGTGGCACATGACTATACTTTATATTCCATAAGTAATATCCATATACTAATAGCAGAACTAATAATGTTGTGAATTAAATACTTTCTATAATTGTTACAACTTAAGAGGGGGGAGAGTCTGTCTAACAATTGTACTTATCATAGCACCAGGAGAAACTTTCCTATTCAGTTTTAAAGCACAGGTATTACAATCCTTTGTCATCACAGTTTCTTTGTCAGGGATGTCTTTTTACTGTTCAGAACTTCTGCTGCCATTCCCATTAGTTAGTGGAGAATTTGTAGTGTTGGGACAGAATTATTCCAAAGCAGATGTGCTTAAGGACACCTAGTGGACAAATCTGAAACATCACTTTGTGTCTCAAAATTCAACAATTTACATTCCTTTTTTATTTGCAGTTGTATTTAATATTGTGTATATTTTAATATTTTGGTCATTTTAAAAAAATGCTATGTTACCAGTTCATAATGATACATCTACTTTATGAAAGTATAATGAAACTCTATTTCCTTATTTGTGACTCAAAGCTAGATTTCTATAGAGTTTCTCCATAATATATCATATTATCTGGGGACGTTATAGTTAAATCCTGAAAATATAACTTTTGTGCAACCATTCTTCAATAAATAATTATTGGTAACTTAGCTTAGTATCTCATTCACACATTCAGAAAATTAATGTGCTCTTTAGAATAAATGTAAAAGTAACTAACATTAAGAAAATAGCCACTAAGATCCTTTCTATGGAGGATATTAATTCAACAAAGCCTAGTTATATATATGGGGAAGCCTAAACAACTGCAATTCCGGTGGATATATTCTCAACCCTGATTGCACTTATCTTTTCCTCCTCAAAGAATGTGATTCTTCCAGTGTATCCAAAGTTGATAATAGCTGTAATTTATTCAGGATGATACTTCATGCTTCTAATGAGGTGTATATGAAAACTTTGGCATCCATTTATTTTTTAAGGTACCAGAAGGCTATGTTTTGTTTTTGTGATACAGACTAACATGGCAGTTTTTACAGAAATTTAATGCTCCAATGAAGACTTGAGAGCTGTTAATTATGATGGGCAATAGCAAGCAGCATATGCCAGTTTTGCTCTCTTTCTCCCCTTTCTTCTTCTGATAGTAACTTGCAAATTGTCAAACTTCCATGCAGTGTTTAAAAAATACCTGGAAACTCTGTGCAATTTTTCTTAACCATTATCTGAATATGAAACTTAGCTGAATGAAATCACTGGAATTAACAAATATTACGCTACAGCTTGGTTAAATATTGCAAACATTCCCCTCTATTGTTTGCGTCCCTTATAGCATTAAACAAACCCATTCCACTCCTCACCCCCACATTTACCCAGCCCATCCATATACACACACACACACACTTAATGAGGATAACTAACATATCATACTAAATTCTTTCTAAAAACCTTGCTCAAAATATTGTTTGGGCATGCTTTGAATTATTGTACAAAAATCCCCCAATTGTTTTCATTTGACAAATGCCAAATCATAATGATTTTTAGATGCTTTGAAAACTTCAACATACGTTTAAATTAAAATGTAAGGGAGAGTGCATCTCTTATAACTATGAAAAGCAAAAACAACCAGATTTCAGTATAATTCAGATACTGGCTATAAACTTCTCTTGAAACTGTAACAGAATGTAAATTAAGTCAGATGGGGGAAAGCCAGAAGAACATCTGTCTTTTTCACCTCTATGAAAAATGCTTAAGAGTGGTAAAAATAAACACTGCCATTAGGCATGTCCCTATTTGTTTCTACTTGTTTTTAAAAGATACACAACTGGTTTGAATTTGTTAAAGTTTAGGGGGAAATGTCAAGAATTGCTTCAGACTCATCAAAAAAATTCATACCAAGCCAAATCCTAGGTATTTGTCTACTACTTGGTCAGTATTTTTTTTCTTCCTCTTGCAGATTTAAACTAGTTTAGCATCCATTCCTTTATGCTACAAATAATACTGGAAATTATAGTTTTCTGTGAAGTTTCAACACATTAGAAAACTGCAACTCCTAGAAATCTTTGAGAGTAGTCATGGAAAGCTTTATCTGGTATAGTATGGGGTTTCAAACTTTTTCATGCTGTGCAACCTACTGTTTTCTAAAAATAAAAAAATTCCTACAAACTAGTCAAGAGATGAAGCTGTAGTGATGAGAAAATTGGCTGTGTTCAAGTGAACCTTTTTTCTCTCTTAGTCTCTAGAATCTTATACTAAATAGAGCATTTAATTTTCATTATTTTAGTACTGAGAAACTGCTCTATTCAGGACTGACAAAATTTGATCGAATCAGAAGTGTTCATTGTAGATTCCACTAGCAGATACCGTGGTTCCCCGAAAATAATTTTAAAAATAATCTTATATTTTTTTGAACCCTAAAATAAGTGCTTGGCCTTATTGCCATGTGCTCAAAAGCCCAATTGGGCTTATTATCAGGGGATGTCTTATTTTGGGGGAAACAGGGTACATTTTTAAAAATATTCCGGATAGTACATAGATGGAATGCTAATATGCGTTTCTTCTAAAAGATGGACAGCAAAAATCAGATGTTTATAATATAATAATAACTTTATTGTCTCAGCCGCCCTGAGTCTTCGGAGAAAGGTGACATATACATTGAAATAATTAAATTAAATTAAATTAAATTAATTGTACGTGTATACACAGTATACCCATACAACAAAATTCACTTAACACCCAAAGACCAGGTCCAACACACATAACAATCCCCAACACACACACACACACACACACCACAAATTCCCCACCCCTAAAGCATCCAACTGCTTACTTATAATGACGGGAATAAAAGTTAAATCTCACTCATACCCTAACTTGAATCAATAATCCTTCCCCTCTTAAACGCAAGTAATATTATATTAGATATTAATGAAGTTCTACAATATATATAAACTCGAGAAAAGAAAGGAGGTACTGTGGTGTTTTGATTTAATTATTACCCTTATTTTCAAAGTTAAGTGCAATGGATCCATAATGCAGTTATATCCTTTTATTATTTTATTAGGTATAATGAAACTAGTCAATAGTGTGAGAATAGCATGACTCATTAGCTTGAACATGAATGTTTACTAAGTCTGTGGAACAAACGACTTCTTTTCATCCCCCACTTTCCATTTAAGTTACAGACATCAGTTTCAAAAAGTCCTTATTCATGGTTCCTGGTTTACAAAGTTACTCTGTTGTTTATATAATATTCAAAGCAAATTAAAATTTAGCGGACTTAGTGGAGGAGGCAAGAGGAAGGGAGGAAATCCCCAGTATGTAACGAGATACTCAAATAGTCCATGATATAATTAGTGGCAAAGAGGAACTTGTACAGCCAATATATTTTACACTGTAAAGCTGTGGGTCCTTGGTTAAATCCACAAGAAGCATATGAGAGATTTTATAAGTGGTTGTCCCTTAATCAGTACTGTTTCAGATTATAATGTACATTATCTCCCTGAGTAGGATAGTAAAATACAATGATTCTAATGTAAGCTAGTAAGGTACAAATAGTCTCAACTTACAAGCATCCATTTAGCAACCATTCGAAGTCACCACAGCACTGAAAAAAAGTGACTTACACTTTAAGACCATCACCGCATCCCCACAGTCACATGATTAGAATTTAGATGCTTGGCATGTATTTATGACAGCTGCAGCAACATGAGGTCATGCGAACACCCTTTGCAACCCAGCAAGTAAAGTCAACGGGAGGAGCAGGATTCATTTAATGACTGCATGCTTCACTTAACAACTGAATTTTGACCAGATGACTATGGGGATGCTTGTAAGTGTGAAAAACGTTCATAAGTCATTTTTTTCAGTGCTACTGTTACTTTGAACAATCACTAAATAGATGGTTGTAAGTTGAGGACAACCTGTACAAGCCTCACTGTAAATTTATTGTTCCCAAAATGTGGCTTTCATGATATGTGTATTCCTGCCCAACACCTCTGGAAGCCCCTCTCCAAATGCCATGTGCTGTCCACATTTATCTGGCCAATTGCATGAAGGTTTTCTCCCTCCCTGAAGTCAGGACACAACATTGTAATTCCAAGCAGTCACTAAATGATGTTCATTTAGCAAGAACTAGAATTCACGGTTTCTCAGTTTTGTGATGGTGAACCTATGGCCCGCATGCCAAAGGTGGCACTCAGAGCCTTCTCTGCTGGCATGTGCGCTGTTACCCCAGGTCAGATCTCTGTGGCGTTTCTTTTGTGAGCTTCTGTTTCCCTGAAAACGACAAAACAGAAGCTCACAAAAGAAACACCACAGAGATCTGACCTGGGGTGACAGCGCACATGCCAGCAGAGAGGGCTCTCAAAAGAAAAAGATCTCACCTCTTGCCGTGCTGCCAGTGTTGGGATGCCCCGCCTCCCGCTGGCCAGCTGGTCTTCGGGTCTCTGCTGCACATATCCATGCATGTGCATGTCCATGCATGTCCACACATTTGTGTGCATGCACTCACCTTTCAGTTTGGGCATGCGCGTGCGCAGTTTGGGGACTCAGTGCCTAAAAGGTTCGCCATCACTGTTCTAAGCTGCTGGACCAAACTGGCTTTATGGTGCATTTTTCAAAGTGAATTTATTGTAATGTGATGTGAATTACAACTAAATTGAATCCTATACAGCTATATCTAAATATTTCCACAAAAACAGCAAGTTAAACTTTATGAATAGTATTCATATTTTAAGTACTTCGTTCTGCAACAGTAAGTGTCAAGTCATTGCTGAAATGTGTTATTCTAAATACAGAAGAAGGGAACATGTGGTTCATAGTAATACAGAGAATAGGCAAACAATATGTATAATTGCTTTTTGAATCACAATATTTTATACCAGTGTATTGTTTTAAACTATGCATTTTTCAATGCATTTATTCTTAACATAATCCAACTCCTTTTCTTTCAGGTTATTGGAGTTATTAGCAAAGACATTATCCCCAAAGGAACACGCTTTGGACCATTGGTTGGTGAAATCTATACTAGTGACAGCGTTCCTAAGGATACAAATAGAAAATATTTCTGGAGGGTAAGCAAGGAAAATAACTTTATATAAAAGTATTACAAAATATTAAAGGTGTTATAGGTACAGGGGTGAGATGATCCTGGTTCGGACTGGTTCAGCCGAACCAGTAGCGATGGCGGCTGGTAGTTTGGAGAACTGGTAGCGATGGTGGTGCGAGGCTCCACCCACCCACCCGGTCATCGTTACTTCCTTGTTTTAACCAGGAAGTAACCAGTTTTTTACCCTCTGCACATGCGCAGAAGGGTTTGTGTATGCGCAGAAGAGTTTGCGCATGCGCAGAGAGTCCGTGCGGCATGTGCACTTCTGAACCATTGGGAAGGTAAGTAGATTTAATCCCTGTATAGGTGAAACAAATATTGTCATTATTTGAACTGCATGAGCTAAATCAATGAATTAGTATAGTCCTATTTATTAATCATGTGGCTATAGTCCCATTCTTAGGAGAATAGAACATTTGCATCTTGATTATTCTGATCCACCAACTTTCAGGAGGAAAGATTAAAATTGGGATACATATTATAAAGCAGTTTCTCTCAGACATCCTCCTCTAAAATGTGATGGTTGCTGCCAAAATCAGGATATTAATTTCACAAATGTGATACTATTCCTTTTGCTCACAGGATGGAGGGAATTTAAGATAAATACTTAAATTAGTGCTTATAGTAACTGAGTTACTATAGTATTAACTAACAAAATGAAGAGAACAAATCTTTTTGATTAGTCATTTTATAAGGTATGTACGTGAAAAAGAACTTTTTTTAAAAAAAAACCTAGGTTGTTGATATTATGAGTATTTTTGCTAGTTGATCGTTTTTTGCTGAATCCTGTATGTCTTATGCATACCTTGTACCATAATAAAACTTAGGCAAGATGAAATCTCACAGCTTCAATTCTTCATTTGAGAAACAAAAGTGATTCTTCCCATATGGTTGCTGTAAGAGAATACACAATTAATATGATATAGGATTTTGGTTTTTTTCTAATGCTATGTTAATTAGAGATCCAGTTTGGTCTAGTGGTCAAGGCACCAGGCTAGAAACTAAGAGACCATATGCATCCTACACCCACCTTACCACCATCCAATACTTTAAGCTAAATAACTTTCTTGCACCCTAATTCTGAAGTGTCAATATTGGATGAGATAAGATGAACTAAATTTATCATAAAGTATGAGATTTGGAAGGAAGAAGACTTTGTTACTTGGACATGATACATTGTATCATTGACTTTTTCTTCCTCAATTTCAATTATATCTTAATCCCTTATATAGAGAGGAATACTGTGTTCATTATTTATTTATACCCTGCCTTTATTCATTTTTGATAAATCAAGGCAGGGAACATATCTAATACACCTCCTAGTTTCTAGCCTAGTACCTTAACCACTAGACCAAACTGGATCTCTAATTAGCATAGCACTAGGGGAAAAAATCCTTTATGATATTAATTGTGTGTTCTCTTACAGCAACCATATGGGAAGAATCACTTTTGTTTCTCAAATGAAGAATTGAAGCTGTGAGATTTCATCTTGCCTAAGTTTTATTATGGTACAGGTATGCATAAGACTTCTAGCCCAGGATTCAGCAAAAAATGATCAACTGGGGCTGTGCCTCAGTGACTGCTAGCTTCATTGCAATACTGCATTACAAAAACAGAATAACAGATGGAAGCTTGCAACTTAAGGCCATGTCTTTGCTTTCCTATGTAAGTTATCCATTTGGAAGACAGAGTAGAAACATCTGTTTTGGCCATTTGTTATCATTCACTTTTAGTTGTTCAATAAGGCAGATGTGTCATCAGTCTAGATATAATTGATTTTCTTAGTCGAATCTTTATATTGATTATTTTTCAAATTTTCATCATGGAAGAAAAATAAACATGTTCCTCTTCAGATTAATTGTTAGGGAAGAGGACAACTTGGGTCCTCTAGATATATCAGATTCCAATTTCTTTGATCCATTTTGGCTGGCAACAATGGACAATTAGTCTGACACATCTGCAGGGAAACAGATTAGGAAAGCTTGCAGTTGAGCTTTGCAATTATTCAGCAACTCATGGAAAAGAATTCTGACTACCTAACAGGATGTGACACAGCTAACATCACACACGTTACACACATTACAGTACTTGCATTTTGAAAAATCTTGATAAGTACTGGGGTTGAATCTTCTGATTCACAGTGCCTGGGATTCTTAGAAAAGGTTCTTTCCTCAGTGCCTGAAAACAGCCCTGTAGATGCAAAGGAAACTGGAAGATAATTTCCAGCATGTCATGTGAAAAGACATGTCTGGCAGGAACAGAAATATCTCATTTGGGTTCCCTAAAGTTGATACCTTTTAGAAAGAAAAAGAACGAATATGTTGTGCAAGCACTAAAGTGATGTCATTTCTTGTAATTGTGGCAGTATGACTCAGCACATTTTAACCTTGTTTGATTCATGACGATTAGATGAGGCAGCAGAATAAAGTTTTACAGCAGTCTCACTGCACAGCATGTGTGTAGTGATGAAGCATACAATAAATTATTTTAGCTTTGGAATGTGACTGGAAGACCTTTCTTTTAAATTTGAAAAATGAGGACTTCCCTGTAACATTGGTGCATACCACTGGAACTCCTGAGTTCCTGGAAGTTTGCAAATCGGAGCTAAGAAGCGTTTTTTTGAGAGAGAGAGAGAGAGGAGCATAATTCTTGAGTCTTTGTTCCATCTTTCTCATAACAAAAACACCGCAAAATCTCTCAGGCTTCTTTGATGAGGCCACATGTATTTCCTCAGCCTCAAATGACAGGAAGTAAGAAAGTGATTCTGGTGTTTACTGTGTGTGTTAAAAGGCCGGCTTTGTTGCTACTTTGGTTTTTTTTTTTAATGACTTATCAGTATATTCTTACATCAAACAGCATTCAAACAAAAATGCCTGTAAAAGAAGCACACAAAGATTTAGAGCAGTTTTGACATTTTAACATGTACAAACCCAAACTCAAATCCTTTCTTAGCCATGACATTTCAATTGAGTGTCCTTCTGGAAATCACCTGATTAATTTACCTCAGGTCTAACAGTTGAGGTAAAAACGAAACCAGAAGTATATACTTGCCATTTGCCCAAAGCCCATGGGAACAAGACAAAAAAGAGTGAAGTATTTCTCAATGGAAATACATCAAAACCTTTTTGGTTCCAGTTAACAACTTTTTCCCCCCAGTTGTAATTTTCAAATAATTACTTCAGAGAGCAACAGTTATTCAGTGTATGGCTTAAGTTTCAACAGGAGCTTTCTTTGCTCATTTTTGTAATCTCAGAGGCACTTTGAAAAGAAGCATGCCTCAAGTCGCATTATTTGTCCTGCCACCTGCTGTAGAATTAAATTTTCCTAAACATTCTTATTTAGAGAAGAAAGCATTTCACTTAACAATTAGATCAGACTTGCCTCCAGATTTCCTTTCAGTTGTATACCTACTACCGTACTATAATTTGCTTTACCCCATCCAAAAGGGTTGCCTTCTAAATATGATCAGGTGCTATTTTAGGACTTGTTGGGGGTGAGGGTGTATCTGAATAAATCTGGTGTTTCTTAAATCTGTGGTGATGGGAAGTCGCAAAGAGAAAGGCAGAAAAGATAAGAAAAATATGCCTTTGCAACAGTGACTCGTAGCATCTCAAGAGAGATATCAACTTTGAGTGAATACTTTTTTGACAAGATTTAGGTAGCGTTTTAAATCGGAAACATTGAATGATTACAGAGTTTAATTGAAAACTCCACAACAAAACTAAGCAATAATTACAAAAGGATAAAAAAGCATTTAATTTGGACCAAATACTGTTCAGGGTATTTTGTTTCCTATATTTGTGATAATCTCATATATAGAGGAAGAGGATTTTTAAAAAATAAATAACTTTTTAAACTATCATTAGAGCTTTAACTATCATTAAGGAGCCTGAGTGGCTAGCAGGCTAATGCCTCCTATTAAAGCAGCATTTAACATCCAGCTGCCTGCAATTTCTGTGAGTTCTAATCCCACCAAGCTCAAGGTTGACTCAGCCTTCCATCCTTTCTAAGGTGGGTAAAATGAGGACCCGGATTGTGGGGGCAATAAACTGACTTTGTATAAATATACAAAAGTATGAAGGCTATTGCTTAACGCATTGTAAGCTGCCCTGGGTCTCCGGAGAAGGGCGGCATATAAATATAAATAAAAATAAAAAATAAAAAATAAAAAAAAATGTCGTTTCTATATTCCATAAATATATATCCTTCCTTCCCTATAGATCTATTCTGGTGGTGAATTTCTCCATTTCATTGATGGGTTTAATGAAGAAAAAAGCAATTGGATGCGTTATGTGAATCCAGCTCACTCCGTTCAGGAGCAGAACTTGGCTGCGTGTCAGAATGGCATGAACATCTATTTCTACACCATCAAGCCTATTCCTCCTGGCCAGGAGTTGCTTGTCTGGTATTGTCAGGACTTTGCAGATAGATTGCATTATCCTTCCACTGGAGACTTGGTGATGTTGAACGGTAAGTAATTTAGATTTACTCCCTTGTAAAGAAATATCTTTTGTTACTGGAATGTTGATCATGGGTATGAATCATCATATGAATGATGAACCTCGGGGTTCAAATATGATTGCAGGAGAAGACATCTTAAACAGGAAACGTTCTTTTCTTAATTAAAAACAACACAACTCAGCATAACCCCATTTTAGGAGACAAAAATGTAGTTATACTGTTGGCTGAACATCCTGTTATGAGGCTGTTTCAGAGCTTAATCTGAACGTTCATGTGCTGTTGTTGAGATTATGTTTATACTAATAACCCTGACCTACCAAGTGGGAAGAGGAAAACCCAACTTTATGATAAAACCACAGGTGAAAAATGAGAAAGAAAAGAATGCCATTCCAAAATCTTAATGGTAGGAATTCAAGTTTCTGGGGAGGCTTATATGCGTATCATTACAAGACTGATAGTTTTTCATAATTTTCATGGTTGATTTATTTGCTCAGATAATTCACCTAATGTTTGAAGGAGCTGATATAATTCTTTTATGAAAAAAGCAGTGCTTTCACTTCACATATTTTTTTTGTAATCTCCTGAATTCACATCCATTTATATTTTTATGTTATTGCTTTATATCGTAAAATTTTATAAATTGCTGTCTTAACAAAAAAACACCCAATATTTTCATGTATTAACAAAAGAAATAATATTCACCACAATCTGAGGCGAAATGAATTTCACTGAATGTGGTAGGACTTACTGCTGAGTAGACATGTACAGGATTGGTTTGTTAATATTTTCAAACTGTGCAGGTAGAATTTGGTTTCAGTGCTGGTTCAATGAAAATACTTTTACTTCCATTATTTAGCAACCATATCACTTAGCAACCAATTTGCCAGTTCCAACTATAGTCTCTAAGTGAGGACTTCCTGTACAAGGAGATACCGGGGCTATAGAATAAACTAGGAAATAAAAAATAATCCTAGAAGAGTGCAGTGGAACTCACTTCAAGGAAAAAGGAAATATTTGCTTACTTAGGAAGGTGGCACCAATTAAAAATACATTCTTTTTTCCTTAATGTAGTATAGTTAATAAATGAATATGTATAATGTTGTTCCAACAACCAAAGAAATTGATGATTGAGATTGAAGAACATTATTGTTGGAAAATTTAAAATATGCCTGAAAGATGATTTAGACACAAGTAGACCAGGGGTGAAATCCAGCAGGTTCTGACAGGCTCTGGAGAACCGGTAGTGGAAATTTTGAGTAGTTCGGAGAACCGGTAGTGGAAATTTTGAGTAGTTCGGAGAACCGGCAAATACCACCTCTGGCTGGCCCCAGAGTGGGGTGGGGTGGAGATTTTGCAGTATCCTTCCCCTGGAGTGGGGTGGGAATGGAGATTTTGCAGTATCCTTCCCCCAAGAGTAGGGAGGGAATGGAGATTTTGCAGTATCCTTCCCCTGCCATGCCCACCAAGCCATGCCCACAGAACCGGTAATAAAAAAATTTGGATTTCACCACTGAAGTAGATTCTTCCTGAATCATGTTGCTTATCTCCTTTGCTCCACACAGGTTTTGTCTCCAATGTAGAAGCTGTATAAACTAATGAAGTGAAGAGCTTTTAACTTGTTATATTGATTTTAATTATTTTAAACTGCCCAGGATTATATTTGAGTGGAGATCCATAGAAATGGAATACACACATGCATACATGCATACTGTCATATAAAAGAGCATCCTTACTTAAAAGCAGTAAAATGGGCCGGATATCCAGGTAGCATCTATTTTCAAATAGAGTAATTAGTATATATTTAAGTAAGCTAACATTTGCATCTGGCTCTGTATAAAATTGCTGTCTACAATGATAATGTCAAGTAGTATGAACCTTTTGACCAAGCTTAAATTTGGAATCCTGGCTAATTAAAATCCATCCCCAACCTTATGTTTTCATATCATTTTACCTTCTTATATTATTTCTCCTGTAATTCTCAATTTCTGAGCTACTGTGTCCTAGAAACATAAATAGATTCTGATTATTACAAGTATATTCTAAAACTATGTCTATCTTTTTGTTTTATAATAATTTGTGCTGAAAAGGGGTTTCCTAAGCATTCCGATAAAAATAGTTCATCTGTTCATCATGTACTATTTATTGTTTGAAGCTATGAAAATGTAAGAATCACATAACTGTCCATATTTTTTTTTAATTTTAATTTTAATTTTAATTTGATTTATATGCCGCCCTTCTCCGGAGACTCGGGGCGGCTTACAGTGCGTTAAGCAATAGCCTTCATACTTTTTGTATATTTATACAAAGTCAGCTTATTGCCCCCACAATCTGGGTCCTCATTTTACCCACCTTAGAAAGGATGGAAGGCTGAGTCAACCTTGAGCCTGGTAGGATTCGAACTCACAGTAATTGCAAGCAGCAGATGTTAATAGATGTTAATAACAGGGTGCTTTAAACCACTGTACTACAGGCTCTGTATATTGATTTAAATTATTACAAATTCAATAAAGTATCATAGGAATGCATAATATAGCAGGGCCTATGCATGCAATAAGTCAATTTTAAATGCTAGAGGATGTGGATCGGTCACAATCTGATTTTTGAGTCTTGAGATTCAAAGCAAAAGGTTGAGTTGACATTTTACTTTGAAAAAAATCTAGTTGGTAAACATATATATAGATATCCGTAAAAGTCAACTAAATATTTTAATTGATTCAACATGACATGTTACACAGTCCTATTAATTGTGTCCCAAAATAACGGAGAAAGTTCAGATTCATGTTGAAAACCCCAGGTTTTTCAGTTACTAGCAATTAGAAGTCTTGTACTTATAACATTGTCAAAAATACTGGATTTCTGGCTGCTGTAGTAAAAAAAAAAAGATGCACGGTTGAGTTTGTGATATATTCCACAGATAACTAGAGAAAATGATTAGGAGTTTGCTTCATTTTAATTTTGAGAAAAAATTAAAGTGACATGACATTTAGGAAAATAATCACCTAAGTAAAAAGGTACATATAAGTTTTCTTGGTGATAATACAGATGCAGTTTTCTTTGTTGTTTTCTGGGATATTATTTTTTTTCTTTTGACTTTTTGCAGCCCTGAGGTTAATAGGTAATTTGTCATCTAAGTTCAAACCAAGGTGTGCTTAGGTTATGAGGAATCAGCTAAGGTTTGAGCAGAGGAAATATTACAGAGATTTATAATAGTAAGCATGTTAACACACTAAATTCTGTAGCTTAAAATCTTTTTTTATAAACAGAACTGAAGTGTAACTGATTAAATTGATTAGGAGTAGATTCGGAATAAAAAAGCACATTTCATTATATAACATACAATTAATTTATAGAAATCTCTGGCATAAGATGTGGTTGTCATTAACTTAGACTGATTTTAAAAGGATTTAATATATGTATTAATGGAGGACCAACATATTTGTGAATCTGCCACTTTCTGGAAAGGAACAGCAGAAAATCTTTTCATTCTCATGGCCTAATAATGATCTTCTCAATAATATGTGACATATTTAGAAATAAAATTTGAACTAATGAAATTTTAAATAATAGCTTTCATTCTAGCATCTGTTGGGGGGGGGGAGTAGAACTCTGAGGTTCTCTTCTGGCAAAACAGCCATTTTATTTAGAACAAAAATGTGAATCGGCATTATTAAAATTAATCACTCAAAATGTTGATCAGCATTTACTCTGGAAATGACACTATACACCCACAGCTATTTTTGAGGTTTCGGGGGAAAGAATTAAAATGTCTCAGGCAGCTAATAACATTACAATTTAGAAGATTTTTGCAACTAGATTTGAGGAAAACATAATTTACTCTTTATTTGTATTTCTTTTTTCACTGACCAATGCATGGCTACACTGGCATCAATTTTTGTCATACTATTAGTAATTTATGTCTATATATACGTAGGTTAGTACAAGAGGTTGTCTTTGATTTCTGATGGATATATAGATTGAATTTATTTAGTACATTTTTGCCAAGAAAATGCCATTCACGAATATGATGGTTTTAATACAGTTTCTGTATTTCTAATACCTTGTATTAGAGTTTATGTGCAAGGAGATGCTTGAATGAATTGTAGACTTATTTCCCCCCCCAAAAAATCAGAACTGGCATATGAATCTGATTTTCCAATCTGCTCACCGTCAAAAGGAGATCAAATAAATTTTGTGAGTCGAAGTTATGTTCAGAGAGATAAAAATCCATATGAGGCCAAATAGAATGTGTAGTCTTTTCTACATGGAATCCATGAAGCAAACTTCTATATTTCAGTTTCTACAAAGTATGCAGACTAGGCCAGTTTGAGACCAGTAGTATCTTCTTCAGCTTCCTATGATTTATCAAATAGCATTATCTTTTCTCTTGCCATTAGTATTAGATCTACAAAAATAATAAAAGAGTAAAATAAAGTAATCTTTAGTTGTTCTCTACTTTATTTTTTTTCTCCCATGTATTTGGTCACTCCTAGTTTTTTGTTTTGAATGAAAAGCCAATCAACTGAAAGAAACTATGAAAAGAAAGGAGCCTCTAGGGAAATGGACTAATCCAGAGAGGGCAGCTTCATGACTTGACGATATTAGGAATTACAGTTCCTGCCAGCCTCTACCAACATGGCCAATGGATAGGAAAATTCAAGTTCAGAAGAGGTAGAAGCTAGTTACTAAGAAGTAAGCTGCATATGCCAAGAAATACATGCCAATCCCAAATTCTTACTGAACTGGAAAATATGGCACATTCCTTTAGAATTCTTGTGTGTGACACATTCAAAAAAAGTCTATAATTAAACATTCAAGATAAAAAAAGAACCCTAAATTTCTTCTTCAGCAGGTATAGAAAGTTACCATGTATATGTAACTGCCCAGGGAGACTTACACAAGTCCAGCACAGCAGCCTTAGGGACCATGTAAAGGGCAACAGAAAAGGGATGCCAATCATTGAGCAGGTTTCTTCAGTTTCAGTTCCAACAATCAGCATGGTGAAGTAGTTGAGGTAATAGGCTAGGAATAAAGAGAACTAGTTCTTCTCTATTCTCAGCCATGGAAGGTCACTGGAAGACTTTGGGCAAGTCACTTACTCTTCCAGCCTAACATAGCTCACAACATTGCTGTTTGAGGGGGAAAAACAGGAGGAAGATGCCTCTATATGTTACTTTGAGCTCTTGAATAAAAAGTGAGGAAATAAATAAATAAAAGATACTACCTTATATGCTGTTGCAAGACACAATGCACTGGTACAGGTTCTTCCATAACAAAACACAATACTACTTGCTGTATTCAGGTACTTCTAAGGACAACAATCTTTGGAACAAAAACCAGGAAACTTATAAATGAAGCATCCATTTTGGATTCCAAGACATTCAGAGAATTCTGAAATTGAATGTACTATTGAAGCTAGGGATGTTTCTCCTGGGTTTGATGAAAAAACATTTTTTTAAAAAAAGATGAAACTTTGTTTTTATACGTGGCCATAACAGCAAGACCTATGTATGCTCAGAGATGGAAGAACTCACATATAGCCATTAATTTCATTAAATTAATTTCATTAATTTAATGAAATTAATGGAGTTGGCATAAATAGTGAAATTGACTGCTTTGATTAAAGAAAATACTTTCTACTTTGAAACCATTCTTGGATTTTTTGTTTGAAACTGAAAGAAATGAAATGAAGAAATGAAATCCCAAACCTTGGGATTTGATGATTAGATTTGTCTATGATGATAGAAGTACCATTTATTATGGTTTACTCTATTCAAAGGGTAATTGATTTTTAGATTTTTATCTCCATCAAAGAAATAAAATTTTTAAATAGTTTTTTCCCTTTTGTTTGCAACTCCCAATCTTGCTTTTTTTCTTACTCCTTTTCCTTTCTTTTTAACTCTTTTTTTTCTTTGCTACTTTGTACTGTATACCTTTTTGAAATTTTAATAACGTTTGGGAAAATTTTGTGCTAATTGAAAATGCTTTTATTTTTAGTTTTAATTACAATACCGCATCTCGGTGTATCTTTTCTTAAAGCTAGAAACCACTTCACACATCATAGCAAAAGCAGGTGTGTATTAAAAATGGTGAATATGAAGAGGCCTACATGTCTTCTTTTCTCACCACATACACACCACAGAAACACTTAAGGGAGCTGGGACCAGTCATCACATCCCTCAGTGTTTCAGCAATATATGTGTGGTAGGAAAAAATTATGTAGCTACCTGACATGACATGTGTGTACCCATATCTTCTGAAGCCACAGTTAAAATAGAGGGATGTTAGAAGTAGGGCTGCTATCTTGCTGTGCAAACCCTAACTGGAGAGAGAAAAGAGAATTGCTATTTTCTTTTGATGAATTTATTAAAAATTGTGTTCCTTTTATAATGAAGTCTCATAAACTAACTGGGATGCTGAAAAAGCTTCAGGACTCTCTAGGAGAATAGCACATTGCCAAAAAATTATAATATCTCCACTGAAAAGAATCACACAGAAAAATTATTTATGCAACTGCTAAAAATCAACACTGACTTGATAGTACATAACCAGTTCCAAAAGAAAATGTTTCCTTTGTAGAGAGAACTTTCATGCCATTTCCTGAAAGTTATAATATTAGGAAAGAAGAAAATGCTTCCTTCCTACATTTTGACATGCAATTGAATTGTCTGAATGATGATCAAAAATTAGAATGAAGTTATGTAGATATCAGGAATCAGAGGCTCATGCTGATGTCAAAAGAATTTTTGAAAATTTGCTTTTAAATGTTACTTGAATCATTTTTAAAGGATACAGGATTTCTTTACTAAAGCATTTAGCCCCATATTAAAGAAAGATGATTTGAGTTGAGAGCAAATATAATAGGAAAGTCCTGACAGATTTTCTACAATTTAATATAAGTAGTTAGTGGTTTTATTTCCTTGAGTTGAACCTAGTGCTATTCATTTTTAAAAGCCCAAGACTGATTCTTTTTTTAAGATAGAAGTTAATGTGCAAAGTGTTTTCAAAAAGTGTATGGTTGACAAGGGTTATCTGTCCTCACTTTGATAAGAGTGCAAAATGAATCCATCAAGTGCCTGTAAATGTCTTGAAATACTCATAAAACAAGTAAGTTCAGAGAGTACCAAGCACCCCACACTCATTGCTTATGGTTTTTTTCCCTTGTATTTCAGCACAAAGCCACAATAGGCCAAAGCAACAAACCTGTGACAAAGATGAACTTTTTCAGAAAAATCTTCCAAGAAGAGAACATAGCGTGAAGGAAATCCTAAAAACTGACTCCAGTCATCCTAGAGGAAGGGATTTGTGCTATAGCCATGTTGCTCCACATACTCAAGAAAAAGACTTAGAGATCCTAAGGAAAAATTGTAGTCCTGAAAGGAGGCCTTTCTATCCTCGAGCTGTCTATCCCATCCGACCTCACATTCCAGAAGATTACCTGAAGGTTTCCCTAGCTTATGGGATTGATAGACCTAGTTACCTTGCTCACTCACCTATCCAGCCGTCTACTACCCCAAGTCCTTCAGCAAGAAGTAGCCCAGACCAAAGTTTAAAAAGTTCAAGCCCTCACAGCAGTCCAGGAGTTACAGTTTCACCCTTAGCTTCTGTGACTCAAGAGCACAGGGAGCCTTATCCATACTTGAATGGACTATATAACACAGAAGGATTGGGATCGTATTCTGGATATGCCCCCTCAAGCCATCTTTCACAAACCTTTCCCTACCCCAAATTCCTATTACCATCATATGGCATGAGCATCAACAATTTCAATCTCTTTCCAAGGATGTATCCTTTTTATAGCAGCTTCTTCAGCGGTGGAAACCTTTCTCCTCATATCCTGAACTCATCTACCCTTCCGAGTTCCTTGCCATCCGATGGGAGCCGTCACCTCTTACAGCCGGATCATCCAAGGGACCTTTTGATTCCTGCACACAACAGTGCCTTCTCCATCACAGGAGCTGCTGCCAGCATGAAAGACAAGCCATGTAGCCCCACGAGTGGGTCGCCCACTGCAGGCACTGCAGCCACTTCTGAACACATCATGCAACCAAAACCTACCTCGGCAGTATTGGCTGCCACTAGCAGTGAAGAAGCCATAAATCTCATCAAGAGCAAGCGGAATATGACTGGTTATAAAACCCTTCCCTATCCCTTGAAAAAACAGAATGGCAAAATAAAGTATGAATGCAATGTCTGCTCCAAAACCTTTGGCCAGCTCTCCAATCTGAAGGTAAGCTTTTAAAGAGAGACATAATGGCTAGGCAGATTTCTCTGACTACCATTTCCTCAAAAATGACTTTAGGAGGGTCTAAAAGTGGTTAACATGCTAAAAAGTGTTTTTCCCCCCTAGAAATTAGTCCATACATGCATGCTGATATTATATTTATGGCTGGGGTTTTACATTTTTAAATATTTGAAATTCATTTTTAAATATTAACAGTTATGCAGTAATCATTTCTCAATTGATTCATTAAAGTGGCTGTAATGCAAAGTGGATTTGACTTGGTCACTTTAATTCTGAGGGTTTCCTGCTGTGTGAAGTTTTGATAACTGAACTAAGAAAGTGAGTGCATCCAAGATATAAAGTATTGGGTGTGGGGAGAGATGATGATGAGCCGTGTAAAAACTAGTTATACCTAATAAGAAAAGTTTAAGAAAGACTAAAAAGGAGAATGAATTGTACTAGGACGCATTGCAGGAGGAAGCTGGAGATTTCATCAAATGCTGCGCTGCCACTCATTTGCCTAGAGTCTAGTTGCACTGAGGTGATAGTTGAATTTCTCAACAGATATATAGTTCCTGACGTCTGCAGTCCAGTCATTTTTTTTTCCTTTATAGTATTTGAGGCAATACATTCTTAGCCATTAATATTCCATATTCTTTTCTTAACCAACAATATTTAATGTCAATCTGGAAAGGAACAATTCAGCCATGAATCAACCCTGTCAAAACAGTATATAAATAAAAAAAGATTAACTCCTTGATTTCTGAAGCTTCTCTCACATTAGTAATTTCCACAAGTTGTTTTCTCTCTTTAAATATTGCTAAGTACATATTAAAATATTGCTAAGTTGTGGATCTGGGGTGGCAGCAATATTTAAGTAGCAATGTACAAAACTGTTTCTATTTTCTTCCCTTTTCATAAATAATGCTTATAGAAAATGCAATAGCTAAACAATAACATTAATTCAATAAGAAAATCATTCTGAACGTGTTAATGGTTTCTTGAGACCTCACTAAGCATTCTGTTTCTTGAAAGGTTCATCTTCGAGTACATAGTGGAGAAAGACCATTCAAATGTACTACTTGCAATAAAGGATTCACTCAGTTGGCTCACCTCCAGAAGCACTATCTGGTACACACAGGAGAGAAGCCTCATGAGTGTCAGGTGCGTAGAGTTGCAAGGAGTGACTTTAGCAAAAGATGCTAAAGTAAAGTAAAGATATCCTTGAGTCATATTTGACTGCTGGCTACTTGATGAATATATATATATATGACTTGAGAGTGGGGGCAATGCAGATTTGCTTTGCAATAGTACAAAAATATTTTCTTGGGGGGGAGGTTTCAACTTCCTAGTCTAGCTTAAAGCACTGCGGTGTGCTGGTAGCCTCCCATCCAACCCTGAATTGGATCCATTGAAGACACAACCAAAACATTATTTGATATAAGCCTGTTCTACCCATCCAGCCCAGTGAAAAAGAGAAACTGCTTTTCACTTCTAAAAAATAGTTAGGATTTCTTTTGCACCAGTTTCAAATCAAGTATATATCCATTCTAGTTGCATGCTTTGGAGGGAGCAGATCCTTGCTAGAAGAATTGAGACATGATTTTGCAAAGAGTGATTACACAAGGTTCATCTTAGACAGGAAAATGTGGGATATGAGAGGTTGGAGTTTATTTGTTTATGCTTTTGTGTTAAAGTAGACCTAACTCCCAATTTACTTCTTCCAAATTTTAGGTCTGTCATAAACGATTTAGTAGCACAAGCAACCTGAAGACCCATCTGCGGCTGCATTCAGGAGAAAAACCTTATCAGTGTAAGCTGTGCACTGCTAAATTCACCCAGTTTGTGCACCTAAAGCTGCACAAACGACTCCACACCAGAGAGCGCCCACACAAGTGTATCCACTGCCATAAAAGTTACATCCACCTTTGTAGCCTCAAAGTCCACCTGAAGGGAAACTGCCCTGTTATTCATGCTCACAACCTTTCTACAGAGGACCTCAACCGGATCAATGAAGAGATTGAGAAATTTGACATTAGTGACAATGCGGACAGGTTGGATGAAGTCGAGGACAATGTTGATGTAGCATCGGTGGTAGGGAAAGAAATACTCGCTGTGCTTAGAAGCGAGATAGAAGGAGCCACGCTGAAAGCATCATTACAGAGGAACCTGGGGAACGGGCTGGTCTCCTCTGGGTGTAACCTTTACGAAGCCTCAGATATATCGGTTGTGAAGTTGCCTCATGCTCATCCACTACCTCAGGTACCTATCAAGGTCAAGCAAGAGACAGACGAACCAATGGACCCTTAAGTGCTGTGGGATGTACATGTGTATTGTGTGTGAGAGTGTATGTGTGTGGTTTAGTATGTGTGGCAAAGGAGTGATGTTTGTTTGTATTTTAATTTATGACCTGGCAAGACAGGGTGCCTGTAGCAATTGCTTGTACAGTATATTGTATTAACGCTGCAAAACAACCTCAGCTTACAGTAGCTTCTCCAGTTGAAAGAAGGAATTTCCACGTTGCATTCTCAGGGCATGAAAAGAGGCCAAGACTGTCCATTGCCTCTCCTGCTTCCAAAAAAGACTGTCTAATATCCATAATCATTTTATAATAATAGTACTTCATAATTTATTATGCAATTTACCATTCAAAAAGCAATAGTTAGAATAATATTTACAATGACAAGAATATTCGTTGTAAATGGAATATGAGTGCTTTTCGTTGTTGTGTGTTTGTTTGTCTTGTGGCTGTTCTCCATAGAGTTGATTCCTGTACATCTGTTTAATAACTGCAAAATAATAGCAAAACCCATGACTGACTAGGCTGCAAGGGCGGAAATGTTTTAACATGCCTATTTCAGACATGATGTTTTGTTTTGCCAAAGGTAAATCCTTAATAGTCATTTGGTTGTAACAGTGCTGTATAACTAAACAAAATAGATAAACATATAGAATTGTTTATAGAAATATATATACAGCAGAAGGAAGAAACTGATATGTCTAGAATGAGTGAAAAGGTAAAATATTAGGCAGAATGCATCAAACACAGTCCTCCCCACAAAGCCCTTAGTTTTACCTCATGGTTATGAGCAGTACTCTTAGAAAAGAACATTTTCTTTCTCTTGCATACTGTTTATGTAAGTAGACAACTTAGGATACGCCAAAGATTCTCTCTGCAAAGAGGGGTATTGCAGAGGCATTGGCTGGCTACACCCCAAAGCTCCCATTGAGATTCTGGGAGAAATAGGACAACTTTTCCTAATCCCTTTATTCTCCATCCCCTTTCTTGGATAGAAATGGGTGGTAAACTCTCTTCTTGGCATACCTAACTAGGTGGGGTTTTTTTTCTCTCCTCCCTGTATCATATGAGTCAAGTTTTCCCTCAGTATTTGTATTAGCACATTTTGTGGTTAATTTAATGAAAAATTAAAAGGGCATTGCAAAGTTGCTGAACAACAGTTACCTCATCGAGTGTGTCCAGTGATGCAGAAAATGCTGTCTGTCTTAATGCTTTGTCTTAATGCTTTGCTAATCTAGAAAACAAACCAAAACATGTAGAGAAGATGGAATGCACATTCTTTTTTTCCCTAAATCTTTTGTTTTGCTGAACCCAAAGATAACATGTCATGATATAGGGCATAGCACATAATTGTATTTATAATTACTTATACCACTATCCTCTGTGTGCACGCAAGCACATACTTTTGTGAGCCAAACCTTATAATAAAATACTGATTTAATTAGCTTGTTTCACTATCACAAAGGGTAAATTCTTAACATCAAAGCCATAATACTGTAAACATTCTTATTCATCATGAGGCGTGATTGTGCACATTTTTATTTGCTTCAAGAGATTTATCCACGTAGTATTTTTTAAATTCTCCAAAGTATTCTCTGAAGAATAACTGGCTTACTCTTACATTCCCTCATGTTATCATTGCAAACATCTGCCTTGGGATATGGATAAAATAATAATCTAATCATGCTTGCTAAAGGTCAAACAGATCCCATTATTACTCATTTTTCAATGCTATATAGATCAAAACATTAAGAAGAAGGATGAGTTGTTTAAAGTACTCTGGCAGATCTGTCCCTTTTCCTACTTCTTAAAAGGTGGCCTGATCACAGGTAAAAAGGGCAGAGTTATTTTTCATTCAGTATGTATATCTTTATATCTCATAATAATCTTAAGGAATTAGGCTGTTACAAGTATGACATTATTCTAATGCCTTCTTATATAAAGCACCAAACATATCCATAATCTACAGGTAGCCCCAAAAAACCTTTATATATGCCTTTTGAAGGAAGAGTTACAGTTCATAACATTTCTGTTCCCATAAATTGTGATGCAAATATAATTCAAGTGTAGCAATGCTTCATAAACATAGCCATTAACTATTGGATAAACCAAAGTACCACTACTCCGATCACTGGACACACACATGCTTTTATTAATTGCCTATAGTGCTTTCTTGTATTTGATACGAATTTTACAAAGATTTATATGCATCAGCTTTAAAACTGCTTCTTTGTCTAATTGTCTTTCCTGTTTAAAAACTTTGAATGTAGCAACAATCAGTGTTTCCCCTCCCTCCTAAGAATAGGTTCTGACCAAAGTTAACAGGCTTTTTACTTTGCTACAACAAAATATCTTATGTTTACGTACTGGTTTACATTGTTATTTATGTGCAAAAATGTCAAAATGTAAATTAAATATAAAATGTTCCTTGCTTTACCAATGGTGGTTTCTTCTTTTTTTAAAATGTAAGCAGTGTTAGTTTAGTTCCAACTTTCATTTACTCTCTGGGCCAAAAACACTTAACATTCACAATGATCTTTTTCTATAGAAATCTCTGGTTCTAAATTGACTTCCTGTAACTTGGCCTTTCTGAGGATATTGTGCCACAGCATGGCTAAATATTTCTGAAAAGTGCCAGGCTAGGAAAGGCTCTTCTGTTTTATACCTATTTAGAGGCCAGGTCTAGTTTACAGGTGGGACTTGTAAAAAAAAAGCAGGTCATTGTGAGTCTACTATATCTCTCCCCCCCCCCCCCAAAAAAAGGAATCATTGTGGTTTTAGTGCACAAATTTACTTCCCTTTATGTGCAAGGAAAAACAGCAGCATGGAAGAATTATGGCCCAAAGTCTTATATACCGCTTTACAACCCTCTCTAAGCCGTTTACAGAGTCAGCATATCGCCCCCAACAATCTGGGTCCTCATTTTACCCACCTCGGAAGGATGGAAGGTTGAGTCAACCTTGAGCCTGGTGAGATTTGAACTGCCAAATTGCAGGCAGCCGGCAGGCAGCAGAAGTAGCCTGTAGTACTGCACTCTAACCACTGCACCACCATGGCTCATTAGACAGAGTTAGGAATGCACAGCACAAGTATTAATTGCTTCAACCCAAATCCAGTTTTCATAGCGAAAGTTGTTCTGCCATTCTTAAAAAATAAAGGATCTTTATTGTTGCAATCTCAGCAGACACAACCTATTTGAAGTACATGCACTCATGTTTCACCAGTGCAACTTTTTGGGAGGAAGGGTTGATGTGGAAAAGGCCTGGATGTTCTGTGGTCTTCTTATCTCTCTTCAATCTACCGTGTTTCTCAAATGATACAACAGCAGAAATTTGGGAAGAAGCCCTGCCATTCATGATGAGATGTATAGTGTTCATCCACATTACCCTGACAGCACTTAGGCAAGTTAGAGTTCCAGATGAGCTGGAAGTTCACATAAGGAGCCAACAATCTTTGGCATCTAGTAGGACTACAATTAGAAACAGCTCCCCAAAAAATGGGAACACATTTACCTTTGATAGAGAAGCAGTTTGTTGTAGTGGTTAAGGCACCAAGCCAAAAGCCAGGAGACTCTGAGTTCATGTCCTGTCTTGGGCACCAAGCCAGCTGAGTTACCTTAGGGCCATTCACTCTCTCTCAGGCCTAGGAAGGAGGCAGTGGCAAACCACTTCTGCAAATTGTTGCCAAAAATTGCAAGGACTTGTCTAGGCAGTCACCAGAAGTCAAGAATAATTTGAAAGACACCTTCTCCAAAACCACATCCTTAACACGGTTTTATTATAGGCCCCTTGAAGATTATGCTTCATAATTTTCTTTCTACATTTGTTTCTAATGAGCGACTGATGCAAAATAAAAGGAATTGCATAGCAATAAAGCTTACACCAATAAGAATGCAATTCTTACTGATTCAGTTTGTAAGTATAGGATCCATTGAATTCAACCGAGTACAGTAATAAACATGATGCACAGGACAGCCTTATCACAAAATCTATCAGGTCTTTCACACCATTGCCAAGTTACTTTTCAGATTACGTTGGAGAAAGTTTGCAAATGTTGCATTGGCTTTGGCCTAATTAAGACGGTTTTGTTTTCTCAGTCATCTGCATTTTTGAAACAGCTACATTTTTTTTTTAAAGGGAAAGCTGGAGGGCGAAATGCTAGGTTGTTAGGAGATCTGAAAATACTCTTTCAGCAAAGGAGTCATCTGGAGAGCCCTTGCATGATCTTAAAAGAACTGCAAAGCTGTTATTCTAATCTTTCTCCCTAAATGAATACATGCTGTCTTTGTGGGTGTAAAATATTATTTATCCTCCTACCAGCTAGTTTCATTTTTATTTACCTTTAAGTAGGACAAGCCACCGTTGATTTACTACCACAGAGTATTAATAGGATGATTTCCTTTCCTTTCCTTTTTCCTTTCCTTTCCTTTCCTTTCCTTTCCTTTCCTTTCCTTTCCTTTCCTTTCCTTTCCTTTCCTTTCCTTTCCTTTC